>OX451738.1:1223162600-1223762600 GCA_948472305.1 Vicia faba | reverse complement strand
GGGATCAAATGGATGCTTGAGATGAAAGTTGAATTAAGTTGAAGTTGGAGAAAAAGGGTTGACTTTCCATACTTAGAAATATTTCAAATTTTCCTTCAAAAGTGACCTATAATGTTTTGCATCCAAACATGGCCTTCCTTTTGGATTTTTCTCTTGACCAAAAAATATGGCATGAAATAGATCTCTTGAATGACATTTTGGGATTTGAACCATTCAAAATCTACAAAAATTGAGAGAGTTATGAATTGTTGAAGTTGGCAAAAAATCATGAAATGACCTATAATCTTTTGTATCCTTAAAGTAACTTCCATCCATTTTATCACTTTGCACATAAAAGAAGGCACAAATTTCACATCCTCAAGATCATTATGGAAAAAAGAATGGGCTCAAGGTGATAAAAATTGACCAAGTTATGATCATTTGAAGTCACACATGGAAAATTGGGGATTCATCTAGTGGACTTGTAATCTTTCTTCTTCATCAAGTTTCTTCCACATGAAAAATCCTTGGAAATTTTGAAGTGATTTGTTAATAACCCCTTGAAGAGAATGATGTCTTTGGAATCACTCAAAATTACCAAAATATGAGCAAGATATACTTCTTTGAAGTTCAAAACCCTAGCTCCTAGATCAGGAAAATGCTTTGAGGAACTTTGACAAATTTGAACAACCTTCTTGTACCAACACTTTTGCTTTGTAAATAGAAGTTATTGAGGATGATAATGAGAAATCATAGCCATAAAAACTACTTCCATATCTTGAGAATTGAGAGAAATATGCACTTGTGACCAATTGGAACAAAGCCTTATCCAAACATGACAACTTCTTCAATCAACCCCTTGTACTTTTGAATCAATCTTAATAACTTTGAAATGTAGTGACCCAAAATAACCTTGCCATGCCATTTCCTCCAAAACAAATCCAATGGTGAGGTTTGAACTTCTCAAGTTTTGTTGACTAGGGCATGGAAATAAACTCATGAACCCATGGGGCAACTTGCTTAATCTTATTGCCTTTACCTACATGAGTAACAAGCCAGACAAACCAACATTGAATTTTATTAATTAAGAGAAGAAATCAAGACAAAAATATTCATGATCACAAAAGAACATAAGTCAAGGTGCTTAGTGATTCCTCAAAGAGCAAAGCTAAATATAGGGAGGAGAACCAAGAATTCTAATGTGATCTTATTGTGATTGAATTAACATGTTATGATGAAGGGATCTTAGGGGGGAAAATTGGGGTACAACACGTAGGCATCGGGGTAGGGCCCGAACAAGCACAACTTTTATTTTCCATACATTATTTTATCTTTTCTTTTGCATGCATTCCCCCTCTTATATCTTTTAACTTTTAAGCTTTAGACATAGAACTCACACCCTTAGATAAGAACAAACATAAGTGGATCCTGTAGAGTACTACCGACGTGTGGGTTGCTAATACCTTTCCCTCGCATAATCGACTTCCTTACCCGATCTCTATGGTCGCAAGACTTTGATTTCACCCATTCAGGTTTTCTCGATGTTTACCTTTCCCATCTTGTGGGATAAAAGAAGTTCGATGGCGACTTCATTGAATTTTATCTTTAATGATTTTCCAACGGTTGTTTCATTTGGATAAAAAACCAAACAAGCATAATACTAAACGTCAGATGAATACTAAGCTTCCAATGAATTAATAACCAAGCAGAGTCTTCATTGATAAAAATTGTCCAGAGTATAAATTGTATACATAGGAATTCCTAATCACATACAAAGCGTGAAAATCCGAATAACCTACACACAGAAAAAAAAATTCAATCCAATTCCTTGGAGGACTTCAGAATAACTTCACAAAAAAAATATCACAAAGATCACACAATTTCAAGGCCTCAAGGTTTCTAATCCTAAGTCTCAGGAATCCAGAACTCCAAAGTGTTATGGATAGTAACCAAATAGTCAAAGTAACCTTAAAGCTTTTAATATTGATTATTAAGTGTATTTATAAAAGGAAATAAAGCTTAAGTGAGCAAAGATAAAAATGATAGAAAGTAAATGCTCAAGTGAGCAAAAGGCAAATAATATCAGATGTAAGTGCTAAAGGTATATAAAATAAAGTAATGACATAAAATAAATGTGCAAAGTAAAAGCATAAAGTAAAGTCAATGGTAATAGTCAATGGTTAGAAGTTAGTGATTAATAGTTGATGGTTGAATGTTTTAGAAGAGTGATCATGATGATTTTAACATTGATCATAAGTCAAAGTTGATGCAGACTCATTAGAAGATTGATAGAATCAAAGCCTCCTAACAATGAGCTTTCAAGTTTATTGGACATAGCTTAATATTTAATCATCTCTGGGCTTACAAAAACAAGGTTTAAACCACTAAGAATCAGTCAAATAAAAGATGAAAAAGGGATGATTCCAAGTGATATAACCCATGATGATTTAAGCCTTGATCATACGTCAAATTTAATGATAACTTATTAGAGAATTGATATAATCAAAGTCATTGCACAATGAGCCATCAAGGTTATTGGCAATAGCTTAACACTTAACCATACTTGGGCTTGCAAACATCAAGTTTGGTCCACTAAGAACCAATCAATAGGAAAGAAGCAATGGGGTGAGATGAAGAGGAAAAGGTGAAATCACAGTGTAACCAATGCCTCAGTTGAATTGAAATTAGGGTTTCAAATATAATCAACATCATTCATCCATTTTGGTGGATTTGGTTTTTCAAACTATCAATATCCAAGATCCAATGAAGTTGATGAACTTGACCTAAGGGATCAACCATCATCCATAATTCAGGAGCAATCACAAAAAAAAAGTAATAAAATATATTTAAAATAATGGAACAATTTTTTTAATGACTAATAAAATAATAATAATTAATGAAATAAACAAAATGTACTTAATCATCAAATAGAAATCCCAAAAAAAAATCCAGAGGTCAAACATGAGCCAACAAGTGTTGACAATTTTTTTTACAATTTTTAAAAGTCAGAAACTCTTTTTAAAAATACAAAAATTAATCAATATACACCAAAAATCAAAAAAATAGTAACATAAAAAATAAATAACAAATGAGGTCACCAATATTTTTGAAAATGTAATTGGATCCTTCCATAATTTTTTTCCAGATTTTTTAAAGTTCTAAAAATAATTTTAAACAAACAAACAAATAAAATAATGAGAAAAATCATAAACAATATCAAGGCATAAAATAAAATTATGAAAAAAATGAGAATTAGATAGAGAATATTCAAAAATATTTTTAGTAATTTTTAATAACTTTCAAGTTAGAAATGAACTTATTATGATTTTTTGAAGTTTAAAACAAATAAGATAAAAATTAGAAAATAAAATCATAAACCAAAAAGATCTGGATCATTTGATCTATGTCAAAATGCATTAGTAAGCAAATCCAACGGATCTGATGCGTTGTGCATGTTATGGTCTTTATTGAATAACACGCCTGATCCTTGATAAAATAAGAAAATATAAAAATAAAGCAAAAAAATGTGGACCACTGGATCAATGTCAAATATGCATTAGTAAGCAGATCCAAAGAACCAGACGCGTTATACATGATATGGATGTTACTGAGAAACACACAAAATCAATTAAAACCGGGCCAATCAAATTAACACAATTGTCCAAGGATCATTGGTTGAAGAGCGAAATGTAGGTTGTCTTTAACCTCCAGACACCTGCGTGTGGGATTTCTATGAGTTTCTTCTAATGGAAAAATTATATACTCATAGTGGTATCATTGGATTCATCTTTTCCAAACGATCCTAACCCTACCCTCTCAAAAAATTTATGTAAAACACAATGTACTCGATTTGAAGATCACCAGAGCAAAATTGCAAAATTAATTTTTCAAATAAATGCTCAAATCTCAACGAAAATAAAAACTAAAAGAAGTATGAGACTCAGTGGAAGAAGGACTACAGGTTAGTAACTTGTTTGGTTCGATTTGGTTAAGAATTATACTTGAATGAATCTCAAGAAAATGGATATGAAGATGATCTTTTGTGGCTCTAAATATGACTCAATTTGCTTAGTTTAAGTGATAGAGAGTTTGTATAATTGTGGAGAATGATGAATCAAAAAAGAATTTGAGGTGAGAAGGCTTGAAATTATGAAATGAATTTTCAAATTTCAAAGCTTTGAGTGAACTTTCGCAGAGTGATTGTGGCTCTCTAAATCTTGGAAAATGAATGGAGAGTGGTCTTCTATTTATAGGAGAGTGAATGGTGATGAGAATTGGATGAAATAGTGAGGTTTGAAGGGAAATCACATGGAGCCCAAAAGTAATAAAATTGTGACTCTAATCCACCTAAAACTCATCCAGTTTTTTCAATTTAAGGCCTAAACAAGTCTGAGAAAGATTGTTAATCATGTTTAAATCAAAAACACACACAAATTTAGTGATTAGAAAGCACATTATGGAAACTACATTCTGACTTCCATGAGAAACTTCAGTTCCAAGGTATCGACTTTGAATCCATGGTGCACTCAACTTAGCAAGCTTTATGGGATAATTCTTGAAGAATTTGAAAGATCATATCACCCTATTCACAATGTGCCAACAAATAAATCATTTGGATGATTGAGATGGAAGTTATGTCCATTTGAAATCGTAAAAAGTAATATGGCTTTTGTACTTAGAAATATTTATAAGTGTTGAGCTTCAAAATGACCTATAATGTCTTGCAAATATACAAGCCTTTCCACTCAAAATTTGATCTTTATCCTTGAAGAGGAAATGAAGTAGACTCTTCAAATTGAATTGTGAAATTGAGATCATTCAAAACTCATAAAAATTGAAAGAGTTATGGCCTTTGGAAGATGATGAACAAAGTTGTAGTAGACATTCTCAAGTTTATTGTGAAAAAAGAGTGAACTCAATGAGATAAAAGTTGACGAAGTTATGATCCTTTGAAGTCACACAAGAGAGTTTGATAGCCTTTTCAAAGGAATTATAATCTTCTTCAATCATTATTCATATTCCATTCAAAATTAGCCTTAGATCCTTGAAGAGAAGTTAATAAGGACTCCTAAAAGAGAATCGTGGTTTTGGAATCAACCTAAAATCTCAAAAAATGAGCAAGATATGGTCTTTAGAAGTCAACCAACCCTTACTTAGAGAGTGCAAAATGACTTGTAACCCCTTTGAACTTTTGATGATTTTCAATGCACAAATGGATTTTGACATGTAAATAGAAGTTGTTGTAGATGATGATAAGAGTCCATAGCAAAAAGAACCAACTCAAAATGTTGAAAATTGAGAGAGTTATGCTCTTGTGATCACTGGATCAAGTACTTGTTCAATTAGGTCAAACTTGTTGAATCAACCTTGAATCTTTTGAAATTTCTTTTCAAAGTAAAGCATGATGGATCATATTATACCTTGAAATGATATTATATTGAAGGACACTCACAAATGGAGCTTAAGTATCAATGAAACTTGTTGAAGAAGGCATGGAAATAAGCACATGAACCTATAAATCTTCTTGACGAATGAAATTCTCTTTGAAAAAAGCTTGACCTAAATGAAATTGAGAGAGTTCTTTAAACCAAAGAATTGTGATGTTATCAACAAAGGCTTGGACTTCATTGAACAACCATTTGACTGAGGACTATCCCTCAAAACCCTAGGTTAGATGGTGAGATGGACGCAATTGTAACATCACCTACAATATAAACAACCAAAGAAACATATATACATATTTTGATGTTAGTTAAGAGTTAGTAAACATAAGAGGCACATGTACAAGATACACAATTCAATGTGTTTAGTGATCCCTCAAGAGAAAACTTAAAGATAGGAGGAAGTAGAAGAGAGAACCAACCCTCATGTGTGATCCTGATGTATTGTGATGATATGAGATGATGAGAGATCTTAGGGGCGAAAATAGGGGTATAACATCTACCCTTATTTAAGTGTCTTCTATCCCGGAGATGCGAAGATTAAAATCTTTGTCTCAACGCGATTGGAGATGCATAAATACATAATAAGCCCTATTTTTGGCCCTAAGATACTATTAAATGCTTATGATTATGAATGCAAATGACCAACTCCACCGGTGACACAAAACACCACCTGGGAAGCAAAAATAATTCAGACAACCTAAGGAAGAGAGTTCAACCAGAAAAATAAAATAAATTATTGGGGAACGACACGACTCTAGGGATGACTACGATTAGGAAAAACTGGCATCACACATAAATGGACAAGATACAAAGTAAGAATTTAAATGGGGAAATCTTAACAATGAAAGCAGCAAGCCAATAAATGAGGTAATGTTTTTATGAGAAGGGTTACCAACTCGACTCGAGTAAGAAAACTCGACTCTGTTGGAAGAAAATCAATTTCGTTGGGGAAAAGAGGACTTAATTCTACTGGGGTAAAACCCAAAGAGGAGAGAAGGTAAAATCAACTCAATAAATGAGAAAAAAGCAACGGAACTCACTAGTTAACAAAATATGGCAAACTACCAACTCACGGAGATGGTAGCAAAATGAGAGCAATTCTGGTTCACAAGGGAATAATAAACCATCAACTTAGGGTTGAAGGTAGAAACAGTACAATAATACCCACTCAGAGATGACGGTAAACATCAGTACTGAGATAGGTAACAAATGATTGACATCAGTACTCATGATTGGGAACAAATGATTGACATTAGTACTTATGATTGGGAACAAATGATTGACATCACTACTAATGACTAGAAACAAGGGGTTGCCATCAGTACTTACGACTAGAAACAAATGGTTGACATCAACACTTATGATTGGGAATAAAGGGTTGACATCAGTACTTATGACTGGAAACGAAGGGTTGACATCAGTACTTATGACTGGAAACAAATGATTGACATCAGTACTTATGAATACGAACAAAGGGTTGACATCAGTACGTATGATTGGAAACAAAGGATTGACATAAGTACTTATGACTGGAAACAACTCAACTCTACTGGGATAAAGTACAATGAGGAGAAATAGGTAAATATTGACTAACGAATGATGGCGAACTACCAACTCAGGAATGAAGGTAGAAAATTTAGAACAAAAACAAGTTTCCCAAAATTCTGGAATTCCAGCTAGAACGGGTCTTAACTTCTTCTTAAACTGAGGCATTCCGCCTGGAAAGGGTAACATATTTCTTCTTTGATCAATATTTTACTTGAAAAGGGTAATAAATGTTGTAAAGTTCTTTCAACAAACTATCTTTGGCATATTGAAAAGACCATTCATCCATTAGAGTACAACCAACCTTAACAATGAACAATCTCCCATAAGATAGAGACTACCATCCATTAGAGTTAATAAATAATCTTCTCTGGCACTAAAATACTTACTAAGGGAGTACTAGTTTTTCAAATAAAAAGACTGTCACTTGCCGTCATAAGAAAGGTTGTAATAACACTACAGGGAAATGAATTTTCATTTCCTAGGGAAAATACCAACACATTCCTGCTGTAGAGATACGGTCTTCACGTGCAAAATAAATTCACTTTCTCAATCTTGGTTTCACATCCTAGAGATATCAAAATAACATAGTTGTGAGGCCCAAAATTTAAACCAGGAACAAACCTGAGTGAAACAGCCAACCAAGACACCACCGAATGAGGGGTAAACTAAAATGTGGATCAATTCCATCCAGGTAATGAGCTGGCTGGGAAGGCTAAAACAAAATTCCTCCATGAGGGATAACTCAGTGAGGAAATTTAAAGGATATACATTTTCTTCTTAAGGTTGACATTCTATTGGAGAGAGGATAACACAACTCTCCAACATGGATAATATATCTACATAAACATCAATGAATGCAAATAAGCAATGAACTTTAATTCAGCTATGCATGATGTATGTAAGAATGTATGAATGTATGTTAGGTATATGCTAACCAAGCAGTCATATTGCACTAGGGATATCCAGACAAAACAAGCTTGGGTAAAGACAACACTTGGTTAAATCACTGGTCACATATTTAATCATATACATGTGTTAGACTTTATGAACTCAAAATTCATCATTATATTCCTTAAGCATATCCAAATTATCTTGTCCATTAATCATGTCACTATTCAGAACCAAAGTGGCTTTCGTTATAGCAATCATAACTAAACCCATCAATAATCACCAACAGTGACACAACTAAATGACATAGATCTATCATGAAATGTGTAGCATGAAAATCACATGAAGTTGGTCTGTATATATCGATTTTCAACTGGTCCTACTTTACTTTAGTGAGATCATTCAATAACTTTATTGTACAAAATGTAAACTACTGGATATCAAACCTTATTAATTTGGAAAATATCAAAAATTATAGTATGCATACATAATACAAAAACACAAAACATAGAATTCATAATCGACTAACTCCCACTAAACCAAAGACTCCTCTAAAGGTATAACACCCATGTGAGCAGTGTGCTCATAAAAGACCTTTGGTGGAAAACCTTTTGTAAGAGGCTCTTTTATAATGGAGTTTGTCCCCAAGTGTTCTATAGAAATCTGTCTACTTTGTACCCTTTAATTTAACAACTAGGAACTTGATGTCAATATGTTTTGACTTGGTCAAGCTCCTATTATTGTTACAGGACAACTGGTTTATTGTCACAATATAACTTAAGTGGTCTTTCAATTCTTTCCATAATTCACAGTCCAGTGACAATATTCCTCAGCCGAATCCCATGGTTGGATGCCTCATAACATGCTATAAACTATGCTGCCATGGTGGATGAATCTGTAAGAGTTTTCTTGGCACTGTGACAAGAAACTGCTCCACCATCCAACATGTATGTTTAGCCTGAAGTAGATCTTTTTGTTGTTGTTTTGGCATCCAACAAAATCTGAGTCTTATTGTCCAGTGATCTCTAACTAGTCTAACCTCATATATGTAAGCATATAGTCTTTTTTTCTCTTTAAATACTTTATAACCTTTTTGGTTGCGTAACATCCATTAAGGAATGTTGTCTTGACATCCATTTAACAGATTCCCAGATCATAATGTTCAACAAGAACCATGATTTTCTTAAAAGAGTATTTCGATAAAACCACATAGAAAGTCTCTTTAAAGTCAATCCCTTCCTTTTGAGTATAACCCTTAACCATAAGACGAGTTTTATACCTTTCCACATTAATGTTACAATCCCATTTGGTCTTAAAATTTCACTTGCAACAAATGGGTTTCACACCTTCTGGTAATGGGACAAGTTCACAAATTTTATTGTCTTGTATGGACTTATACTCCTACTTCATTGCTTCAGTTCACTTACCATTATTTTCCCTATGTTCTTGAAGAAATACTATGTGTTGCACCCCAAAATTTTCCCTCTCATTTTTCAGGGAATCACCCTGGATCCTCAGGGTTGCTTTCATCAAGTCCCCAGGCTTTGAATTATAAATTTTTCTAATCAAACCATTCCAAAGGGAAAAATGGTCATTTGCACACTGAGAAAACCAACCTTGACTTTTGGATCAAAATCAAAACTTAAAAATCATATTTCATCAAGACACGTTGGAATATGAAGTTTGCTTCATCAAGAGTTTCAAAATTCAAATTTTACTTTGGAAGGATCAAATTCTAAAGACTTAGAAATTTTTCTAAGTATTTAAGAAATATGAAAATTTCAGAACTTCTGATCCAGTGTTCACAGTCAGCAAATTCTGGATGTTCTCAAGACAGAGTTTAGTCAGAACTTCTAAGCCAGTGTTCACGAAGGCCCAGTCAAAGCTTGCAAGGTTAAGACAAAGGAGGTAACAAAGTGTGTTGTAAGTATATTGTAATTTCTGAAGGATCCCTCAGAACATGCTGAAGTCAGAAGATAAGAGGATCCGAAGATGAGATGCTACGCTGAAGCAGAAATTCTAATCCAGAGTCAAGCAAAGATGCAGAGTTTCACATGGGAACTCATTTAATGCTCACAACCGCCTCTGAGTTTGTGTTCAAGGGATTTTCCCGTGTACCCCTACTACCTCGGGAAGACAAATTTCTGTGCAAAAGTATGCTATACCCACACGCTGTCTCTACTTTTCATTAATTCACGCTGCCAAATCCAGCTGAGGCGCTGTTAACCATCCAACTTGAATGCATTGAACCCCCACTTGTTAAGCTTACTTCAAGAGTAAGTCAGCATCTAGCATATGATGTTGGTGCCACTTGACCGCCCCAACTGCAAAACTTTTCCTATAAATAGAATACCATTTGCACACTGAAGCCCCCCCCCCCTCTCCCTTGACCAAAAAAATATATGAAAGAGACGAAAGAATTGAGAAAGAAAGCTTTGAACCACTACAAAATTTCCAAGAACCCAGGAAACTATATGCACAAAATACCAAAATCTTAGCATTGATTCCTTATATTCAAACTCCATTTTTCCTCAAGTGTTCTTGACTAAAACCATCCACATAGCTGCTGATTCATACATTATAAGCTACCTTAACTTCTGTATTCCTACTGCCATACACTCTGCATTCACTTTCACCTCCAAGGAGTTAGAATATCACCCTTGTGCTGCTTCATAAGTTGCAAACTTCCATCCTATTGAGTACGTATAGAAGTTGCTCAGAACTTCACCAGAATTTAAGACCAATATCCAGTTCACAGAATCCTGTCCAGCTGCAAGGTAAGTTTTCTGCTGACCCTCATCATAACTGATTAAGCATTGTCAGATTTTGCATATTTAGCACGATGTAGATATTCTAATCCTGATGATGTACATATTCTGAAAATTCATGCATCTGCCTGCCTAAAAAGAAGAAACACCTATTCAGAGCTTCATAAAGAAATTAGGACTCAGAATTAGAATCAGCAAATACATGTTGCTTCTGATTTTTGCTTCTGATATTTCATAAAATTTGTCATATTGTTATGCATACAACCTCTGTTCTATAAATGACTAAGCTGCAGATATTCTGACTGGCATGGACAGAGGCAAAGTTCTGACCATTGCGTCAGAACTTCTGAAAAAATTCTGAGTTCTCAAATGATCCAGAGCTCCTGAACTTTCATATTTTTGCTAACATGTTTCTGTTTGTGCAGCCAAATCAGAGTCAAAACTTCTGACCTCTTCTATTTTTAGCACCTTGCGCTGATTATGTTTTCCTTTCTTCTTTTTATGTTATTTTATTTTACCACCATATTATCAAAAAGCACCAAAAAATATTTTACATATTGCATGTTATATTTTCTTTTAATATAAAAAGACAAAAAATATTTTCTTAAACAAAAGTTATTTTCTTTTAAAAAACAAACAAACATTTCATATTTCCTGTACATTCTTATCTATTTCAATATGGTTGTAATAGTAACCTAGAATTCTTACTTGCAACCCCCATTCATAAATATGTACCCCCATCCCCTTAAATATTGTAATAGCGTAGGACTTTACATTTCTGCGCTGTTATTGCTTTCAATATGCTAGTAATTAGAGTTTGCATGACAAGATATGAAAATTGACAAATAGATCACCCTAATCAAGATAAACTATGCATGCAATCAAACACACTTGCACGCTTACACCCTTAGGGTAATTCCACTTGTTGCCTTACAAAAATGGCCATGTTATGCATGTGGGATATCTTAGCACAAACGAATCGAAAAGATCATAGTCCCTCGATGACGCTATCAAAGTTGCCTTTCAAAATGATCTTAGTCCCTAAAGGAAAAGTGTTAAGTCATATCACAACATTGCTATCATGGTCATACGATGACCCAACGCTCGTCCCTTCACATCCAACGATGGAGCTTCTTATCAAATCAATGGTAAGATAGCAACATCTAAAGGAGAAGAAAAAATGCATCTAAGACCCGATTACTATTAACTAGGAAAGGTGGAGCCAATTAAACTTCAAGAGGGTACTTTCCTAAAACCCCATGCAAGCCTAAACCAAGGACTTGTTTGATTTGTGTATACACTTGTACATAACATAATAAACATCATAACATCATAAACATCATAAGCATTATAAACATCACTAACCATTTCAAGGATTTTTGGATTTATCTTTGTTCTGTTTTGTAGGACATGGCCTCCGCTCGTAGGAGCACTATCCAGATCAGTCTTGTGAGGAAACCTCCACAACTCAAAGATTTAGTATCAAGGGTCCCTGAAGATTCTCTGTTCACCAAAACACATGGTCGACTCCTTAGTCTGGTTACCTAAAGTATTGAAGAAGATATGGTAAAGGTGCTTATCCAACTCTTCGAACCTTTGCATCATTGCTTCACTTTTCCTGATTACCAACTTGTGCCCACTTTGGAGGAATTTTCTCAACTCATGGGGATCCCTATTCTTAATCAGTTACCTTTCAATGGTATTGAAAGAGACCCTAAACCTGAGGAATTTTCTCGAGCTCTACATTTGCAACCATCTGACATAGTAGCAAATTGGGTAACAAGGAGTGGTGTTAAAGGGTTCCTAGCAAAGTCTTTGTTGGAGAAGGCTCAGGAGTGTTGGAATACTTTGGATCTACAAGCCTTCGAGGAAATTTTGGCTCTTCTCATCTATGGGTTGGTACTATTTCCTAATCCTGACCAATTTATAGATGTGAATGCGATTAAGGTTTTCATATCTCGTAATCTGGTTCCTACATTGCTCAGAGACATATTGTATTCTCTTCACTCTCGCACTTTGAAGAAAAGGGGGACTTTGATGTGTTGCACTCCTCTGTTGGCTAGGTGGTTTATTTCGCACCTACCCCGATCCGTGGTGAAGAATGAACAAGGTATAAGATGGTCTAGAAGATTGATGTCACTTTCACATGCTGATATTCGTTGGTATTATCGCTCTTCAGAAGACATTACCATCATTGACCGATGTGGGGGATTCCCTAATGTCCCTCTACTTGGCATTAGGGGAGGAATTACTTACAACCTTGTTTAGCTTTACGACAATTTGGATATGCTAGGAGAGATGGCCCTCATGAGGTACTCATCCAAGGAATTGCGTTTAACTACGAAAGTGATACCCAAGGTTACCGCCAAAGATTTATACGAGCTTGGGGTATGGTTAACAAGGTAGATAGCAAGATGTTGGGGCATAATAATTCCATTCCTTTGGAGCATTATCTTAAACGGGTAAGGTCCCGCGCTCAAAGTCTTAAGATGCCTTATGAAGCCGTCTTACCTGTTATCATGAAGCCAGTAGTCGAGGGATAAACTCCACATACGATCCTCCATCCTGATATGCCTATTACTCTTGAAGATTTTCAAAATGCTTGGATTCAATTAAAAGCAGAGCGAGACACCTTCGAAGCTAAGTTTTATGAGAACGAGAGGAAGATATTAGAGCTTACAAAGGAGATTCATGAAGAAAGAAGCTTAAACACCAACATTGCGCCAAAGAAGATGCACACAACTTTTCTGTCTTAGGAGTTTACTTTATGCTTACTTCTGTTGTTGTAAGCCCAAGAGGCATGCTTGTATTCAAATCAGAGCTCTTTAATGCAAGTTAACGTTTGTTCATTCTTTGTTTATACAAATTTAAATCCTTGAAATCCTTGAAATCATTTGCATATTGCATATTCATGCATCATGACATAACAGGTGTCTGCATAACAGGTTTCCTTATCTCTCCGCTGTTTATTTCAGCAAATCTAGAGAAAACTGTGACGGAACTCCAGGCCCAGAATTCTCGATTTCAGGAAGCCTTAATCGCCCTGGCCAAGGGGCAGCAGGATATGATGGCCTTGTTGGCTGCTAAGAAGAAGCCAAAGAAGAAAGCTCTACTCAACATGGGTAAAAGGTTTAAGGAGACAATTCGTCAAATTCCAATAGAGGAAGACTCATCTGAAGAGGACGAGAACCAAATGGGTGAAGTCAAGAGTACTCAGGCCGACTGTATCAATGACCAAAAATCTGATGATGATTATTTCAATGAACAATATCCACCCGCAGACATCAAATACAAGCAGCTAGAAGACAGGTTGAAAGCTGTTGAAATCCAAGCTATTACCGGGTTAAATTTTGACAATTTGGGCTTAATCTCTGGGGTAGTCATTCCCCACAAGTTCAAAATACCAACCTTTGGAAAATACAATGGGGTTTCTTGACCAAAGCTCAATTTAAAGTCCTATGTGCGCAAGATACAACCACACACAGCTGATAAAACACTCTGGATTCACTTCTTCCAAGAGAGTCTGGCTAGAACACAACTTGAATGGTTTTATCAGTTGGATGGCTCTCGCATCAATACTTGGGAGGGTCTAGCTACTTCCTTCTACCATCAATATCAGTACAACACCAACTTAGCACCGATGAGGGTTCAATTGTAAGGTATTACCATGGGGAAGGATGAGGGATTTAAGGAGTATGCGTAGAACTGGAGAGACCTTGCTAGTAGGGTCCAACCTCCCTTGACTGATAGGGAACAGATTGACATGTTCATGAGCACATTATTTGGTCCTTTCTTTAATCTGTTGGTTGGCTTCTCTTCTTCTGGTTTCACTGAATTGATCCTAACTGGTGAGAGAGTTGAAAGTGGCATTAAAAATGGAAAGATCTCTGTGGAGTCTACTTCCACTCCCAATCCTGTCAAGAAACCTTTTGCCGCAAAGAAAGAAGTTAATGTTGTGTATAGAGCAAAGGCTCATACCAAAATGAATAATCATCCGTTTGTCAACGCTGTCTGAATCTCCAATCCGACTACTACTCAAAGACCATCTACCAATCATCAACGTGTTGAAGCTCCAAGAAGACAATTTACAAGATTAGGCATGTCATTATCTCAAGCCCTTCAACATCTGCTCCGGGCAAATTTAGTGACATTGCGGGATCCTCCTGCCAACCCTGACACCTCGTCACCCAGATACAATCCAAATGCAAAGTGTTCTTATCATTCAAACAGCCCCGGGCATGAGACTGATCAGTGCTGGGCCTTAAAGAACAAAATCCAGGATTTAATTGATAACAAGACTATTGAATTTGATCCTCCTCCGACACCAAATGTAATTACCGCTCCAATGCCGAAACACGACAAAGGTGTTAATGCAGTCGAATATACAACTTTCATTGCCTCTATTGAAGAGTTAACTACCCCATTAAATGTAATCAAGAGCAATTTGTTGAAAGGTGGGACTTTACCTGGCTGTGAAAAAGACTGTGTGGGCTGTGTGAAACAATCTGATGGGTGTGAAGAACTGAAGAAAGGTATACAACGCCTAATGGATAACCGTGAAATTCTATTTGAAAAGAATCCTGCCATCAAAAATTCAATCGACAAATCTTAAGATTTTGCCATCATAACAATTACAAACAAACCTCTTAGGATTTCATCCAAAGGTCCTATCAGGATTTCAAACGAACCAATCATTGCTCCTTTCATAATCACTGCTGTCGGACCTGTTCCATACACCTCTGATAAAGCGGTACCATGGAATTATGGTGCTGAGGTTTATTACTATGGGGTAAAACAAGATTCTTGGATTGATGATAATAAAGCTGGTGTTACTAATATTACTGGTTCTAGTAAAGTCACAAGAACAGGAAGAGTCTTTTCCCATGATATCTCACCACCAACCACTACCACAGTTCTAACCCGCATAACCAACGACAATGTTGGTACCAGTACTAGAGGGAAAGAGAAAGAAAGTGAGCATGCTAGGGAAGAGGCACCTGCTAGAAAGACTGTTCTGGAAGAACCATCCACTCAAGAAATGGAGGAGATTCTGAAAATCATCAAGAAAAGCGACTTCAAGATAGTAGAGCAGTTGGGGAAAACCCCTTCTAAAATATCAATGTTGCCCCTATTGCTATGTCCCGACGCCCATGCACAAGCTTTGATTAAGTTCTTGAAAAAGGCTCACGTGCCTCAAGAAACCACAGTCGACCAATTCGAGAATTGCGTAGCAAGTTTGACAACTAACAATGGTTTGGGGTTCTCCGACGCAGATTTAACTCCCATGGGAAAGAATCACAATAAAGCCTTACATGTTTATGTTGAATGTAAAGGGACCACTCTGGTACATGTTTTGGTGGACACAGGCTCATCTTTAAACGTGTTACCTAAAGGCGCTTTAGATCGGCTAGACTGTGAAGGTTTGGTTTTGAAGCCGAGTGATATTGTTGTGAGGGAATTCGATGGGTCGAAAAGGATGGTTCATGGAGAGGTGGATCTCCCAATCAAGGTTGGTTCGCAGATTTTCAGCTCCACATTCTATATAATGGACATACGGCCTGCGTATTCTTGCTTGCTTGTACGCCCATGGATCCATGGGGCAGGGGCGGTCACTTCTACTCTCCACCAGAAGTTAAAATACCCAGTTCAAGAGAAGGTTGTCATTGTTTGCCGTGAAGAAGAATTTATGGTAAGCCATCTCAATTATTTTAAATACGTAGAGATGAATGGTGAATTCATAGAGATTCCTTGCCAGACATTTGAAGTTGTGGCCACTACTAGAATCTCTTTCGACACTTCAAGAGCCGATAAAGTTATCCCCGAGATGGTTTCTCTAAGGATGCCCATGCTGTGGTAGAAGAAGGAAACCATGAGAGGTGGGGTCAACTCCTCGATATCCCACTCAAGACAGATAAGTTTGGGATAGGTTTCACCTCCAAAGCTCAGAAAGAAATTAGAGGTGCTCGTACTGGAAAGCCGCCTCTCCACCTCAAGAATCATGAAGTGAATGTTGTAGAGGATTCCAATGATGAGTGTGCTTTTGAAGACTGGATCTACCCGACAACCGAAGGGAAGCCCAACAATTGGCATGCGAAGGAATTTGTGCCCATCTCCTTCATTGAGGAGTAATCTACTTGTTTTTGCTTTTAATCAATTCAAGAACTCGTTGTCTGTAATATTCTGATATTGACTTTTAAGCCATGTGCCTAGCCCGGGGCACTTTGGTCCTTTGTCAAAGGTTTTATATTTTGTTCATCTAATCATATGATTATTCAGTACATTGGACTCATTTGCATTCAAAATATTTGTGTTCATTGTCTTTCTTTTCTTTCAAATACATTTTCAAAAGATAGCCAAGTATCTTACATGCACACACACTCACTCTTGCAGGTCTACATCCACTCTGGATCCTGTTGTTAACAAATCTACTATTGCCAATTATGACTTTGAATGTCCTATCAACCAAGCTGAAGACGAAAGCGAGGAAGATTGTGACATACCAGTAGAACTAGCCAGATTTCTATTACAAGAGGAAAAAGTTATTCAACCACATGAAGAGTCAATTGAGGTTGTCAACTTGGGTACTGAGTCAGATAAGAAAGAAATCAGAATCGGCGCTAATTTGGAAAGCAGTGTCAAGAGCCGTTTGGTTCAGATGTTGCGCGACTATGTGGAAGTATTTTCTTGGTCTTATGAAGATATGCATGGGTTAGATACCAACATTTTGGTTCATCATCTGCCAACTAAAAAAGACTGCCCTCTTGTTAAACAAAAAGTTCGTCGCATGAGATCAGACATGTCTGAAAAGATCAAAGCCGAAGTAATGAAACAGTTTGATGCAGGATTCCTAGCTGTAACATCCTATCCTCAATGGGTGGCCAATATAGTTCCAGTTCCAAAGAAAGATGGGAAAGTTTGCATGTGCGTAGTCTATAGGGATCTGAATAGGGCAAGCCCCAAGGATGATTTCCCTCTACCACATTGATGTCTTAGTCGATAATACCGCTCAGCATAAAGTCTTCTCATTCATGGATGGCTTTTCAGGCTATAATCAAATAAAGATGGCCCCCGAGGTTATGGAAAAAACTACTTTCGTTACACAATGGGGCACCTTCTGCTACAAGGTCATGCCTTTCGGATTAAAAAATGCAGGGGCAACATATCAAAGGGCTACGGTTTCCTTATTTCATGACATGATTCATCATGAGATAGAGGTATATGTGTATGATATAATTGCTAGATCACAAAACGAAGAAGAACATCTCAGTCACCTGCACAAGCTATTCGAAAGACTAAAGAAGTACAAGCTGAGGTTAAACCCTAACAAGTGCATGTTTGGAGTACACTCTGGAAAGCTTCTAGGTTTTGTTGTCAGCAATAAGGGCATTAAAGTTGATCCTGCCAAGATAAAGGCCATCCATGAAATGCCATTCCCTCGTTCTGAAAAAGAAATCAGAGGATTCTTAGGTCGTCTCAATTAAATTTCCCGTTTCATATCACACTTAACTGCTCTTTGTGAGCCGCTCTTCAAACTCTTGAAGAAAGATCAGGTAGTCAGATGGAACGATGAATGCCAGATTGCCTTTGAAAAGATCAAGGAATACCTGCAAGAACCTCCTATTCTCATGCCTTCGGTTGAAGGAAGACCCTTGATCATGTACTTGACAGTACTAGAGAATTCTATGGGGTGAGTTTTGGGCCAACATGACGAGTCTGGACGAAAAGAGCATGCAATTTACTACCTAAGCAAAAAGTTTACCGACTGTGAAACCAGATATTCATTGCTCGAGAAAACTTGTTGTGCTTTAGCGTGGGCTGCTCACCGGCTAAGGCAATATATGTTGACTCATACCACTTTGTTGATTTCTAAGATGGATCCGATTAAGTACATCTTCGAGAAACCTGCCCTTTCCGGATGAATAGCCAGATGGCAAATGATCTTGACTGAATACGACATTCAATACACAAATCAAAAAGCCATCAAAGGAAGTGTACTAGAAGATCATTTGTCCCATCAAGCTGTGGATGATTATCAGTCAATGAACTTTGACTTCCCTAACGAGAATATTATGCTGGTAACCGACTGTGCGAAACCTAGACCATATGACGGACCTGAACTAGGATCCCGATGGACTATGGTATTCGATGGGGCTTCCAACGCCTTAGGTAACTGAATTGGTGTTGTGATCATCTCTCCTGAAGGTTGCCACACTCCTTTCGCTTCCAGACTATGCTTCGATTGCACAAATAATATGGCTGAGTATGAAGCAAGCATCTTAGGTCTAAGGGCTGCTATTGACTTAAGGATAAAGCATTTGGATGTGTTTGGAGATTCCGCATTGGTAATCAGCCAAGTAAAAGGAGATTGGGACACTAAACACCCTAATCTTATCCCTTACAAGGAACTTGTGCTATCCCTGATCCCTCACTTGGAAGAAATCACTTTTGAACACTTCCCTAGGGAAGAAAACCAGTTGGCTGACGCTTTGGCAACCCTGTCCTCAATGTTCAAAGTCAGATGGGATAATGAAGCCCCTATGATTACAATTGAAAGATTTGATGAACCTGCACATTGCTATGAGCTTGACACCGATGTGGAAAAGCCATGGTACCATGAGGTAATGAGATACCTTGAAGCACAAGAGTATCCAGAGGGAGCATCTATCAATGATAGAAAGTTCTTGCAAAGATTTGCAGTCAAATTCTTCCTAAGTAACGGGATATTGTACAAGCGCAACCATGATTCCACTCTAATCCGATGTGTGGATAAGAAGGAGGCAGAGGAAATTATGGAAGACATGCACAATGTTCTTTTCGGTACTCACTCAAGTGGACATACGATGGCTAAGAAAATCTTAAGAGCTGGCTACAATTGGTCAACGATGGAGACCGATTGTCATCAACATTCTAGAACTTGTCACAAATGCCAAATCTATGCTGACAAGGTCCATGTACCTCCAGTCCCTCTGAAAGTCATGACCTCTCCATGGCCATTTGCGATGTGGGGTATTGACATGATCGGAGAGATCAAGCCCACAGCTTCCAACGGACATCGTTTCATTCTTGTCGCCATCGATTACTTTACCAAATGGGTCGAAGCTGCCTCATTTCCCTCAGTCAGCAAGAATGTGGTAGCCAGATTCATCAGACACAATCTCATCTGTCGTTATGGTATCCCCGAAAGGATCATCACCGACAATGGGACTAACCTCAACAATGCCATGATCAGGGAGTTGTGCACTCAATTTAAGATCAAACATCACAATTCTTCTCCGTATAGACCAAAAATGAATGGTGCAGTCGAAGCAGCCAACAAAAATATCAAGAAGATTGTGCAGAAAATGGTAGTGACCTATAAAGATTGGCATGAGATGTTACCATTTACTCTACATGGCTATCGTACTTTAGCTAGAACATCAACTGGGGAAACTCCTTTCTCTCTAGTCTATGGCATGGAAGTTGTTTTGCCAGTGGAAGTTCAAATTCCCTCGCTGAGAATTATGATCGAGACAGGCCTAGGCGAAGACGAGTGGATTCAAACAAGATTGGATCAGTTGAACTTGATCGACGAAAAACGATTAACTGCTATGTGCCATGGCCATACTTATCAAAAACGGATGATCAAGGCTTTCAACAAAAACGTCAAGCCTCGGGTATATCAAGTTGGTGACTTAGTGATAAAACGCATTATTTTACCACAAGGTGACCTCAGAGGAAAATGGACTCCCACCTACGAAGGGCCGTTTATGGTCAAGAGAGTTTTCTCTGGAGGTGCCATAATGCTGACTACCATGGATGGCAAAGACTTCCCGCATCCGGTAAACGCGGACATAGTTAAAAAATACTACGCATAAGAGATTCGTTAGGTTGACACACCTAAGAAAAAAAGGGGCATCCCGGCAAACCAGAAGGTTTGGGCAAAAATTAGGGATATATACAAAAGATTGTACACCCGACAAGTTGAAAACCCGAAAGGGCGACTTGGGCAAAAAGGGGTATCCTGGTGAACTGAAAACCCAAAAGGGCGGTTCAGGCAAAAATTAAGGATTAAAAGCGTACGACTATGTCTTGTGAAATCAACACAAGTCAATTCCATCACCAAGGTCCAAGTTCAGATGGTACAGGATCAATCAAATCAACTTCGATCAACGGCAAGGGACGTTCAAAGACATTGGGGCAATAATAGAGCTGAAAGGAAATGAGATCATTTCACATGGCTATTTGTTTTCATTTCTCAAATATTGTTTTCCCTTTTGGCGATTTCCTCTTACTAGGATTTCCGTCTCTATGTACAAAAACGCCTATTCATGGGCAAAATATAAATACAAATACACTTTGAGGTGCAAAATTTTCTATCTCTGTTTTGAATGCAAATTTGTCCAATGACTAAAATTGAATGAACATATGCATATGAACATAATTAAAACCATTTCGCACATGTGTCCTGCCAAGCAGAAGCCTCAATAAGGCATCAGTACGCCACAGCAGTAAGCATCCATTTAATGTATGTGAAATAGCCCCACAGAGTTATCTCATCATCATTATCCCCACCAAGACAGTGACAACAAAACCCTTCCCCAGCGGAGTCGCCTACAAAATCTCCTTACACGGGATGATCCCCGGCCAGAGTCTCAACCTCTTGACAGCTTTCTCCCCAGCTAAAGCCTAGGAGATATTTTCCTAAAGGGAATTCACCTCCTCAGCAGATTTTATTCCCCATAGAGTTATCTCATCACCATTATCCCTATATGGACAGCCCCAATGCAATCTTTCCCCAATGGAGTCGCCCACAAAATCTCCTTACACGGGATAATCCCCGGCCAGAGTCTCAATCCCTTGGCAACTTTCTCCAGCTAAGTCAATTTCTACAAAATTGAAGCCTATGGGTCTCTGTCTAAAGGAAATTCATCTCCTCAACAGGATTTATTTCCCCAATAGAGTTATTTCCCCCAGCCAAGTGTAAATTTCTCAAACGTACAAGACACCCCGAATTCCCCAGCTGAGTAAACACTCCCCAGTGAGTCCAAAATTGCCTAGCGAGTATATCTCCCAACAGAGGTTTTTAACCCCAGCGGAGTATATCTCCCAACCGAGGTTTTCATCCCTAGCGGAGCATATCTTCCAACCAAGATTTTATTCCCTAAGCTGAGTCCATCTTCCTCGACCGAGTATATCTTCTCCAGCTGAACCTAAATTCCCCAGTTGAGTCCAAATTACCCAGCTGAGTACATCTTATTCGACCAAGGCTATTTTCTCCAAATAGAATCTATCCTCCCAGATGAGCCCTTCATCCCCGGTTGAGCCCATCCTCCCCAAACTGAGTCTGCCTCACCCGACCGAGTATATACCCTCCAGTTAGAATTTCCCTTTCAAATGACAGCAAATCACAGGGCCATAACCCCTAATTCCAAGTAAAGCTTTCAACAGAGCCTTTATTATTACCAAGAAATGCTATGAAGCCTGGATCTGACCGGATATTAGCACAATTTTCAAGTTGTTACTAAAGCCTGGACCCGACCAGATAACAATTTGACTTCTTGAGTTACTGAAGCCTGGACCCGACCAGATACCAGTTGATCTCATTTTTCAAAATTCTATGAAACCTGGACCCGACCAGATAATATCCTAACTCTTCAAATATACAAAAGAACCTGAACTCAATCCAACCATGGTTTTAACTTCTTTTCCCCAGTAAAGTTGTCTCTCTATCCCCAACAAAGGACTGAGAAACCTGGGTCTGACCAGATGTCATTCCTCACTCCCATCTTTTCAAGAAAGCCATTGTGAAGCCTGGATCTGACCAGATAGAAATCATCCTCAGAGATTCATGTGAAACCTGGAAACCGACCAGATAACAACTAAACCCCCAAGCAGTTTACTATGGAGCCTGGACCCGACCAGATAACAATTAAACTTCAACTTCAAAAATCTGTGAAGCCTGGACCCGACCAGATAACAGTTTTTGAACAGTTTATTGTGGAGCCTGGACCCGACCAGATAACAATTAAAGTTCAACTTCATAAATCTGCGAAGCCTGAACCCGACCAGATAACAATTTTCGAACAGTTTATTGTGGAGCCTGGACCCGACCAGATAACAATTAAACTTCAACTTCAGAAATCTGTGAAGCCTGGACCCGACCAAATAACAGTTTTCAACCAGTTCATTGTGGAGCCTGGACCCGACCAGATAACAATTAAACTTCAACTTCAGAAATCTGCGAAGCCTGGACCCGACCAGATAACAGTTTTTCAAAGCAGTTTATTGTGAAGCCTAGACCCGACCAGATAGCAATTAACCTCATCAAACCTCGGAAATCTGTAAAGCCTGGACCCGACCAGATAATAGTTTTCGAATGGTACATTGTGAAGCATGGACCCGACCAGATAACAATTAACCATGATCCCCAGAAAGACACTATGAAACCTGGATTCGACCAGATAATATTACAACTTTCCAAAAGACCATAAATCCTAGACCCTACCAGATGACTATTCAAATTCAAGGAGTTTTCTGCAAAGCCTGGATCCGACCAGATAACAGTTAAATAATCCTTACCTCCAACAAGTTACTGTGAAGCCTGGATCCGACCAGATAACAGTTAACTTCTGCATCCCCACCAAGTCATTATGAAGCCTGGACTCGACCAGGTGACTATTCAATTTCAAGGAATTTTCTGCAAAGCCAGGATCCGACCAGATAATAGTTAATTCATCTGTTCTCCTGATAAGCCGCCGTGAAACCTAGATCAGACCAGATAGCAACCGACTACTTCATCCTCAGCAACTATGAAGCCTGGACCCGACCAGATAACAACTGACATCTGAGAGATGTTCCCCAGCAAAAGCATCCCTTTCAACAAAATTTGAAGACATGCATGTTCTTCATTTCTAACAGGAAATCAGGGAGTCAACCCCCTAGGTTTCCTCGGCAGCAGTCAGGGATTTATTTTCCCGAACGAAAACACACATCTCACATTCATACATCATAGCATGTACATATCATATGCATTTAGCATGATACCACATCAGGTGAACATCATGCAAGCATCTGCATTTTTTAACCCCTTTCCTCACAGGTAAAACAATAAGTCTAGTATGAATCAACAAGAGATTTATGCTAAATACTTCTTCCAGCTTTTACCAACATTCCTCCAAATGGCATCTGTAAGCCCATTCATCATCAATCTTCAAGTGCAACTTTCTGGGAACTCTAGTCTTCAATCATCTTTCACCTTCAAGTCATGAATGGCGGATGCGCCAATCTAACTCTTCAAGATCAAGAAGTTTAAATAGGGGAAGCTGTTGCACCCCAAAATTTTCCTTCTCATTTTTCAGGGAATCACCCTGGATCCTCAGGTTTGCTTTCATCAAGTCCCCAGGCTTTGAATTATCAATTTTTCTAAGCAAAACAATCACAAGGGCAAAATGGTCATTTGCACGCTGAGAAAACCAACCTTGACTTTTGGATCAAAATCAAAACATAAAAATCATATTTCATCAAGACACGTTGGAATATGAAGTTTGCTTCATCAAGAGTTTCAAAAGTCAAATTTTACTTTGGAAGAATCAAATTCTAAAGACTTAGAAATTTTTCTAAGTATTTAAGAAATATGACAATTTCAGAACTTCTAATCCAGTGTTCACAGTCAGCAAATTCTGGATGTTCTCATAACTTCTGAGCCAGTGTTCACGAAGGCCCAATCAAAGTTTGTAAGGTTAAGACAAAGGAGGTAACAAAGCATGTTGTAAGTATACTGGAAATTCTGAAGGATCCCTCAGAACATGCTGAAATCAGAAGATAAGAGGATCAGAAGATGAGATGTTACGCTGAAGCAAAACTTCTAATCCAGAGTCAAGCAAAGATGCAGAGTTTCACATGGGAACTCATTTAATGCTCACAACCGCCTCTGAGTTTGTGTTCAAGGGATTTTCCCCACGTGTACCCCTACTACCTTGGGAATACAAATTTATATGCAAAAGTATGCTAGACCCACACGCTGTCTCTACTTTTCATTAATTCACGCTGCCAAATCCAGCTGAGGCGCTGTTAACCATCCAACTTGAATGCATTGAACCCCCACTTGTTAAGCTTACTTCAAGAGTAAGTCAGCATCTAGCATATGATGTTGGTGCCACTTGACCGCCCCAACTGCAAAACTTTTCCTATAAATAGAATACCATCTGCACACTGAAGCCCCCCCCCCCCCCCCTCTCCCTTGACCAGAAAAAATTGTGAAAGAGACGAAAGAATTGAGAAAGAAAGCTTTGAACCAATGCAAAATTTCCAAGAACCCAGGAAACTATATGCACAAAATACCAAAATCTTAGCATTGATTCCTTATATTCAAACTCCATTTTTCCTCAAGTGTTCTTGACTAAAACAATCCACATAGCTGCTGATTCATACATTAGAAGCTACCTTAACTTCTGTATTCCTATTGCCATACACTCTCCATTCACTTTCACCTCCAAGGAGTCAGAATATCACCCCTGGGCTGCTTCAGAAGTTGCAAACTCCCATCCTGTTGAGTACGTATAGAAGTTGCTCAGAACTTCACCAGAATTCAAGACCAATCTCCAGTTCACAGAATCCTGTCCAACTGCAAGGTAAGTTTTCTGCTGACCCTCATCATAACTGATTAAGCATTGTCAGATTTTGCATATTTAGCACGATGTAGATATTCTGATCCTGATGATGTACATATTCTGAAAATTCATGCATTTTCCTGCCTAAAAAGAAGAAACACCTATTCAGATCTTCATAAAGAAATTAGGACTCTGAATTAGAATCAGCAAATACATGTTGCTTCTGATTTGTGCTTATGATATTTCATAAAAAATTTCATATTGTTATGCATACAACCTCTGTTCTATAAATGACTAAGCTGCAGATATTCTGACTGGCATGGAGAGAGGCAAAGTTCTGACCATTGCGTTAGAACTTCTGAAAAACTTCTGAGTTCTCAGAAGATCCAGAGCTCCTGAACTTTCATACTTTTGCTAACATGTTTCTGTTTGTACAGCCAAATCAGAGTCAGAACTTCTGACCTCTTCTATTTTTAGCACCTTGCGCTGATTATGTTTTCCTTGCTTCTTTTTATTTTATTTTATTTTACCACCATATTATCAAAATGCACCAAAAAATATTTTACATATTGCATGTTATATTTTCTTTTAATATAAAAAGACAAAAAATATTTTCTTAAACAAAAGTTATTTTCTTTTAAAAAAACAAACAAACATTTCATATTTCCTGTACATTCTTATCTATTTAAATATGGTTGTAATAGTAACCTAGAATTCTTACTTGCAACCTCCATTCATAAATATGTACCCCCATCCCCTTAAATATTGTAATAGCGTAGGACTTTACATTTCTGCACTATTATTGCTTTCAATATGCTAGTAATTAGAGTGTGCATGACAAGATATGAAAATTGACAAATAGATCACCCTAATCAAGACAAACTATGCATGCAATCAAACACACTCGCACGCTTACACCCTTAGGGTAATTCCACTTGTTGCCTTACAAAAATGGCCATGTTATGCATGTGGGATATCTTAGCACAAACGAATCGAAAAGATCATAGTCCCTCGATGACGCTAGCAAAGTTGCCTTTCAAAATGATCTTAGTCCCTAAAGGAAAAGTGCTAAGTCATCTCACAACATTGCTATCATGGTCATACGATGACCCAACGCTCGTCCCTTCACATCCAACGATGGAGCTTCTTATCAAATCAATGGTAAGATAGAAACATCTAAAGGAGAAGAAAAAGCACATCTAAGACTTTTTGAGTAGGTAGATTACTTTTAGTTACTTGCTCATCCTCAAAAAACAAAATATCCTTGCTATTTTCAAAACAATCACATACACTTTCCAAAACATCTTCAAAACACTTTCCAAACATTGAAATATTTTCAAAAGCTCAACACTTTGCATACATTCTTACGAACGGGAATCATTGTAAAGTTTGCCTAAACGATGACACCTTTTCAAAATACTTTCAAAAACCACACAAAGCACAAATTTTCAAACAAAAAGCAAGTGATCTAGCAAGTAAGTAAGAGCCCATGGAAAACCATGGATGGAAAGGGTGCTAATACCTTTCCTTTTCATAATCTACCCCCCGAACTCATGAAAACATCTCGATAGGTCTTTCCTGTGCTTTTTCACCTTTCCTTATTGGATAAAAGAAAAGTCGGTGGTGACTCTTGCTCAACCGCAACATTTGCAAACAAAAACGCAAAGCCTCAAGTCAGTTCTCCCACCGTATCACACTATGTAATCATCCGGAATAGAATTTCTCATTTCTCTATTGGATCTCTGCAAAGGTATTGGTTCTAGTAAAACTTGTTCTTGAGGATTTTGAGTTTGTTCTTCATGAATTACCAAATCATCTTGAGTAGGAGGAAAATCAACAATGTCTTATGGAGGTTCCATACTTTCTTGGTCAAAAGCAACTATATGAATCGGTACTGGAGTTGTTACCGACTCTTACACTAAAACAAAGTCTTTAACCTTATTCTTCCCGACAAACTCAATATCCTCAAAAATGTGGTTATTCCTATCTCAAAAATTGAATTTAATTTGGGATTATAAAATTTGTAACCCCTAGCTCTTTAAGAATAACCAATAAAGTAGCAGCTCACTATTCGAGATTCCAATTTTTTCCATGCCTCAACTATTCAAGAATTTTCCATAGAAAGTTATTGTGTCAAGCAAATATAGATTATCATGATTCATAAGTGTACCAATTCCAACAATATTTAAATTAAAAGATAACTTAATTATATTATTTCCAAATTAACACAAATAACCCGATTTGTCCAAACAAGAAACTGAAATTAAATTCTGTCTAAATGACTGCATAACTAAAATTCCCTACAACTTTGTCATCCACCGACTTTTCATATCCAACATAGATGTATCTTTTAACATCACTTGGCCTCCGGTAGTTCAAGAAATCCTGCATTGAAACACTAATGTTAGTAGTTGTACCTAAGTCTAACCACCAAGTGTTTCTAGGCACTGAAGCTTAATTGACCTTAGAACAAACCAAAGTAAGAAATGAACCTTTCTTTGCATGCCAAGCGCGATATTTAGGACATTTTTTCTTCACATGTCCAGACAATTTGCAAAATAAAAAACTATCATGCTGTTTTTGCTTCTTTTGTGCTGGAATTATTGCAGCTTCATTCTCGGGCTCATAAGTTTCCCTTTTTCCCTTGTCTTTAGAGGTGCTAACAAAATGAGAACTTTCAGTCTTATCTTGCTTTATCATTTCCTCTTCTTGCACATAAAATGAAATAAGCTCATTAAGAGACCATTTCTCATTATGATAGTTATAAGATATTTTAAACTGACCATATTTTGAAGGAAGAGAAAGTAATACTAAATGAATGAGCAAGTCTTCAGACAACTCAAGCTTTAGTGCCTTAAGTTTTGAAACAATGTTTGACATGCTCATAATGTATTGCCTTATATTTCCTTTGCCTTGTTACTTCACGGAAATCAAGTTCTGAAGAAGAGTACTTGTTTTTTCCTTATCGGTTTTCTTAAAGAGCTTTTCAATCTCTACAAGGAAATCTTTGGCATTAGTTATATCTTCAAATATAGTACCCCTAAAGACCTCAAGAATGTCGCACTTAATGATCATGAGACACATGCGATTGGAGCGATCCCACTTCTCATAATCTTTTCTTTGATCATAGGTAGTAGATTTTGTAGGAGAAACATGTTGTTCCTTTCTTAATGCAAGGTCAAGATCCATGCAAGCAAGAAAAATCTCCATGTTCTCTTTCCAGTCCTTGAAATTTATCCCATTAAGGACCGAAACCGAATTTAGATTACCAGATATTGAAGCAATTGTAGCTGAAAAACAAGAACGAAAAACTGAATTATCAATTTGTTCAAATAAAGACATAACCCATCTCAAGATACCTAGTGCACAATCAATATTGAGTACTCAGACACTAATATTAAATGTTAGTGGTACTCTTGTTGTAACGATCAAACATTGATAATAAAAACATATCGAATAATAAATCCCTCTTTGGATTGATTTATTATTCACATGTAAGGCCTTATAATTATCACATGTTTACCATCGCAGGCGCGTATGAAAACCAGCCAACTGTCAACTGTCATTTGGGTCAATTGATACTCGCATGGACAAACATACACACAACCAAAAAATTATTTAACATTTTTCATAAGCAATTTCCATAAAAGATGTCACTTTGGTGACATTTTCATTTTAATTACTTACATAAAAAAAAGTTAAATTATTGTATACAAATACAATCCATAGTCAATACTTGAACAAAAATTATACTGAAGTTTACTTTATCAATTTTGTTATGCAAGAAAAAACCCAATGATAAAATATTAGTTTAAAAAAATTATAAATTTTACACAAAATAGAAGATCAAAATGGATCCCAATTTTGGAACCCTAATATCATAAAAAAATCTCAAAAAACATGTGATCAACAACATGAAAAAATATTGATTTATACAATTGGAAGATCAAAGGATCTAAATAACTCTAAAATCAAATTGAATTAGATATGGGTGGCTCTGATACCATTTTTTATATTTGTTTATAAACCTTATAATTTCTATCAATATAGAAATCAAGAACAAAACTCTAAATAAAACCATTAAACTCATATCCGAATACAATTATGAGAATGATAGAGGAAGCGTACCTGGATTTTCCATTGAGAATCAACGAAGGTTTACAGGTATGTGATATTCCAATTTTTATATTTCCTTATGGCTCCTTGATTCTCCTCTAATGGGGATGAAGAGAGAAATTCTGATAAACCATTTTTTTTCTCTACAAATGAGGACCATAACCCCTATAAATAACCTTAGGGTTATTTTTTAGTATTCAATATTCTATTTTGGCCCTCATCAAATTAGATATTGACTTATGGTATCTACATTATAACCTAACCTTTCATGACATTTATGCTTTTAGCCACAAACTTAATAACCTGGCCTTTCATGACATTTATGCTTTTAGCCACAAACCCATCTCTATTAAAATATCCCTCGGTGTTTTAAACACCGAGGTGATAAGTCTTTACTTTTCTTGAAGACCTTATTTACCATACTTTAGATGTCGAGGTAAAACACATTTCATGTCCGATGTTAGATGCGTTATTTGTAGTAGTGTTCTTCCCATCATGTGTCGCGGGCATCATGAGTCCATGTAGCATGACTAGTTTTTCTACTGAGGATATTTGCAACAAAAATTATCTTATCCTTAGGTACCCGCATTCTCTTGGGTCCTTTCTTGTTAGTTCTCTCAGAGTTCTTAACAAACCTTGGTTTTTAAACAGCATAATCATACATGTATGCATAATTGAAACGGGAAAAACCTTGTAGTTTTGCCTTAGGGTTTTAAAATATTTTTCCTTTAGCCACATAACCATTTCATGTGTGTGTAGAGATAAACTGAGAGTAAAGAGTTTTTGGTTTCTCATCTTTTTCTGAAGTAGATTGTTCATCGGAACCATAACCAATTCCTCTTGTTCAATTTCTACTAACATCATAGATCATTGCAGCCATTATACTTCTATATAGGCTTCTAGCAAGACGTTTATGGAAAGATTTTTCATACTTCTTTAAAACATTATCAGAATCCACATAAGCTTCTAAAAAAATTTCTTCCTCAATTTCGAATTCTTGCTTTTAAGGGAAGATTTGTCATTCTTAAGAATACAATTTTCTTCATTTAAAATGGAGAATTATTTCTTAAGCTTACTATGAATTTCAGATTCAGAAACACGGGCTTGTTTAAGATCCTTGTATTTTGAAATTCTGGTATGCAGACATCAGATGTCCTAAAAGATGTCGAGACACTGATATCTGATTTAAAGCAAAATGATAAGGTAGACACAATTAAAAATGTTGGAAAGTAAAAGAACACGCATAATTGTTAATCCAGTTCGGTGTACAACAACACCTACTTTGAGGGCTACCAAGCCAGGGAGGAAGTCCACTATCATAGTATCAATTCTAAGCTAAACTCTCCCGTTTACAACTTCTCACTTAATCACTACCCGTGCTTACTTCTACCTAAGACTCAACTAGGTATAAGACCCTTATCACTTCCCTTCCAATCACTATAGTGAATAAAAATAGTTATTGACTTTAGAGGCACACTTCAAAGAAACATAACCATTATATGCTTAAAAGCTTAAGAAAGATTAGAAATACTTACAACTCAATAAGAGACAGTCCTAATATTCTATCAAAGTGATATTAGATAGGCTCACAATTAAAAAAAATAGTCCTAATACATTCTCTAAGACTTGCTATTCAATCAACATACAAGACCACGCAAAATCACGTTATACATTACTACAAAATACATTACAGTTCCACACCCTAATTAGGTTTGTAGCCTTCTATTTAAAATAAACTTCTGGACTGGATTGGGCTTTGAAAATGCAGTAGGAAATTGCAAATAAAGTATAATATTCATCTCATCAAAGATAGGACATCAATCATTAGTTTCCTAAATTATCTCCATAAATAAAAACTAAGAATACTCCTTGAATTCAACTTGAATATCTTAATCCTCAAACTGAGTGCCACATAGGATAGTATAATATTCCCAAAATATTCTGCATCTAAAACAAACTAAAAGAATCCAAGTGTTCAGCTGTACCAGTCACAATGTTGAATGATTTTGGATAGGACATCTTATTCAACATGTTTTTCTGCATGGTAAACCACCTTAATCAACATGTTGCAGTCAAACAGAATATTTGATTCTTCCATCTTGGACGCCACATAGGATTACTGAATATTCATAGAATATTTAATAATTATAATCAATTGTATCCAAAGATTAAAAACTATAACATACCAGATGTCATACTCTTCTGGTTACGATGTCACATTCAACATGTTGAAACAGCAAGTTGAAACATCTTGTTCACCATGTTTCTACTAAGTTAGTTTTACTAAAATTAATGTCAATCACAAAACTAAAAAATTAACAATCTCCCCCTTTAGAAAGTTTTATCTAAAAGAACTTAATAACCCTTGTACATAAGCATCACAATCTAGATGATAACAAAACCACATACGTTTGAAAATAAATCAAACACACACAAATCAAAAGCACAATAGTATAAAAATTACCAGAGGCATCAACAACAGAAGATAAATAACAACCTCAAAAATAGACCACACACAGCAATGATCAGTCATCTTATCTGACATTTTCATAATTTCTAATATCAGAATACCCTCTTAACTCATGCTTAGATTAACATACTTCAATAGCTCCAAGATAATAGTTAGCATATGGTCCACATATTTAATCACTCCCCGTTTTTAGCCATAATATGAGACAGGAAATTTACCCGCAAACAAAATTAACACAAAAGACAGACCACATAACAACAGGCACATATCATGTGCACAAATATCCTAGAGAAAAAAACTGCAAACATAATGATATGTCAATGATAATAGGCAGTTACAAAAATAGGACTATTACTAACCACAAGAAAATTCAAAATCATCAAACCAATAAGAACTACCCAAGTTCACACATCAGGAAATATATCATAACATTTGGTAAGACATCATGCACACACACATACCACTATCAACAGTAGCAGCAGAAGCACATGGTAGGATTGGGAAAAAAACCATATTGATCATCTTTAGATGGTCTTCCACCTATTGAACCTATCAAATAATATCTCGTGCTTCTTTAATATGTCAAATGTTTTAGGAGTGTTACCATTGACCTTCCTTGTCATTACCTCAAAAAATGTCTTCTTCAAATAAACTATTTGCAGAGATCTTTTGTTCCACCCTTTGACAGTTTTAACAATAGAAACATGGAGGAAATATAAAGAATCTATTGCATTCCTCCCCATTTGTGATTGCTATGAATCTTTAAAGACTTCAGTTCCATTTGATTTTTATTTGATATAGTCCATCCAAGAAAATTTTGAAAAATCATCAACAACCACATATACATATCTCTTTCTACCAAAATTGTCAACCTGTATAGGTTTCATTAATTCCATATGAAGAATTTATAATCCCTTGGAAGTAATTCGATGATGCAACTTTGGATTTGACATCTTGGTTTGCTTCCCTATTTGGCAATCACCACAGGTTTTTCCTTACTCAATTTTCATCATGGGAATACCTCTGACTGCTTCCTTTGACAAAAAAATTTCCATACCTTTCAGGTGTAAATTGACAAGTTTTTGATGCCATAACTTCATTTTAACTTATTTTGACATCAAGCATGTGGAGGAGAAATTTGTTTCTTAAGGAATCCACAAGTAAGAATTATTTTTTGATCTGGCTCCCTTCATGATAACTTCATTCTTCTCATTTGTTACGATACATTTAGATTTAGTAAAGTTAACTTTGAGACCTTGGTCACATAGTTGACTAATACTTATCAAATTAAAAGTCAACCCATTAACAAATAGAACATCATCAAGATTAGGTTGTCCTGTATGGTCCAACTTTCCATCCCCCTTTATTTCTCCTTTTGATCCATCTCCAAAGTGACATAATTTGCGGAATATGATTTAATATCCACCAGTCATGTGTCTAGAACAACCACTATTGAAATGCACTCCTTTTTTTCATAAGTTCCGAGGGAGGTATCAACTATAAGTCCTTATGTACCAACTTTAGGACTCCACTTCTTCCCGTTCTTTACAGCAACGCGTTTGGGTTTTGGCTGAATATTAGGCTTGGGGTATCCATACAATTTATAACAATAAGGTTTTATGTAACCAATCTTTCCACAATAATGACATCTTAATTGTTGGTACATTGGATTAGACATCTTTTGTTCCTATTTTCTTTTAGGTTGAACAAAACTCATTGCAGGCCCTTTTCCTTTGTTCGTCATAACTTGATTTTCGTAGCCAAGGCCTTTAACATTTCCAGCATTCTTCTCAGTTTGAAGAATATCATCCAGCATATCAGAACTGCTATTCGTCATTCTTACAGACTTAGTCATATTGTCAAGTTTTGAATTGAGGAATACAACTTCATCCTTCAGATCAGAGATGGTAGAAAAATGCTCAACTTTTTCAGCGTGTAGTTGAGCAATGATTTTCTTTTGATCCTCTCCCTGTTGACAAACTTCTTCACTTATAAGGCACAACTCCTTGTATGAAGCAAAAATCTCATCAAAAGTGAGTTCTTCACAATCCGATTCTTCATTATAATCGCAAAGTCTAGTCAAGGAACTAAATTGTTTGGCAGATTCCTTTTCATGATCACTTTCAGAACCATTTTCTGACCATGCCACAGATAGACCTTTCTTCTTCTTATTGAGAAAAGTGGGAGACTAAACCCTTATGTTTCCAAAGCCTTCACATTCATGACATTAGACACCTTTTCCTTGGTTAGTCTCTTCTTCAATCTTGGGCCTCCTCCCAAAGTCCTGATTTTTGTTAATGTCGAATGACTTGTTCTTGACATTTGATCTTGACATCTTCTTCATTGCTTTGATGAATTATCTTTCAAGTAACTCAAGATCTTTAGATAACCCTTCATCTCTATCAAGGTTACCTTCATCTTTTAAATCTTCAGTATTGGAAACAAAGGCTATACTTTTTTTCTTCTAAGACTTCACACAGATCCTTAACTCAAAAGTTTGAAGGGATCCCATAAGCTCATCCACTTTTATCTTTTCTATATCTTGGGCTTCTTTTACAGCAAGAACCTTTATGTCAAATCTCTTTGGAAGAAATCTAAGTATTTTCCTGACCAGCTTGGCTTTAGACATCTTTCCCCCCAGGGCACTTGAGGCATTAGCTATATCAATAATGTTCATGTGAAAGTCATGAATACTCTCACCCTCCTTCATTCTTAAGTACTCAAACTTGGTGGTAAGAAGTTAAAGTCTTGACAACTTCACCTTATAGGTTCCTTCATGAGCAGTCTTCAAAATGTCCCAAGATTTTTTAGCAATAGTATAATTACTTATCAATCCGAAGATGTTTTTGTCCACTCAATTGAACAGGGAATTTAATGCTTTAGAGTTTTCTTCTGCTAACTTATCATCTTCATCATTCCAGTCTGACTCATCCTTCAACACATCAGTAATCTTCACATCCTTATCTCTATCCATTGGTGAATCCCACCCTTTAAAAACAGATTGCCAAGCCTTATTATCCATGGATTTAATAAAAGCCACCATATGAGCTTTCTAGTAGACATAATTGGTTCCATCAAGGATGCATAGTCTATTCATAAATCCTCCTCCCTTGTTCATTGTGCCAAAAAGTATATTCCCTGAATCTCACCCAGATACAGAGCAGGATGTTTGCTCTGATACTAATTGAAATTATGGTATGCAGATATCATATGCCCAGAGAGACGTCAAGACACTAATATATGATTTAAAACAAAATGACAAATTAGAAACAATTAAAGAGGCTGAAAAGTAAAAGAACACACATAATTGTTAACCCGGTTTGATTTACAATAACACCTACTCTGGGGGCTACCAAGCCCGGGAGGAAGTCCACTATTATAGTATCAGTTTGAAGCTAAACTCCCCCGTTTACATCTTCTCACATATCACTACGCTTGCTTACTTCTACCTAAAACCCGCCTAGGTATGAGACACTTCTCACCTCCCTTACTATCACTACAATGAATAAAAATAGTTCTTGACTTTAGAAGGCTCTCTTCAAAGACACATAATCATTCTATGCTTAAAAGCTTAAGAATCATTAACAATACTTACAACTCAACAAGAGACAGTCATACTCTTCTATTAAAGAGATATTAGAGAGGCTCGGAATTAACAAAATAGTCCTAATACATTCACTAAGACTCAGTGTCCAATCAACACACAAGACCACCCAAAATCACGTTCTACAATGCTACAAATTACACTACAGTTCCACACCCTAATTAGGTTTGTAGCCTTCTATTTAAAACATTCTTCTGGTGTGGATTGGGCTTTGAAAATGCAACAGGACATTACAAATAAAGTTGCAGATTTATCTCCTAAAAGATAGGATATCAATTATTAGTTCCCTAAATTATCTCCATAATTAGAAACTAAGAATACTCCTTGAATTCAACTTGAATATCTTAATCCTCTAAATGAGCGGCATATAGGATAGTATAATATTCCCAAAATATTCTGCATTTGTAACAAACTAAAAGAATCCAAGTATCCATATTTACCAATCATGGTGTCAAATGATTATGGATAAGACATCTTATTCAACATGATTTTATGCATGATAGAACATCTTGATCAACATTTTGCAGTCAAACAGATTCTCTTATTCCTCAATCTTGGAAGCCACATATGATTACTTAATATTCATAGAATATTAAGTAATTTAAATCAACTACATCCAAAATGTAAAACCTGTAACAGACCAGATGTCCAACTCTTCTAGTTAGTACATCACATTCGACATGTTGAAACTGCAAGTTGAAACATCTTATTCAACAAGTTGCTGCCAAGTTAGTTTTACCAAAATTAATGCCAATAAAAAAATAGAGAATTAACATATTTATTATGAAGTTTTGTATACTTTTCAAGAATCTCAGACAAGCAAGATTCTAATTCATAATGAGATAGATCAGAAAATATCTCACCAGAGTCTGATTCAAATTCATATTTTGTTTTTGATTAGATCTTCTTATCATATGCTTTTATGCTTTCCATCAATTCCATATTTTATTTCTATTCCTCATAATCGTCTTTTGAAGAATCAGAATTATCCGAGGTAGCCATCAGCCCTATCTTCTTCCCTCTGAAGACTTTCTTCTTGGGCTTGTCCTTTCTGAGCTTGGGTCATTCATTCTTGTAGTGACTTGACTCCTTGAATTAAAAGCATGTGATATCTTTGCTGGCACCTGACTTATTTTATTCAGAAGTGGATTCGAAGCAACCACATGTCCTTCTGACTTCTCTGAATTGGCTTTGTGTTTTCTTCCAGAGTTGGTAACCCCTTCTGGAGAGAAGAGACAACTCATCTTCTTCTTTAGAATCTTCTTCAGATTCCTCTTCCTCTTCAGCTTGAAAGGTTGTAGTCTTTTCAGACTTTCCGATAGATTTTAGGGCCACATATTTTCATTTTTTTAGGCTCGTCCTTTTCAAACTGTATCTCATGAATTCTCAAAGAACTGACTAGTTCCTCAAGAGAATTTTTGTTCATATCCTTGGACGATTTCAGTGCAGTTACCATAGGCCTCTATTTCTTGGGTAAGCTTATGATAGTCTTCTTAGCATGATTTGTAGTAGAGTAACCTTTACTAAAAACCTTAGACCAACAACTAGAGTATGAAACCTTGAGAACATGTTCTTAACTATTTCATCATCCTCCATTTTGAAGGATTCACACTTCTGTATCAACGCAAGTGCCTTGGTTTCTTTCACTTGCGCATTTCCTTCATGATTCATCCTCAAAGAATCAAATATAGACTTTATCGTGTCTTTATTTGTGAGCTTCACATACTCAGTGTAAGAAATATCATTAAGAAGAATGGTTATAGCTTTATGATGATTTCTTTAATCTTTATTTTATTGCTCAGACATCACTTTTCTTTCTATTTTGTACCCATCAACTACCATATCCCATAAATATACATCATTACCAAGAAAGAAACTTTCAATTCTGTCTTTCCAATAATCAAGCTTTTCTCCATCAAATACTCAAGAATTTGCACTATAGTGATCTCTTTTATTAGCAATGGGTGCAGCTGGTGGAGGGATTGTCGCCATTATGTTTTACCAAAAAATTTAGATCTTTATCTGACACGGTGAAGTGTTTGATAAACAATCAATACCAGAACCAGAGCTCTGATACCAAATGAAGGATAAGGAAACACAAGAAAAGGGGTTTGAATTTGGTTTCTAGAATGAAACATTTTAGTAACCTAAGACAAGGAACAAAGAATTTAGAATAAAAATAATAAACATAATATTTTAATCTTGGTTCTCTGTTAACGAAGCTACCTCCAGTCCACCCTCCAAGTTAATTTTTCCTTCTCCTGGAGCATCTCGGTAATCTTAGCTTTTGTCTCCATTTGAGGAGAAGTAAGGTCAACAGCATCAAAGATGAAAGGTACATGGATTACTTTTGGATTGGATTCTAGTGAATGGTAAGTTTGGTGTGAGGAAGTGGTTGAATAAGTTTTTTCTTCAGAATTAGATGAAATAGCATGAACACAGTCTTATGAATCACTGGAAGTAGAATGGGTTTCAAGAAAGTTTAAGAAAGTGGTGGTTTGATTAATTTGGGATAAAAGAGGTTCAAAAATGTTAGGTGTGGTTGATTTGGAGGAAGGGATTTCACATAAGGGAACACCATATGATGAATTAATATTAACATTCTGGTAAGAAGTGCTAGGAAAGTATTTATTTGAAGGAGATATAGCATAATCCAAAGGATCATTAGGAACTATGATTTCCACACGTTTGGGAGATGCTTGAAAAACACGAGTCTTGGGTTCTTCATAAACAGGTGCAAAATTGGAGGGTCCATCTTCATGAACAAAAGTAACTTTTCTATTCTTTCTGCTAAGCATTTCTTCAGGTATATCTGGAAGATCATCAGCATATCAGGAATTTGCAGCATCATCATAAATGCTTTTGAGAACATGTTCAAGAATGATCGCTGGATGGTTTTCAATAAGCTTCCCAATAGATTTTAGAGATACGCTGGGTGATTCCTTCTTTCGTAAATAGTCCTCCAAATAGTAAAGAATAACATCTTAAGGATCACTAGTTTTAAACAAGTAACCTTCTTCTATATCAAATTCGAGATAGAGTGTTGCTTCAGACTCCTGAGCTTCTAGAGGATTGATAACAGAAAATCAAGGACATAAACTTCAGGTTCTCCTATCAAAGGGTCTTCCAGTAGTTGTAATCATAAGATCATTCATATTTTAATGAAATAAAAATACCACCAGTTTAATTTCAACCAGAAAAATTGTTATAAGTCTTCCCAGAAGGTACCCAATTTTCGATATCAAGAGTGACAATTCTAGAACGTATAATCATATCCCTTAGATACTTAAACAATATTGCAGGAAGATTGATCTTGGTTCCAAAAGTTAGAAAGTAAAACATGTACTTCTAATCATTTTTTATGCGAATAAGAGCATTAGTAGAAGGTCTATGACGAATACATCCCAGAATAATCTTAGCCCACACTTTGAGACTAGGAAAAAGGTCTTTGAAAAACTTATAATTTTTCTTATACTAAAAGATCTCTTAGGTAACCAGTTTCCATCTTCTCTTAATAATATTGCCATCATCAATATTGATACATATTATACCTTTTCCATCATGATTAAGAAGTTGAGCAATAGATCTCTCAATGATGCAGATACTCATACCAACTACACTCACTGAGATTTGCAGTCGAAATTCATGAGCCATAACTTAAAACTGCTTTACTAGTTCATGGAAAACTGACCCGTTAAGATGGTTGAAGTAATTTCTCTAGCCTTCAAATTCAAACTCTTTAGTAAAATTACATCCATTTGCTTTGATATTGTCTAAATCCACTTGTAACTCATTTAGAACGGTTAATTGAGAGATAGTAATGGGACAGTGGAGATAAAGAATTCCTTATTTTCTAGTAGATGATGTTAAGACGATGAAAATCCTTGAACTAGTTGTTGTGCAGATGAAATATTTTGTAGGTAAGCTTCTTGTTGTTGTTGTAGAGTTGATGAAGAATGTTGAGCCATTGCAACAAAGATTATGAACAAGAACTGAAAAGGGTTTTAGGGTTTTGTAGATAACTTTTGGGTCTTAAAAGAGAGAAAGTGTGAGATAGAAGTTGAGAAAGTGTGTGAAGTGAGAGCGAGTAGGTTTTAAATATAAATTATTCAATAATTAAAAAAAATTATATAGTGCAAAAATTCTGACAACTGGTAAAGCGAAAAGGTTTTAATCTAATCCCAATAAATAACTTCTCCAAATATGTCACATTAAATGATTTTACGTGTTTCAAGAAAACAACATCTTCACTTTTTGAATCACAGACTTTTCGCGTGCTTGAAAACTTTTAATTAAGTAAACTCTTCAATTTCGAGAGGACAGATATTTTAAACAAAATTTTGATCTAGGACATTTATAATACATGAGAACATCACTCTTCAGAAACCTCACATTTCTGAACAAATAAATAAAATAAAATATCTGAGAGTCTCATTTTATCATTTTCAAATGCTTCAGAATGAAAATAAATCTATCTTCATAAAGGGGTTTTTATACAGATATATGCCATTAATGGTCCGTGTTAATGAATTTTAAGTTTAAAATTCCCTTATGAACATAGTCTCATATGAAGTGATGTTTAATATCAATATGCTTAGCTCTTGAATATAAAATGTGTTTCTTAGATAAACATATAGAAGAATTATTATCACAGAGAATAGGAATGTTACTCTCATATATCTGGAAGTCTTCTAGCATAATTTTCATCCAGAGGATCTGAGTGCTACATATAAAATCAAAAATGTATTCAGCTTCTACAATTGAGAGCGCTATTGTTGATTACCTCTTGCCGGACTATGAGATCATATTTTCTCCCAGAAAATGACAGCTTCAAGAAGTACTTTTCCTCTCTAGTCCTTCTCAAGCATAATCAGCATCACAATAACCTACTAACTTGTATTCACTTTGTTAGGTTTTGTTTTTTTGGCTGCATTATGTTAAAACAAGTGTTTTAGCAAGTAGTTGGACAAGATGTCTTGACATGTTGGTACGACATCAGAACGTGCCTTGTTTTCTATTCTTGGAAGATTTGTTTTTCAGAGTGAGATTTTGAAGATTCGTTGAAGACTTGATTCATGCATTTTGAGGTCCAAGAAGTGTATGTTTTAGACGCACAAAGTACGGTTATAGCTTTGTCGTGTTTCCTAAGAATGGATGTTAAAACACTTAGGGAAACATTTGATTCTGTTTCAAAGATTACGAAGAAGATTGTGCTGTAGATGTCGAAACATTTAAGGAAAAAATATTGTGCTGTAGATGTCGAAACATTTAAGGAAGCATTAGATTTTGTTCCAGAATATTCTACAAAATATTGTATTTGATATGCTTTTTTGTATATCCCCTTGATTCACGAAGCCTATGCTGATTTCAAGCTATTTAAAGGAATACTCTAAACCTAATAGGAAGACAGAGAAGACGCGTGTGTGAGACTGTCAATTAGGGTTTAGTTTGTTAATTTTGATCCACTCTTATATCGTTTGATGCTAGAGTTGGACTAATAGTTGTGTTGCAATTGTGAATCACTCATAAGATTTTAAGTAGTAGTTGATTATGTTTATTAGAGTGTGTCTCCTTCTTGATTGTTTCATGGTTTATCACATGTTGTATGATTGAAGGGAAGTGATAGGGTCTCATATCTAGGAGTGCCTTAGATAGATATAGCACGGGTAGTGATTAGGTGTGATGTTTGTAAAACTAGAGGTTGTTTAGAACATCAAACTAATACTATTATAGTGGATTTCCTTCCTGGATTGGATGATCCTAGATGTAGGTGAAGTTGCACTGAACTGGGTTAACAAATGACCTGTGTTATTTAATTCCAGTGTGTTTTTTAAATTGTTCATTGTTTTATTGTGTTGTTATGATGTCTTGACTTTGCTTTCAACATCCCAGTGTCATGACATTGTATACGACACTTGTTCTGTCAGTGCCAAAACTTCACATTTTATTTTCTATAACACAAACCAAGATTAGTAGTACCTTCCATATACCTAATAAATCTCTTAATAGTTGTTAAGTGAGATTCTCTAGGATTTGATTGGAAGTGAGCACAAAAACAAACATTGAATAAAATATTAGGCCTAAAAGAAGTCAAATATGAAAGAGAACCTATCATACCTCTGTACATCTTCTGATCTACCTTGATACTTACCTCACCCTTCTCTAGAATACACGTAGGATGCATTAGAGTCTTGATTATCTTGTATTCTGACATGTCAAAAATTTTCAGAAGTTCTTTGGTGTACTTTCTCTGATGGATAAATGTCCTTTATGGACTTTGATTGATCTGGATAACCAAAAAGAACTTGGTTTCTCCCACCAGACTCATCTTAAACTCAGCTTGCATAGACTTAGAAAAATCCTTGCACCATTTAGCTTTAGAAAAACTAAATATAATATCATCAACTAGAATATCATTTTTGAATGTTTTACAAAAAAATGTAGTATCCACCTTTCCTATGGTAAAATCATTTTGTATAAGAAAATAACTTAGTTTTTCATACCATGCTCTAGGATATTGTTTCAGACCATACAATGATTTCTTATGTTTGAAAACAAAATCAGGATGTTTATGATTTTCAAACCAAGGAGGTTGGTGTACATATACTTCCTCAGTAATGTAACCATTCATAAATGCACTCTTAACATCCATATAATACAAGATGATGTCATGATTAACAACAAAAGGAATTAAAAGACGAATAGACTCTAACCTGGAAACTGGTACAAAGGTATATGTATAGTCGATTCCTTCTTACTGACTAACACCTTGTGCAAGCAGTTGCGCCTTGTTTTTTTACCACTTTTCCTTTCTCATTTAACTTGTTTCTGAAGACCCACTTGGTTCCAATAACATGAGTACCTTTGGGTTTAGGCACAAGATTCCACCCATCATTTTTGGAGAATTGATTGAGCTCTTCTTGCATTTCTAGAATCCATTGTGGCCCAAAGAGCTTCATTAATAGATGTAAGTTCTATGAGGGACACTGTAACACCTCTTTTTCCCATAAGAATAAATATAACATAATCTACATAATATATATCAGACTACGCAAGTAGGATGTCACATCTTTCAAAATTAAAAAATTCTCAAATCACTTTATTACTTCATTTCATATAAAAATAAATTAATAGCTAAATAATTAAAACGATTCACTTTCATGGCATTAAAGCCTCAACAATAATAAATCTCCACGAAATATGGTCCAGTAAGTATAAAAAGTAAGATACGTAACAAATAAAACAATGCGAAAACATAGAAAATTCCAAAAATCCCATGTTACGTATCAGAAAAACTCCTAAAACTTTATCAGATAATACTCTCTCCAAGCACTACTCGGGTATCTAATTATCTATACTCCCCGAGGATCACAGACACAATAACACAAAAGAGGTGAGAATTGCATTCAATAAATATATATGGTGAATATCACATGCTAAGGAGTAGTAATTAACATGATTCACACATCACATAATACTTTATAACACAGTTCATCATTCACATAACAAAATGTTAATTCAATAATAATACAATGCAATGAGACCAACATCAACTATATGCATGTGGTACCATCAGGGCATAAGCCCGCAACATAATGCCAATTTTGGGAAATAATAGGGCATAAGCCCTCAACATAACACCATTATAGTCTAACAATAGAGCATAAGCCCTCTCCAATGAATATATGCATCATCAACATGCAACACCACAACTATGCAACCACAAGGCATAAGCCTTCAACACTTGCCAATAAGGCCATCAATATTATATCATCATGCAACATACAAATTCAGACAAGTTCCACATTTTTAACTCCATATTCATTATTAATACCCTTCTTATATCTACCAAAGTCATACTATTCATTACGGGTCAAGAGAAACTACATTGCATGCGAAAACGGGAAAGATATTGCTAAAACATGAATTTCTCCACTACAGACTTCCCATACGCGTACCATACTGTTTACCGTTATTTTTGGTAAACAACCATTGATCTCCAAAAAGGAAAGTTCTTTTTTGGTTTACTTACGGGATCGATCAGATTAATCCCAGAACATATGCTAATTTTTATGTAAGACAGATAATCAGGAAGAACGCACGTTCGACCCAAAGAAAAGATGTTTGAGATTTTGGAAAAAATAGACAGAAAAGTAGAAATACAGGTAAAGAAGCAAGAAAGATAACTTTGCAAGATAAGATTAAATCAATGTAAAAAGACTTTCATTAATAAAAAGAGGTGTTTCCGACGTACATTTCTCAGTTTTATCCTTTCTCACGCAGCGGTTACTTGGACAATATTTGAGTGACTAGTACAATAGGTTGAACACCCTTAAAAACTACACAAGTTTCCTAATTTATACTAAAAATAAGTAACCGTCGAGGGATCATTCTACGCTAAGATGAAGACAAGTGTCTTCTGCATGTCTCTCGACCTATGGCTTTCAGCCACGTTGCTTCTTCTTAGCCGCTGGCGAAACTTCCTTTCCCTCCAACAATTCAAATTCAAATATCCCTCGTATCATGTGTCAAAGCGAGGATATTTTCTCTCAGTCGAAGGACATAAGTCCTCTTCAGTCGAAAATACCTGAAGGTGAGCCCTAGTCGAAGGCTCAAATGTAACTTAGATCTTTCTCCTAAGTTATTTCATACGTCGAACATTCTTCTTGGCTTGGTTCATTCCAGTCTTTTGGTCTAAGAGACCAAATATAGTAAGTGTCGAATTTTGGAGCCAACAAATTTCCCCCCAAGAATGTCTATTTCTACGCTTAAAGAAATAGCCATTCTTTGATCTTTCCATTCGACACCTGTCTTTCTAGTTGTCCACAAGATTTTGACGTGTGCTTTTTGTCTTCCAACAGCTGCTGCTCTTGAGAAAACCATCATTACTCTTTCTCCAAGATGTCTTTTCTAACTGTCGTTACCATGCTTACCATGATAACTATATTCCTATAACCTAGGCAAGCATGTCAAAACGTTTCCCAACGTATGCACGATAACTGCTTCATTTTTTGCCACGTGCCCCACTATCTTCACAGCATTAAATGGTCTTGAAGAGACATATTCCTTTTTGAAGGCTATAAATACTTCTGAGCCTTTTCATTTGGAACTTTTACCATTCCAAGCATTTCCAAATCTCTTGCTTTCAAACACCTTGTACTGTCAACTTTGTTTTCTCCAAATCTGCAACAATGGCTTTTCTTTCCGATGCACCAAACAATCCTCAACCTAAAAACGCTGATGATATCCAAAACCCACCAGAGGTCTTTTCTACTAACCCTTCTCTTTCCTCGATTGATCGGTATGTTGTTGAACCCATGACTAGGGAGTGGAGAGAAGCATGTGATTCTCAGCTCCTCATTCCCATTAGATACAGTAGAGACATGTATGCTATGCCTGGTCCTTTGTCTTCGTGCGTCGAAAATCCCTTGAAGAATCGCGCCTTCTTCCATACTCACCCAAGGCTCAGACCCATAGGTTGCACGAAGAAGCCTAGGGATGACCCTGAAGACGCTACTCCGGCCAACCAGTAGCATGCTCAGACTACAGAGGATATCAACCTCCAATTCATGAACAAAGGGAACTGAATCTTTCGATCAAGCCCTAACCTCTCCTCAGAGTATTCAGACTGGTTGAATAAGATGGAGAAGGCGCAAGCTTCCGTCTGGAAGGAAATGGGCATTTATGACTTTATGATGTTGTCGAAGACAGGATTGCCTTACTATCCCCTCATGCTGGTATCTTCACTGTATTTCTGGGATAACGCACATTTTACCTTCCATCTTCCCTGTGGGATGATGACCCCTACTCTATTCGAAATAGCTGTAATTACCGGTCTTCGACCGACTGGAGGCTACTTCGACCCTGAGGATTTGTCTGAAGATGCTTTGGGTTTTCAGCTACAAAACCCACCTATACCACCTTTATCAACCACTTTCACGACAAAGCCTCTAGTTTTGTGTCAGAGGTGGAGCATATAGCCTTCTTGGCTATGTGGTTGTCTCGTTTCATTTTTTGCACTAACTCACTTCAGGTGACTAAGAAGATGCTCACACTTGCGACGCAGCTTCACCATGGTTATCCCCTTTGTTTGGCCGAATTAATTTTGGCCAATCTATATGAGTCCATCAGTAATGGTGTGACTCAACTTAAGGTTATAGGGGACAGGGGGAGCCTGCTGCTATTTGGCCCTTTTTGGCTTCTCCAGCTTTGGCTCAATGCCACTTTTGAATCTTTTCTCCCTCAGAAGAATAAGATTAATGAAGAGGCCCCAAAAATCCTGAACAAGAGGGTCGAAGGTACCAGGCTTGCGCTGCTGACTCCTACTGATGAAGGCCAAAAGTTTCAGAAGGCTTTCACAAGCTTCATGATGATGTTTTTAGAGCGCAAACACTTCGTTTCGACCACGGCTCCTTTTGCCAGTCGAAAAGTTGGTCCAGAATGGTTCACCAGACAATTTCCGTCGAATGAGGAGGAAGACGTGACTGATGAATATGTGAGCATGTGAGAATCGTTTCTTCGCCCTAGGATCATGCCATTGAGATTTAAGAGCTCCAAAAATCAATTGAGCTTGATCGCTTATCAACCAAACCTTGTCTCTCGACAATTTGGTATTGTTCAGTCACTTCCTTCACCCATTTATCCTCGACAGAAGCTACTATTATTTTACAATGCAGACTACTCAGAAGATGCTGCTACCAAGCATATTGGTAGGTACACCGGTCGAACTATACTGACCTTGTTCTCCTTTAACCTCAATTTTTTGAGTTCTGTTAATTTTGAGGGATGGTATAAACAATATTATGATGAAGAGTTCTTCGATGAGAAGGACTTCTCCCACCACCTTCGTGAGACGTTTAAGCTGGTTCTCGACAGGATCAAGAAAGGTATTACTTCTTTTCTTTCTCTTCGCTTCAGATTTGTCATTCGACGCTCGATTAACTTTAGTTTTCTTGTCTTTTGTGTAGCTGTCAAGAGAACCACTTCGAAAAAGGCTGTTGAAAGCACAGAAGGGGGAGATTCTACTGTCAACCCCTCTCCCAAGGTATTCACTTTCTTCCATACCCTTATTTTCTATGATTGTCTGACATGGGTACTGATTCCTTTGACTTGCCTTTTTTTTTGGTATTCAGAAAACTACCCCCAAAAAACGGAAGGTCCGGGAGATCCAAATCTCTAGCGATGAAGAAGAGGAGTCTCCTCCTATTCCTCTGCAGAGACGAAGACTGAAGAAACCAGTTCCTGTCATCGAAACTCGTCCCAAAATTAGGATTAAGACTGTGCAAAATGGGTTTCAACAACATATATTTGAAAACATCAAAATGAGACGAAACATAAACATTAACTGGATCTATATATTGCTTAAGTTTTGTACATGAAAAATAAAGACATAAACATAGTTTTTCAACCTCGTTATATCTAGTTTCTGCATCGTTTAAAACTCTACTAAGGTAGTATATGGGCCTTTCGACACCATGTTCATCCTCTTGAGCCAGCATGCTCCCTAAAGTTTTATCAAACGCAGCTATGTACAGTCTCATATTTCTACTTCGACAAGGAGGCACCAAAATAGGTGGTTTGGTGAGGTACTCTTTGATTTTGTCGAAGGCTTCTTGATGTTCTTGCCTCCATTCATATCCTCCTTTGTTGAGTCGAAGTAGTGGCGAAAAGGCTTGCGTTTTCCCACTGAGGTTAGATATAAATCTCCTCAGGAAATTTATCTTCCCAAGTAAGGATTGCAATTCCTTTTTGTTAGTTGGCGCTTTGCCTTGCAAGATAGCTTTAGTCTTGTTTTGGTTTATCTCAATGCCCTTTTTATGGACCACAAAACCTAAGAAATCTCCCGCTTTGACACCAAAAGCACATTTTAGAGGATTCATCTTCAGGTCGTAGCATCTCATCCTCTCGAAGGATTGTCGAAGATGATCCATGTGAGTCTTCCCTGAAACAGATTTTACAACAATATCAACAATATAAATCTGCATGAAAGTGTCAATAAAATCATGGAAGATCGAATTCATGGCTCTCTGGTATGTTGCCCCTGCATTCTTTAGGCCAAAGGGCATCACTACCCATTCATAAGTGCCTAAGGCCCCAGGGCAACGGAATTCCGTTTTCGACACATCTTCTTCAGCAATAAAGATTTGATTATATCTAGAGTATCTATCAAGCATACTCATGTACTCGAAATCAGCGGTAGAATCCACTAGCATTTCCGCCACTGGCATTGGATACTCATCTTTGGGTGTTGCAACATTCAGATCTCTGAAATCGATGCACACCCTCAAGGTACCATTTTTCTTTATAACAGGAACAATATTTGCAATCCATTCGACGTACCTGGCCGTTTGTATGAACTTGCATCTCAGCAGCCTTTCGACTTCCGTTTTGATTTTTGATAAAATCTTTGGTGCAAACTGTCTTGGAGTCTGCTTAACGGGCTTCTTTCCAGGCTTTATTGGCAACTGCAGTTCTACCAAACTTCGGTCGAGACCAAGCATCTCGTCATAATCCCATGCAAAACAATCCTTGAACTCTTTTAGTAATTGAATCATTTCGACCCTGAGTCCTGGATCCATTTTTGTGCTAATGTACGTTGGCTTTTTTATAGGACCTTCGCCTGGATTTACCTCTTCTAGAGGATCTTGCGCTAACATTTTAACATTGTTCGCCAATGGGTCCTTTTCAAAACCTAGAGGTTCATCGTCATAGATGGCGTCTAACCTCTAATCTCGGAGGTCTTTCGTCCCTAGGTCGGGAGGCTCTGGGTCGAAATCTTTTCCAGGGCCTGTCTTAAAAAGGACTTGTTCATTAGCTTCGAAAGCCATATACTTAACTTCAGCCTCCAGGGCCGCTATCATTCTACTTTCGGCCATATACGCCGAAATCTTTTGCAGAGTTTGTGACTCAATCATCATCACCAAACTCACTTCCCCAGCCTGTTGGCCGTATATCATCAACTCCTCCAAAGTCGATGTTGGATAAGTCTTCTCTATCCCACTGAAAGCCGTAGTTGGAGTGTAGGTATAGGGAGTAGAAGGCGTTAGGAGTTGGGGTTAAATTAAACTCAGGTGGATTACATGGCCCTATATGAGCCAGATTTTAGTCGAAACTATTCTTTTCGACACAGTTGATTTCACCTAGGTAATAACTCTGATCTGCTTCAATGTTTTCCACAATACCGTCGGGGCGCCATATTGTGACCCTTTGGTGCACCGATCATGGCACTGCTCCGATGCCATGTATCCACTCTCGACCTAAGAGCAGATTGTAGTTTGGTTTTGCTGAAATCACCATGAACATGGTGGGTCGGAGGATTGATCCTACTTTGAGGTCTAGCTGTATGACACCCATTGTGGTGCCAATGCCCCCTTCATTGTTGGACAAGACCATGTTATGTGGCTTTATGTCAGCATCCCCTTTTCCTAGCTTTTCCAGCATGAATTGTGGGATGATATTGATGGTCGCCCCACAATCAACCAAAATTTTATTTATAGTTATCTCCCCTATCTTTGCTCTAATGAACAGGGGTTTCAGATGGCTCTTCATTGCCTCTGTTGGTGGCTCAAAAAACGCGTTATATTCTTCTATGCAGCCATTGTTCATCACATAGTAACAAACTGGCTTGTGTCTAGCCATTTCTTGTTCAACCATTAAGTCAGTTTCTTCAACTTCGATCTCACGGTTGTATTCTTTAGGTAACACAGATATGACATTCACCATGATGTCTAAACTGTCACCAGGATCAGAGTTGTCTTCCTCATTCGAACCACATTCCTCCGTCTAAGGCATAGGATTCCTTTCTAGAGGATTCCTTTGTTTCCTTTGTACATTGGTGCTAACCTCTGGATGAGGTCCAGCTGCCTCTTTTTCGGCCTTTCGCCGTCTTTGGAATCTTCTCCATTGTGACCGGGACATAGGATTTTTTTCCTTTGTAATTTCTCGATATATGGGTCATCTTATTCGACGCAGAAGCATGGTACTCCTTTCTGTAATCTAAAGAGGAACCTCTTGGCACACCGAACGCCTGCCATCTTTCTTCATTTGGCCTCTTTCTTCCCATGGTGTTTAGCCAAATATCTGTAGGTACATTAGTTGGAGGCCTAAAAGTTGGTGGTCTCCTTACCTGACTCATGGGTCCTTGTTGATGCCCTCTTCTGGGGTCGAATTTGGTTTCTGAACCCATTTTTTGTTGGGCATTGGTGCCCTGTTTTGCTTTCACAATCCGCGTAGCTTGTATGTGTTATGCGGCTTTCTTGTCGAAAATAGAGCTACATCTAGGGCATAGCATTACTTCTGATTTCTTCTTCTGGCACCTATGCCGAAAATCTGCCAGATCTTCATTCTCCTTTGGAAATTCCATTTTGTTTACTTCTTCTTGTCGAATGGCTTTCTCTGAGGCTTTGGCACCAGAGACATCAACCATGTTGACCTGCATGTCGCTTTTGGCAACAAGGTTCATTTTCTGCATTTTGGCCTCTAGATTCTCTGTCGAACCTTTTACAGCAGCCAAATAAGAACCTGTGGTGGTTCTTTTGCTGGAGCTCTCAACAACTCCTTTGCTTTTGTGTGAGTCTTCAGTAACCCGTTTAATCAGTTTCAGGCTTTCAGCAGCCTTCTTATTCGACCCTTGGGTAACTTCCTTTTTCAAATCTAGGCCCTCAGTGGCCTTTCTCACCCCTTCAATAGTTTTTTTGGAGATGTTTCTAGTAAAACTTCCAAAGATGGGTTTGGTGATGAAATCTTCAGAAACTTCCACCATGTGAATGCCAACTGGTTCAGCATAATGCGCCTCCATCTACAGTGGGTTTGTGTCGATTTTCATTGCTGGCTTATCAGCAAATTCCATCCTTCCTTCCTTTAGCGCTTGTTGAACGAGATCCCTGAAAAGGAAACATTGTGAGGTTTTATGTCCCAAAAAATTATGGTATTTACAAAAACCTCTTTTCTTTCTCTATTCTAAAGGAGGAAATTTTGCCCCTAGGGGCACTATCATCTGGCCATCTTTAACTAATAGATCAAATATTTTATCACATTTGGATATATCGAAACTATAAGTTTTCTTAGGAAATTTGTCGTTGTTTTTCTCAGGCTCTACAGGATTTTTCCCATTTGATGGCACTTGAAATTTACAAGAATATGGTGGTCCTTGTTTTAATTCTGCTAAATCTATTTCGCCTTCTTCGATATCTATAGGATCATTAGATATCTCTGGATCATTATCATCCATTTCGACATAGGCTACCCTTTCTCGTCGATGAGTTTTAGCAGCTTTAGCTTTCTCAGCTTTAAGGCGTTCTACTTGTCGAACTCTATCATCCAGTTGGGCCATATCTCTTAGGTATTGCGTATCTAACTTTTCCTAATCGAATAATCCAGGCCCCCTGCTGCTATTTCGACCAATTCATGCTTAGGCACTTGGGTAAAACATTTGGCTTTGAGTAATCGAAACCTATTTAAATATTCATTGATTGGCTCTGTAAACCTTCTCTTTACAATAGCCAATTCTTTTAGACTTATCTTGGTTTGGCCCATGTAGAATTGTTCATGGAACAATCTTCCCAATTGGTTCCAGTTGTGGATCGAATTGGCTGGAAGGGTGGTGAACCAAGTGAAAGCATTCTTTGTCAGGGAACTTGGGAAATATTTGATTATAAGGTTTTCGTTGTTTGCTATTTCCCCGGCCTCTATCAAATATCTAGCCACATGTTCGACAGTTGATTCTGTCGTATCCCCTGAAAATTTAGTAAACTTTGGGACCTTCCCCCTAGGTGGTAAGTCTGTTTGCAGAATATATTCTGACAATGGGGATATGAAGTTTGGTCTGTGAAAACCAACGTTTATCCCATTTTGAATCATAATCCTTTAGATCATGGAAGTTAGATTATTGTTTGTCCCATAGTTTTGGTGTCAAACTTGTTGTATCAACTCATCGGCATTTTGGTTTCTATTAGCCATAATAACTCCTTGATCGATTTCTCTAGGGTTTCGTGGTATTTCAACCCTTGGTTATTCTATTCCTGCTCTAAGAATCTAGGGGTTTGGATTAACGGTCAAATCCTCTTCCATGATTACCCTCTGATTTGCTCTCATTGGTATCCTCTGGGGTTGTCGAATAGTTTGGGGTATCCCAAAGAATTCAGCCATGCGCGTCATTTGCACTGCATCTGTTGATTCGACTGCGTAGCAGTCTGAATGAGAGGGTTTAGCATTGTACTTAGAGTTTGTGCTAACATTTGTACCATGTCGTGATTACTTTCGTCCATCTGTTGCCTCAAAATCGTTGTCGAAACATTTGTGAGGCTAGGTATTATATGATATGGCCCCCCCAAGAATTGGTTTCTACTTGCTCCAGACCCCTGTAATGCTGATGATGCACTCACCAAAGGTTCTGAAAGAGTGGAAGCAGCATTCATAAGGCTAGCCATTTCAGTAGTTGGCATGCCATATGGCTGCTCTCGACCCATCCAGGTTATCGAAAACCCTGGGGGCACAAATGGTCGAGGTCCTAGATTTTCCCTTGGTGGAGGCGTTCCTAATGGACCTCTTGGACCTACATACGAAAGTAAGGGTCCAGTTTGATTTGTAGTTAATGTTGGTATTGATCCAACGAAAGTTGGGATATTCCCTTCGACAGCGGTATTAACCACTGTTCCAGTAATTGGTAGAGGTATTTCCCCATGATTTGGCTCGTTAGCCATACTACTCTCACTATTTTTCTTCCTAACAGTATACTCGTTGGTTACTCTACCACTTCTTAATAACATGCAACGTTATAACTGTACAAGAAAAACTCAATAACATAAACAAGATTTTTTAATAAAAATTAGCAACGTCCCACCGGGTGTGCCAATTTGTTTACCTTTGGTTTTGGTAAACAACCGCTGATCTCCAAAAAGGAAAGTTCTTTTTTGGTTTACTTACGGGATCGATCAGATTAATCCCAGAACATATGTTAATTTTTATGTAAGACAGATAATCAGGAAGAACACACATTCGACCCAAAGAAAAGATGTTTGAGATTTTGGAAAAAATAGACAGAAAAGTAGAAATGCAGGTAAAGAAGCAAGAAAGATAACTTTGCAAGATAAGATTAAAGCAATGTAAAAAGACTTTCATTAATAAAAAGAGGTGTTTCCAACGTACATTTCTCAGTTTTGTCCTTTCTCACGCAGCGATTACTTGGACAATATTTGAGTGACTAGTACAATAGGTTGAACACCCTTAAAAACTACACAAGTTTCCTAATTTATACTAAAAATAAGTAACCGTCGAGGGATCATTCTGTGCTAAGATGAATACAAGTGTCTTCTGCATGTCTCTTGACCTATGGCTTTCAGCCACGTTGCTTCTTCTTAGCCGCTGGCAAAACTGCCTTTCCCTCCAACAATTCAAATTTAAATATCCCTCGTATCATGTGTCAAAGCAAGGATATTTTTTTCTCAGTCGAAGGACATAAGTCCTCTTCAGTCGAAAAGACCTGAAGGTGAGCCCTGGTCGAAGGCTCAAATGTAACTTAGATCTTTCTCCTAAGTTATTTCAAACGTCGAACATTCTTCTTGGCTTGGTTCATTCCAGTCTTTTGGTCTAAGAGACCAAATATATTAAGTGTCAAATTTGGGAGCCAACACATATACATTTGGCTTCTTCCCCACCCATCTCATATGTGTAGCATACACGTCTTTCTCTTACGCCTAGGCCTCATACGCGTTCCATATGTGTACGACCAGAGGCGCTATTCTCCCAACTTTTTCCAAAATCTCCCATACGCTTACGACCATCCCATATGTGTTTCGCGTTCCCTTCATACGTATTTCATATGCGTATCGACCAAAGGCCATGCTGGAACTTGGCATAGGGCGTGTTGCATACATCTTTTTCCCCTGGGAATGTCCCCTATATGCTAACATACACGTATGGCCATTATGCTTTCCAGAACTTTCTGCATTCGCCCCAGTTTGCTTTGTACTTATTTTGAGCACTTCCAACCTCCTAATTTGGGTCCAAAATAGTGTTTTTACACATAAGAATTCATAGGCTTCATCTAATTTTTTTATTCTACAATCCTACAACAACTTCTACCTTAAATTCTCCAATTTCTACCTCACTTGGATATCATCCATCGATATCACATGAGATGGATCCAAAACATATTCCGAAGTTGTGACACATGGAACTCATCATGCAAGTTCGAAAGATTATGTGGCAAGGCCACTCTATAAGCAATAATTATGACTTTGTCTGAAATCTAATACGTACCAATAAGCCGAGGATTAAGTTTCTTCGATTTCAATGCTCGTCCTCCACTTGTCATGGTAACTCTTCTTCCTACTCTGCGAAGCCTTCATATTTTTCCGAATTAACTTCACTTTCTCTATAGCCTGTTGTACAATTTTCGGTCCAAGCATTACACTTTCTCTGGATTCATACTAACACAATGGAGTCCTGCACCTCCGACCATACAATGCTTCAAATGGTGCCATTCCAATTATTTAATGGTAACTATTGTTATAATTAAACTCTATCAGTGGAAGATAACTATACCACGTTCCTCCTTGCTTGAGTATGCAAGCTCTCAGCAAATTATCCAACGATTAAATAGTTCTCTCTGATTGTCCATATGTCTGTGGATGATATGTTGAACTCAATCTCAGATTAGAACCCAACGCATCCTGTAAACTCTTCCAAAAATCAAAAGTAAACCATGGATCTCTATCAGACACAATTCTAGATGGAACACCACTAATCTTCACAATCTCACAAATATAAATCTCTCTAACTGTGGTATTGGAAAACTGATACGGATCGGAATAAAATGAGCTAACTTCGTTAGCCTATCAAAAATCACCCAAATCACATCATTTCCTCTTGGAGTGCTCGGTAACCCCGTCATAAAGTCCATGGATATACTATCTGATTTCCATTCTAGAATATCTAACGGTTCCAACAACCCCGTAGGTTTCTAATGTTTGACTTTTGACTTTTGACAAGTCAAACATGCATAAACAAGTTGTGCCACATCTCTTTTCAATCTAGGCCACCAAACTAACTTCTTCAAGTGTTGATACATCTTAGTCACACCTGGGTGAATACTCAACCTAATTTTATGGCTTTCTTCTAGGATCATCTTTTTCATCTTAGAGTCGTCAGGAATATAAATTCTATTTCAGAATCTCAACACACCTTGTGTGTCTACCTTGAGGTCACCATCTTCAGAATCATTACTTCCAACCATCAAATCTACCAATTTGACATCCAATTTTTGAGCTTCTCTAATATTATTCATGAAGTCATTGTTGATCTTCAACATTCCCAACATAACACTCTGCGGCTTTACTTCACAGACCAAACTCAAATCTCTAAACTTCTCAATCAATTCTAATTCTTTAACCATCATAGAAGACATGTGTAATGACTTCCGACTTAAAGCATTTTCCACAACATTAGCTTTACCCGGGTGGTAGTTTAAGCCAAAATCAAAGTCCTTCATTAGTTCTAGCCATCTTGGCTGTCTCATATTCAATTCCTTTTGGTCGAACAAATACTTCAAGCTTTTGTGATCACTAAATACTTCAAACCTGCAGCCACAAAGGTAATGCCTCCAAATATTTAGCATAAACACCACTGCAACTAATTATAAATCATGAGTAGGGTAATTCCTTTCATGAATCCTAAATTTACCTAAAGTATAAGCTACCACTTTGTCATTCTGCATTAGCATATTGCCTAAACCCAATTAAGAAGCATCATAATACACAATGATTGATTCTTCAGGATTAGGTAGTATTAAAATCGGAGCCATCGTCAATTTCTTCTTTAGCTCTATAAAACTTTTCTCACACCGAATATCCCAAACAAATGCTTTTCCTTTACAAATTAGTTGAGTCAACGGAAGTGCTAACTTAGAAAAACCCTCAATGAATCAAAAAGCTAGTAATTTATGTAACTGACTTTGGAGTCTCCCACTGCAACACTACATCTTCTTGGATGGATCTACTGCAATACCACCACCTGAAATAATATGACCAAGAAAACTAACCTTCTTTAATCAGAACTCGTACTTTGACTACTTTGCATATAGCTTATTTTCTTTTAACACTTAAAGTATAATTCGCAAATTCTTAGTATGATATTCCTATGATTTGGAATATATCAAGACATCATCAATGAATACGACTACGAACCAATCCAAGTATGTGTGAAATATACGATTCATATACTCTATAAACACTCCTGACACATTTGTAACATTGAATGGCATCACCGAATATTCATAATGTCTGTATTGAGTTCTAAAAGTTGCCTTCTAAATATCATCACCTTTGACTTTAATCTGGTGATAGCCTGACCTCAGGTCAGTCTTTCTGTTCACACGTGCACCTACCAGTTAAACCATAAAGTCATCTATTCTCGGAAGTGTATACTTGTTTTTAATTGTTACTTTATTCAACTATCGATAATCAACACAAAGTCTTATACTTCCATCCTTCTTTTTCACTAGCAACACCAAAGCTCCCTAGGGTGATACACTTGGCCTCACAAATTTCTTTTCAAGAAATTCTTCTAATTGTTTCTTCAACTCTGCCAATTTAGACACTAATATCCTGTAGGGCACCATAGACACGGGTTTAGTACTGAGAACAAGGTCAATAGAAAATTCCACTTCTCTTTTTGGCGACACATCTAGAATATCATCTGGAAAAACTTTAAGAAAATCACGCACCACCTGTAACTCCTCAATTGCAAATTGATTCTCAATAGATAAGGATGCCATCAAAGAAAATACTTCAGCTTCATCTTGCATCAATTCATTTAATTTCCTAGCACATAAGAATCCAGTTTCCCCTTCCTTACCAAGAGTAGAAAATCGCACAAATTTGTTGTAACGGTTAATATGAACATAATTGTGTTCCAGCCAGTTCATACCTAGAATCACATCTAGACCACTCAACAATAAACAAACTAAGTCCATAACAAAGTCTTTGTCAAAGATTAATAAAGGAAACTTGAACAAATAAGAAAAGTAGTCACCGATCCATTAGCTGGAGTATGGACAATCATCTCTCCATTCATAAAAGATAAAATAAGACCAAAATTTTTCACAGTCATCAGCAATAAAACATTTGGTAGCACCAGTACCAATAATAATAATTAAATGAGTATTATGAATGAAACATATACCTTTGATCAAACGGTCTCCACCGGATGTCTGAGTTTTGGCTAAAGCAGATGTTGGAACATCATCTCTGCAGATTGACTTCAAAATATAAGCAGACTCTAAAGAGCTAAAGGCTTTGATTTAGAGAGTTCTCAATCCAAAAAAGTTCTCTCTTGAGTATTTATTTTTTTAAAGGAATTAATTATTTCTTTAGAAGACATTCTCTATAATTAGAGATGTAATGACTAATTATGGTTTTATCTCAAGTTTTGTATTCAAATTAATTGAGACATTGTCTGATGAATTTTGGAGTAAAGATATTGGCACAAAATTGATTTACCATAACAAGTTTGATGGAGTGTGTGTTAATGGAGTATGTTTATTCTTGGAAAACAATCTTGTATCTTGGATAAGCAATAAGTTATCTTTTGTATCCTAGTCTTTCTCTAAGACTAACTATAATGCTAAAGGGAGTTATTATTCTCAATTAATTTGGAAGCTAAAGGAATACAATGTCTTACAGGATGTCATGACATTGTACTGTGGCAAGTAGGTTTCAGTCTGTGTATTCAAGGATGTCAGTTTGCATAAAAGGATAAAGCTCATTAATTCTTATCATCTTTTTGTCATGGGTCATGCTACAGGAAAAATTGTTACTCCTAAGATTGGGATTTCTGAGAATCTACTAATGGAAATTATTGAGAATTTGAGGAATGTTTTTGGAAAGTTGTACCGCTGATGAATAAGAGAATTCACAGGTTGGGATGAGGTTATCTCTGAGCAAGTCAAATATATTTCAAATGGTGTGAGAATCTTCAGCAGTCAAGGCTTGGGTAGAGAAAAAGAAGAACACGAAAGTTTCTCTCTCCTATAAGTAAGTGCTTCGGTGATAATAAGAATGATTATACTTCTTCCAAAAAAATTCTCTCATTGATTGTTCTATCATTACAAGTAAGTTATCGGTACAAAAATGGTAACTCTCATTTTAATTAATACCTTATTTGTTGTCCCTCCTCTCAAACTGCATTTCAACATGAGCCAGTCTTCCATAAAGATTGATGCTGAAAAGGTTCGTGTGTTGGAAGCCAAAAAGGATAACAATATTGATCCAAAGAATGTTATATCCAAGGTGAAAATATCTATTGGATCATCTACTGTAGCATTGGTGACATGGAAAAGTATATGACAAAGATGAGGTCCTGCAAGAAAATTCATGATCAATTGTATGACTCTGTCCTAGATGGTGATGAAAATTGGGTCAATTTTATTGACTCAAGTGGTTGGTCTGGATAGATGGTTTAATAGATAATTTTGTGTGTGTGTTTGCATCTCTAATAATTTCCTAACAATGTCATATTGTTTGCTTCCATTTTGTTGTTTACATTTATGTTATTTTTGTCATTTTTTGGCTAAAAAGGGGGAGCAAAGTGTTAGTGTTTTAGTTTGTCCTGATGTCATGATAAATGCCTTGGCATGTTGATGGGATTGTACTACTGGTAAGAAAAGAGTACTATATTTGTGGTTTCTTGTTGTATTTAACTATTAAGGGGGAGCATGATTGTCTGTCATGCTTGTTGGTGCTTCTACTGATGCTACTGCTGTTGGTGGTTGTCTGTGTGTAATAATGTCAAACCACATGTTCTGACATCCTACCTGATGTGTTTATAGAGACACATGGTTACTCTTTGGTAATTTATTATTCTGGCGCTCTAAGTTATATGTGAGGATTTTGTTGCATTTTTTTTCTAATGTGTGGACTTGTATAGTTCAAGTTTATTTTTCTGGTGATTTGGATTTTTCCCTTGAAGTTTAGATTTGGTTTTCTTGTGATTTAGGTTTTTCCCTTGAGAGAGAGGATTCATTATGTGTGATAAGGGAGTACTGGTCATGTCTGAACTTGGAGTTGTGTAGGTGTAATGTCAGACCACATGTATTGACATATGTCTCATGGAGTTCTTGAAGATATTCTTGTAACTGCAATGTATTTATGATATATGTTTATGTTTGCATTTTTGTAAAAAATTTACATGTTTGTATGTAGCTTGTCTTTTATGAATGTGGATTTATTCCTCTCTCCAGTTTAATTGTGTTAAGTTTTTTTTAACCAAAATTTTCCAAATGGGGAGATTGTTAGATCCATAGTTTTAGGATTGGAAGCAATTTTTCTAAAACATGGTTCACAACAAGATGTTGTGTGATATATCTTAACATATTGGTCAATTTACATTGAAGATAGATATTGTGACATGTTGTTCCAGAACATCAGTACAGGCTATTATTATTCTTGACATATTTGATTTGTATTCTATGATATTCCTTTTGGATATATCTCAATTAATTGTTTAGGTCAAGAAGATTTAATCTGGAAAAATTGATTTGATCTCCATCTGTACATAAGTTTCTAAAATTGGATGTTGAGACAATTTAGGAAAATTGATGTTTTGTTCCATGATTTAAGGAGATTTTTCTACCTAATTGGTGCAACCCTCAGCTTGTGGATCGAGATATATTTGGGTGAAGATTTAAGAGCAAATAGACTACTAAGGTGTATTTAAAGAGAAACCTAAACCCAATGTAATTTGGCTTTCACAATTTTGTAAAAATAAGGGGAATTTTAGAGTCTTAGGTTTTGAAAGTCTGTTATGTGTTTTGTAAGTCACCCTTGTATCTTTGATACATTGAGGTAGACTTATTGTTTATGCTTCATGGAAATCACTCATAAGATTTTAAGCAAAGAGTTGATTGTGTATCAAGTTATTGTTCTTAGTTAAAAGTTTTTTAGCAAAACTAAGTATTGTTCTCACTCATGAGCTTTTAAGAAAAGAGTTGAGTTTTTTATTTGAAGTGTAATCTTTTATTTGGTTCTTTTGATTCTAGTCACTAGTTTGTGACTATATTAATCACTGAGGTGATTGGTAGGAAGTGATATGGGGATCTCATATCTAGAGGGTTCTAGGTAGAATTTGCACAAGGTAGTGATTAGGCGATAAGTTATAAACTGGGGTTGGTTTAATTTTGAACTAATATTATCATAATGAATTTTCTTCCTGGTTTGATAGCTCCTAGAGTAGGTGACGTTGCACCGAACTGAATTAACAATTGACTATGTTATTTATCATTCAGAAATTTATTTCTGTATAAGTTTCATTTTTGATATATTAAGTTTTATTTGTCAACAGATTTCATAACATTTATCTTGGCATTGTGTTCGGATGTTGGGACATCAATACTAATATATTTTAAAGTAATAGAATTTCAACAAGAATCTTTGGTAAGTGACACCAAGGCCTTATTTTCTTTGTTTCCCTTTATTGGTCCTTTCATGATGTCTCTTTTCTTAATCGTGTAGTTGCGATAAAAAGCAAGGATTCCATGCGGAAATTAAGAAAAAAGATTATGGTTTTTGCTGCTTTGGTGTTTGGACTTACTGGTCGAGGAAAACTTTCTTGTCTGACCGCATTTGACAAGAGATGGAGAGACTCAAGGTATATTTTGATGATCTTACTGCATAACAACTTGCTCGGGAAGTATCCAAGAAGAATGAGATTTTGGCTTCTCTTTAGGAATCTTTGTCCAAGGCAAAAGACACTGGAAGAGGAAAACTAATCCACATATACTACTCTAAAAATGATAGAAGAACTAGAGAATTCTCTATAAGAATCTCCTGAAATTTAGAAGAAGGTCAAGGACAGTCTTCGCGCGATGCGCAAAGAAAATCATGATCTTTCTAAGGAGCTAGCTATGTTGTAATAAGAGGATGGCATGAAACATAATTTATTCATAAAAAATAATATTGTATTGTTTCGTACTGTCGAGTATTGTTCTATCAAATACTTCTTAATTTACAAATCAAATGCATCATGAGGATGTCCTTCTTTTCATGTTTCCTCTTCAATTTTCTCGTTTATTCATTTCTCTATATCTCTCTTATATTTCACATGTCTTCTTTAATTTATGATTTTTTAATTAGTTTTTTGTTTCATCTTACATTTATTTATTTATTTTGGATTTAGTCAACCAGTTCTCATCCATATAATGAACCAATTAATCTGATTCTAAATCTTATTTTCAATAAGAATCAAACTCAGATAATATCCAGACTATTCGTTTTTAGTAGAAGCTCATTTTCTACTAGAGCCTAAATACTTAGTTTCATCTTACATTTGTTTTGTGTGAACAAAAAGGAAATAGGGAGTGAACAAAAAGGAAATAGGGAGGGAGAGAATCTAAAGACTAATAAATCATATGGAATAATATTACTAGAATATTTTTTAGCAATAACCAAGTATTGGAAAAAAATACACAAATAATCATGTTTCGGAGATAATTACGCAAACAACCATGTTTCAAAAAATACCACAATGGAGGCGCCAAGTGAGATGGAGCATGCACTTTAATTTTAGAATGAGGCGCCAAGTGAAATGGCACCTAGGTGCAACATGTTTTCCCTAAGCCATCTCAGATGGCGCCTAAGTGCATTTAAGAGGCACTTTTTTTTGCTTTCTCTTTTAAATACAAGACAATAAGTAAACGATATAGCTTCATGAAACTTCGATTTTTCATTAACAAATGAATGATTACATAATGAAAAAAAGCATGCATATTATCTAGTTGTCCCCCGGAACTCAGTTATGACTCATGGTTTCGCATCCGCGTCCTCGCCTATCTCGTGGTGGGTTTCTTCGATTTTCCTGTTGCGGTTGGATGGATGGCCCAACAAAGTCAATGCATTTAGGATCCATGAAATCGGTCAGATTACCATATCTGGAAGATCTGCTTTGGTGCATTCGATTACCCATGCCCTCAAAGTTTGGTCGTCTTGGTGGGGGGTAGGGTTTCATGGATGGTCTATAGCACTAGTCTTCTGAGTAAGAGGGTAAAAAGGAAATGAATCTTGGGGCATTTGGTATTGTGATTGTTGGGTGCTATGGTGATGTGGTGGTTGATGGTAAGTTGGGACGATTGAGTCATATTCTTCAGGAAAGCTTAGATTTGTGCTAAGGTGAAATGATGAGGAGCTCACATCGGGATATGGAGAAGACTGGAATTGTGCGTGGGACATGTGGGTGTATTGGTATTGTGATTGGTATTGGGGTTGGGTGTGGGGCATATGGGTTTATTGGTATTGAGGTGGTGATTGTGGTTGGGTGTGGGCATATGGGTGTATTGGTATTGATGTGGTGATTTTTGTTGGGTGTTTGTGGATCTGTATCGTCGTGGTGTTTGGTGGAAAGTTGATGTGCGTTGGGTTTGTTTTTAGGGATTTGAGGTTTGTGCCCATTATGTCCGTGGGTCGACCAGATACCTCGGATGAGACACGTGCATTTCTAGGTTACTAACTGATCTGTACCAATCAAAATATTGATCCGTGTGTCGCATATTATTCTGGTTGAGGAAAACAGGGAATTGCAAGACGTGTTGGTGACGCCTATGCCACATCTTACACCATTATGGAGAAAAATATTTCCAATTAGTAAGACCCCATTGGGCGTCGACCCTTTTGAGATGACAGGGTGACAAATAAGTTGGATCGCATGTTATCTCTTGATGCATTCTGAACTGCATCTTGACACGGTCGTTGTGGTGCATCTCTACAATGTTGAATCATATGATTGCAGTCTTTGTAGTCCAAACTGCTGCATCCTCGGGGTTTGGTTCATGGTTCAAACCCAAATATTGTCTCCAGATAAACTGTGGATAAAATTAAATCAAAATAATGAAGACGTAAAAAATAAATAATTTAAAAGTAGAAAATTTCAAAGTTACCACGTACATTATCCGGGCCAAAGTGATCCAATAGATCATGATATAGAGCGAAATTGAATCTTGGATTCTTGTCGTAATTCATACCCATTACGCAGTACCTAAAGGAATTGAAAAATAGTTAACTGTATACATTTATTCGGCGAAAGGATGAATAATAGATTATTTAAGTTCTTGACTTACTTTGTTGCATATGGGAAAATGAATTCATTGTTGTTGATGGGGTTTAGGGACTCCATTATCCACCAACCCCAAGCTTGGAGTAAGAAATCGCATCCATAAAAAGTACATTTGTCTTTTGTTGCGTTTTTACACAAAGAACTGTATAGATGGGCTAAAATAGCAGAACCCCAACCATACTTTCTTGTTTTTTTCAAAGTTCCTAAGAAAACTTAAATACATAAATTTTACACTATTCCTTGTACTTTCAGGAAATAACAAGCTTCCAAATAATATCATCATATAATTTCTAGCTTTTATTATTCTTGCTAGCTCAAACGAATTTTCATTAAACTCAAGTGTTGCATAATTTTTTTTGAGTTCGGTTAGTAATATACCTTGGCCTTTAGCACCACTGCCTTCTACCATATATTTTCCCAACAATTCCGTGCATATAGAATTAGATTGTTGAACCGACCCATTAACTGCCTTAGCATCGATAGAGAGACCCAATAACATGTACACATCCTCTAGCGTGACGGTACATTCACCTATTGGTAGATGAAATGTAAGTGTCTCGGGTCTCCACCTTTCCAACATTGCAAGTATAAACTTGGAATCAATCGTGCAGTTTGAGATTTTTATAATATTTCCAAAACCCACATATTCAAGATAGGGCACGATCAACAGGTTGGGAGTAATGTAGTTATGTGAGCAAATTCTAAATCTTTTAGTATCCTAAATTAAAAATAAAAATATTGTAAGAGTCCATAAGATGACTAATTGAATAATAATTTTATAAAAAATATGTTAATATACAAGAATATTTAAGAATTTATAGAAACTTACAAACGCCGCAATGTTGTCTCTTGTGCCTCTGTGAGAATCTCTCATTATGAGAAGATCCATATTTGAAATTGTATAAGACAATGAAAGAGTTTGTATCAGAGAGTGAGATGGTTGGTGATGCAAAATAAGTTTCTCAGGCGCCATAATTATAGGAGAAATCGTATAAGAGTGAATTAATGAGGTGGTTGGTGGTTGCATGCATGCATCCAAACATTGAAACACTCAAACCTTCAAACATTCAAACATTCAAACATAATGTCCTATACACCACAATATGTTATCAGTTCACATTTCAACAGTGAGACGTACATTTGTCCCACCTTTGGGTTTTTATTTAGAGACACTGAGAACATCCGATTTTGTTTAAACAGAAAAGCCAATTTCTTTTATTTCAAAAAATGATTAGAGGTCAAACTTGGACGTGGTCCAGTGACACACATCTTTTATCAAAATCTATATTTTTGTGAGAACCAAATAATATTTTATAAGGTAGAGGTTGAAGATGACGACGACTTTCAAAATATGTTTTCCAGTCATGAGTATTCTGGGTACGACTCAATTGAGTTGTACATTATGTTGCGGGAGCCTTAGCTGTCATGACCAACTCAACCACAAGTGCTTGATCCTCTCGAAGACGAACAAGTAGAAGTAGATGTAGTTGATGAAGAAGAGGAAGATGAAGAGTTAGAGTTTTACGAAATTGTCAACGATGATCCTTAAGACGATGGGCTACCTGAAATACCTCTGAATTAAATCTACACACCACCTTCACACATAACAAACTTCAACATGGGCGAAGATGAATTATCATCAGATGTTTTTTTTCAACCCATATATACAGTCAGATGAAAATTTAAAAGAGAAAGACAAATTTCGTAATAGAGAAGATTGTATGCGAGCTATAAAAAAAGTTTCACATTGTGATACGGTGGGAGAACTGACTTGGGTGTTTTGCGTTTAATCACAAATGTTGCAGTTAACAAGAGTCGCCACTGACTTTTCTTTTATCCAAAAGGAAAGGTGAAAAAGCATAGGAAATACCTTTGAGATGTTTTCTCGAGTTCGGGGGTAGATTATAAAAAGGGAAAGTATTAGCACCCTTTTCATCCATGGTTTTCCATGGGCTCTTAGTTACTTGCTAGATCACTTTCTTTTGTTTGAAATTGCGCTTTTTGTGGTTTTTGAAAGTATTTTGTAAAGAGGCCTTTGTCTAGGAAAATTTGAAATGATTCTCGTTCGTAAGAATGTATACAAAGTGTTTGATCTTTTGAAAATGTTTTCAAGTTTGAAAGATGTTTTTTGAAAGTTTTGGTGTTTTGAAAATAGAAAGGATGTTTTTGTTTTGAATTTGAGCAAGTAACTAGGAACATAATACCTACTTTAAAATATTTCATGTTTATTTCCTCTTTCCTTTGACATTGTTATCTTACCATTGATTTGGTAAGTTATCCTATCTTTGGATGTAAACGGGACGGGCGTGGGACGTTTGTATAGTCATAGATGCAACCTATAGGATGTTTTAGCAATGTTGTCTTAGGGACTAGATCGTTTACTGAAAGAAACATCGAGGGTCATCGAGGGACTACGATCTTTTATCGAGGGTATTTTCTAAAACGCCCATGTTCGAGGGACATGACTATTTTCTCAAAGCAACAAGTGGAGTAAACCCTAGAGGTGCAACTGTGAAAGTGTTTATTTTTCATGTATTGTTTTGTCTTGGATTAGGATTGTCTAAGATTGATTTTTATCTTGCCATACACACCCTAGTTACTAACATTTGTATTTGAAAACGTTAAATTGCAGAAAATAAAGTCTTGCGCTATTACACGTTTAGGGGATGGGGTACAATTTACAAATGGGGATAAAATAGGAACTTAAATATTACAACCATATCGAATAACAATGAAGGAAATGTAAAAATAGTGTAAAAAGAAGGAAAAATTGCATTTTGAACTATTATGTGTCGACACAAGCTCCTATGCATCGACACTTAACTTTATTTGCCCTTGTATTGCCAAATCAACTCAGTATGAGTCAATACATAAAGGTATGTGTCGACTCATAAACTGCATGTGTCGACTCATACACTCTTTTTCCTTCTATTTTGGGCCTGTATAGTAGTATGTATCGACTCATAAGGCTATGTGTCGACTCATACTGTCATTTTTTAATTCAACATTATTTTGCTGCATACATGGGTTAGTTCTAAACACATAAATGAAAAGAATGGAAGACAAACAGAAAGGTTAGCTTCAAGGGAAATGGTTACTACATTTTGTCTTCAAAAATGAATCACTAATGATGCTTGAAATGAAGAATTAAAGTCAAGAAACTTACCTTGGAGATGGATCTTATACTTTGAGCTTGAGTTATTGTCTTGATTGTTCTTGAAATTAAAAAAACAGAGGTGTTATAGAAGCTTGTTCTTGAGTTTGAACAAATTCTAGGTGATGTATGTGAGGTGCTTAGAAGTCTAGACAGAGCTTGCAAGGTGTGAGAGTTCCAAAGATTTGGACTTTAAAACTCAAGAGTGGAAGCCTTTTTTGGTCAATTATGGCTTTTTTGGAGAGTATGGGATTTTGATGGCTAGCTTACAACAAAAATTCTGGATTTTCACTCTATATTTTCTAACCCTCTTCTCTTGCAAATGCTTCTTCTATTTATAGGCAAGGGGTTTGTGCATATGAGCTGATTAGGTTTGCAAAACAGCATGTTATGGTTTGGTTGGATTACAAATATCAAACTATGTCAAGTACTTCATAGTCCCAAAATGAAGTACCAAAGTTACTAGTATAGAGGAGCTACTTCCCATGATTTATGGTGGAGTATAGACAGCAACCAGCAAGGTATGGGCTCAAGACAAACTTTGTACAAAAAGCTTGCTTTTCAAGAATAGCAATGGTGCCTTTATGCCATAAATGGAAAGATCTTTTGGACAATGGTTTAAACACTTGGGTAATAACTCAAGAGTGGGTGTAAGCATTAAATTATGATGAGATTTTACAACAAGGAAGCCTGCAACATAAGACTATGCAATAAATCATAAGGGTTTTGTTATGTGTTCTTCACTAAAATGACTTGCAATTCAATAATGGATGCTCAACTTCATGCCCTTGAATCTCCTAGCTCAAATATGATAAATTCATGCTCTTGGAGGTTTTGGAAAGCTTGAAACACCCTCTTCAACTTCCATGTTGTCCACTTTTGTTAAATCAAACTGGAACTTGATGAAAATTAGCCTAGAAGTTGGGATAAAAACCTGACCAAAAACTGCTGAAAATTTCTCTAAGACAATTTCTTATTAAAAATGCCATGACTTCATGAATTCATAACATAAAATCCAAGAATTTATAGGAATAGTTGTGTACAAAAATGTTTTAGATATCATTGAGATCTACAACTTTCATGTTGAAAGTTTCCCTTGAATCATCTTGCATCATGGTGAAAAATTGGCTCAAAGTTGTGAAAAAACATAAAGTTTTCAACACAGAAAAAAATTTAAGTTTGAAAACTTTGACTTTTTCAAAATGAAATCTTGACTTTTTGATTTATTGATGAACAAGTTTCATATTTTGACATGTTTTTATGAATTGTGATCTTTGACACTTGATTTTGATCAAAAGGTTAAAGTTTGACTTTTCAATGTACAGTTGACTTTTGATCAGTTGACTGAAAATCAACTATCAATCCAGTTGATCTTGAGCAATATTTTGAGTCATGACATTAGGTCAGAATGATGCAATTGAACTCTTGAGATTATGCCTCAAACAAATTAATCATTTGCTAGGTCAAAAATCAGAAATTGCCCTCTCTTAGTCAAAACCCTAATTTTGACCATTTTGCCCTTTTGATGATTTGATAAAATTTCTTGAGGAATTATGGTCCAAACTTGATCAAATGATACATATGAGTTTATAATATTGGTGTGGATCAAAAATTATGAAGTTTGACTGTAAATTGGCCACAATTGACTTTTTCCCAATACAGTTGATTTTTAGGTCAACTGCTTAATTAACTGAGCAAAAATGTGATTCAAAGCTTGAAACCTAACATGAGAAATCTTGGGGGTCCATAATTATCCATGAAAATCATATGAGGCATTGGAAGTTCAATTATCTTTGTGCAATCTCAAACCCTAATTTGAGTCATCAGTGCTTAAGGAGGTGTCTTGAGCTGATCAAACCTTGTGCAGTCTTGAACCAAATGAGATCTTATGAGAAAATATTTGATAAATAAGAGGGAAAATTTTAGGGTACAACAGCTGCCCCTGTTCAATCTTCTTAAACCTGAAGAGTTAGATTGGCGGATTTGCCATTCGTGACTTGAAGGTGGAAGATGATTGGACACTAAAGTGCCCAGAAATTTGCACTCGAGGATGTGGTGGTTGATGGTGTAGGGAATGGGCTTAAAGATGCCATTTAGAGAGGTGATGGAATGTTTTTGGATATGGGCTTATAGATGCCATCCAAAATGATTGCTGGTAGGAATAGAAGAAGTGTCAGAATAAATCTCTGGTTGATTTACACTGGAATGGCGTCCGTATCTGGAGCGTATCTGAACTATATCTGAAAGAGAATCTGAATGAGTATCAGAGTGGCATCCGTGTCTGGAGCGTATCTAAACTATATCTGAGAGCTAAATCTGAATGAGTATCAGAATGGCATTCGTGTCTAGAGCGTATCTAAGAGCTGAATCTGAATGAGTATCAGAATGGAATCCGTATCTGGAGCGTATCTGAACTGTATTTGAGAGTTGAATTTGAATGAGTTTCAGAATGGCATCCGTGTCTAGAGCGTATCTGACATGTATCTGAGAGCTGAATCTGAATGAGTATTAGAATGGTATCCGTGTATGGAGCGTATCTGAACTGTATCTGGGAGCTGAATCTGAATAAGTATCTGAATGGAATATGTATCTAGAGCGTATCTGAACTGTATCTGAGAGCTGAATCTGAATGAGTATATAAATGACATCCGTATCTGGAGCGTATCTGAACTGTATCTGAGAGCTGAATCTGAATGAGTATCAGAATGGCATATGTATCTAGAGCGTATCTGAACTGTATCTAAAGGTGAATCTGAATGAGTATCAGGATAGCATCCGTATCTGGAGCATATCTGAATTGTATCTGAGAGCGGAATCTGAATGAGTATCAGAATGGAATTCGTATCTGGAGCATATCTGAACTGTATTTTAAAGTTGAATGAAAAGAAACCCGTGTAGGATTGCTTCAGCTGGTCGTGTAGATAATTGTCCTGGCTTATTTTAGGTATTAATCTCTGACCCTTTTGTAAATTGTTGATGATACCCATCTGCTGACTGATCTTTCCTGAAGAGATGAAAGATTAGTTGTATGCAATGACATGATGTATGAAAGGCATTGTACAATGATGTTCTAATAAATGAATGAAATTATGTTGTATGCATTTGTGTCATAGATGTTTATGACGTATGGATGCGATGTATGGGCATATAAGCTATGCTGCTGTAATATTGTTGGATCAGGGAAAATAGATCCCTCACTGCTGTTGGGGACGTGGAATGTAAGTCTCCATGTTTTGAAGTGCAGATGAGTTGATGAGCTTCTATTTGTTAGAGAAATAAACTCGGTTGTAAGGTAAACGCCGTGTATTGCTTGTGAAATCCTGTTGGAGATTCCTGAGAAATTGGGCGACTTTTACTGGGAGTGATAAACTGGAAGTTTTATTCCGCCAGGGATGTGAGAGAGCTTGATATCATTAAGCTATGCATTGTGGGGGATTTTAAAGTCTAAAGATATTATCCTATTTCTTAAAGCCATTAGTGATTGTCTTTTTATTTTCTATTCCTTTTTTGTTCATTTGTAAACGGTAGTTACGTTAAAATGCATATGTTCAAAAATAAATCATTGGACACTTTTGTAAACAAAACACAGAAATAAAGAAAAAACAAATAGCTTTGTCCTTTCAAAGGGGTATCTTTGTATTAACTTGAATAAGTATTTTTGTACAATGAGACGAACACTCTAGTAAGAGAATGTCGTTATAAAAAATGAAAATTTGATACAAAGAAAAGATAACTATGTGTAATAATCCCATGGGGTTCCCATTCTACTATAGCCTTCGTGTTTCTGAGCGTCTTGTCCATTTGCTGCCTTGTCCTAAGTTCATTGGATTGATCAGAACCGCTGAGTTTGTTAGTCGAACCTAAAGGTTGTTTGTAAGGTGATCCAAACGGGACATAGTCATACGCTTTAATTCCCTAACTTTTTCTTGGACCTCCCTTTCGGGTTTTCAGTCCACCGGGATACCCTTTTTTTCCCAAGTCGCCCTTTCGGGTTTTTAACTTGCCGGGTGTACATATTTTTTATTTTATCCCTAATTTTTGCCCGAACCTTTTTTGGTTCGCCGAGATGCCCTTGTTTTGCCTAGGTGTGTCAACCTAGCGGGTCTCTTACGCGTAGTATCTTTTGACTATGCCTGCGTTCACAGGGTGCGGCAGGTCATCACCATCCATAGTGGTTAAGATCATTACTCCACCAGAGAATATGCTTTTGATCACAAACGGTCCTTTGTATGTAGGAGTCCATTTTCCCCTGGGATCACCCTGCGGCAATATGATGTGCTTGATCACCAGATCCCCGACTTGATACACTTGGCGTCTGACCTTTTTGTTGAAAGCCTTGATCATCCATTTTTGATACATTTGACCATGACAAACATCAGTAAGCCTTTTCTCATCAATTAGATTCAATTGGTCAAGTCGATTTTGGATCCAATCCTTTTCATTCAACCTTGCGTCCTTCATGATTCTCAGAGAAGGGATCTGGACCTCAATAGGCAAAACAGCCTCCATGCCATATACCAGAGAGTAAGGTGTCGCCCTGGTTAATGTGCGCGCCATGGTACGGTAACCTTGGAGAGAGAATGGTAGCATCTCATGCCAGTCCTTGTAGGTTACTGTCATTTTCTTTATGATCTTCTTAATATTCTTATTTGAGGCTTTGACAGCACCATTCATCTTTGGCCGGTAAGGAGAGGAATTATGGTGTTGGATATTGAATTGCACGCACAGTATGGTGATCATAGTATTGCTGAGATTCGTACCATTGTCCGTGATGATTCTCTCTGGGATATTGTACCGACGGATGAGATTCTATTTGATGAAACGGGCCACAACATTCTTGGTAACAGAAGCGAAAGAAGCATCCTTAACCCACTTCGTGAAATAGTCAATGGCCACCAAGATGAAGTGGTATCCATTAGAAGCGGTAGCCTTGATTTCTCCAATCATATTGATGCCCCACATCGTGAAGGGCCAAGGAGCCGTCAATACATTCAAAGGAACCGGAGGCACATGCACCTTGTCAGCATAGATATGACACTTGTGGCAGGTTCAAGAGTGTCGATAGCAATCTACTTCCATGGTAGACCAGTAATAACCTGCTCGTAGGATCTTCTTTGCCATCGTATGCCCACTGGAATGGGTGCAAAAAGTGTCTTCATGTAGATCAACCATGATCTTCTCTGCCTCAAACTTGTCTATGCAACAAAGTAATACAGAGTCGTGGTTGCATTTGTAGAGAATTCCATTACTAAGGAAGAACTTAGCAGAGAATCTCCTTAAGAACTTCTTATCATTGAATGAAGCTCTTTTTGGATACTCTTGAGCCTCGAGATACCTCTTGACTTCGTGAAACCAAGGTTAGTCCACTACTTCTTCAGTATTGATCTCGTGACAATGAGCTGGTTCATCCATCTGTTCAATGGTGATCTTGGGAGCCTCGTTATCCCATTTGAGTTTAAACATGGATGACATTGTGGCTAGCGCATCCGCTAGTTGATTTTATTCTCGTGGGAAATGCTCGAAGGTAATCTTCTCAAAATGTGGGATTAATGTCAACACATGTTCTTTGTAGGGGATAAGGTTAGGGTGTTTAGTGTCCCATTCTCCTTTGATCTGGCTGATGACCAAGGCTGAATCTCCGAATACACTTAAGGACATGATCCCCAAATCTATGGAAGCTTTGAGACCAAAAATGCATGCTTCGTATTCTGCCATGTTATTTGTATAGTTAAAGTAGAGTCTTGCAGTAAAGGGAGTATCACATCCTTCCGGGGAAATAAGTACAGCACCAATGCCATTGCCGAGTGCGTTGGACGCCTCATCAAAAACCAGGGTCCATCGAGATCCTTGTTCAGGTCTATCATATGGTCTGAGTTCTTCACAGTTGTTTACCATCACGATGTCTTCATCTGGGAATTCGAACTTCATGGATTGATAGTCATCCACAGCTTGATGAGCAAGGTGATCGGCTAGCACACTGCCCTTTATTTCTTTCTGGGTAGTGTACTGAATGTCATATTCCGTCAGGATCATCTGCCATTTCGCTATTCTCCCAGAGAGGGCAGGTTTCTCGAATATGTATTTTATCGGATCCGTCTTGGATATCAATAAGGTAGTATGGGTCAGCATATACTGTCTTAGCCGGCGAGCAGCCCATGCCATAGCGCATCAAGTTTTCTTGAGCAGTGAATATCTTGTTTCACAGTCGGTAAACTTTTTGCTCAAGTAGTAAATAGCATGCTCTTTTTGGCCAAACTCGTCATGCTGCCCCAGCACACACCCCCATTGAATTTTCCAAAATAGTTAGATACATGATCAAGGGTCTTCCCTCGACTGGTGGAATTAAAACAGGAGGCGCTTGTAGATACTCTTTGATCTTGTCGAAGGTAGTTTGACACTCATCATTCCATTCGACTACTTGATCTTTCTTCAGTAATTTGAAGATTGGCTCACAAGTAGCGGTCAAGTGAGAAATGAATCGGGTAATGTAGTTTAGTCGTCCTAAGAATCCTCTAAATTCCTTCTCAGTATGAGGAGCAGGCATTTCTTGTATTTCTTTCACCTTGGCAGGATCCACTTTAATACCTTTACCACTGACGACAAAGCCTAGGAGTTTACCAGACCTCACCTCAAATGTGCATTTATTCGGGTTCAACCTCAGCTTGTATTTCTTTAACCTCTCAAACAGTTTCTGCAAATGGTCAAGATGTTCCTCTTCAGTTTTAAATCTAGCTATCATGTCGTTCATATAGACCTCTATTTCGTGATGTATCATGTCGTGAAATAGAGCTACCATGGCACGCTGATAGGTTGCCCCAGCGTTCTTGAATCCGAATGGCATAACCTTGTAACAGAATGTGCCCCACTGTGTGACAAAGGTTATTTTTTCCATGTCCTTAGGTGCCATTTTGATTTGATTGTAGCCTGAGAAACCATCCATGAAGGAAAACACCTTATGTTGTGATGTATTGTCAACCAGAATATCGATGTGGGGAAGTGGAAAATCATCCTTAGGGCTTTCCCTATTCAAATGTCTGTAGTTCATGCACATACGTACTTTTTCGTCCTTCTTAGGTACAGAACAACATTGGCGACCCATTGCGGATAGGAGATGACGGCCAAGAATCCGGCGTTGAATTATTTCCTGACTTCGGCCTTGATCTTCCCTGACATGTCTGGTCGCATGCGACGGATCTTTTGTTTTACCGGAGGGAAGTCTTATTTTGTTGGTAGACGATGTACCACGATATCGGCATCAAGTCCTGGCATGTCTTCACACAACCAGGCAAAGACCTCAACATAATCATGTAGAAACTAAATCATACGCTTCTTGACATTGAGTTCCAAATTGGCACCCACCTTGACTTCTCTCATGTCCTCTTCGGTACCTAGGTTAAATGTGTCCACTGGTTCTTTATGGGGCTGTATGGTCCTCTCTTCTTGTTGTAGTAACCTGACAAGTTCCCCTGGAACTTCATAATCTTTCTCACCCTCGTCTTCAGCTTGGCAGATTAGATTTTCAGAGTCATAGAAAGCCATAGTAGAATCGTTACCCATGGGATCCCGAATGGATGTAGATCTGCATTTTGAATGTGAGTGTGTGTAAGAGTATAGCTATCTTTGAAAGAAATAAATATGTAAAAAGAAAGACAAAGAGCACAAAGTTTGTATGAAAAAAACATCCATGATTTATTTATGACATATGAAAATGAGGTAACAACCCTTACAAATGGACCGTTGTGCCTCGGGTAAGACACACGGTTTTAAAAGTCTGAATTGTTTAATTATTATAGGTCCGACAAAATTTAAAGACAATTACTGTGGGATAAAAGTAATTGGGACAAAATCTTTAGCTTCCCAGTTGCTGAGTCCTCTATTGACAGTTGGGAAAATCCAATCCTCCAGGTTGTAACTGTCCTCATCATCCTCCACTGCGTTGACTCTGTGGTTGTTGATCTTCAAGGGTGGTCCCCCGGCACGAGCACGGCGTATAGCTTTTTGGGCTCCTGAAGTGAAACCCAAACCAAATTTGTCATATTTGTATGGGATATCCGGGAGTTGGCCCCAAATAGTACACCCACCTTCTTCGATCACTGCCTTGGCGTATTTCAGAGAAGACATCTTTAGTGGAGGTCTTGTAATCTTTGGGATTTGGGAAACAGCCTTGGGTACTGCAACCGTTTATGGGACTTCTTTGAAATACTGAAATGGAGTTTCAATGAATTCACCATCCAATTCCACGTATCTGAAGGAGTTTAAGTGACTGACCATATATTCCTCTTCTCCATGGACAGTAATGATTTTCCCCTCGGTTGGATATTTCAACATTTAATGTAATGTAGAGGTAATGGCACCAGTGTTGTGAATCCACGGTCGACCTAATAAGCAAGAGTAGGAAGGGCGGATGTCCATCACGTAAAAAGTTGAATCAAAGGTTTGGGTTCCAACTTTTATGGGGATGTCCACCTCCCCATGCACCATCCTCTTTGAACCATCAAAGGCCCTTACCACTATATTGCTGGGTTTTAAGGTCAAACCTTTACAGTCGAGTCTATCAAGAGCCTTCTTAGGCAGCACATTCAAAGACGAACCGGTATCAACCAAGACATAGGCCAAAGTTGTGCCCCTGCATTCGATAGAGACATGCAATGCCTCGTTGTGCTTCCTCCCCCTAGGTGTCAGGTCAGCATCAAAAAAGCCTAAACCATTATCAGCGGTTAGACTGGCCACGCGGTCTTGGAACTTATCAGCAGAAGTTTCTTGTGGTACATGGGCAGTTTTAAGAAATTTTACCAAGGCCTTCGCATGAGCCTCGGAGCATAACAATAAAGCCAGCATGGAAATCTTTGACGGATTTTGCCCTAGCTGTTTGACTACGTTGTAGTCGCTTCTCTTTATAATTTTCAGAATTTCTTCAATCTCCTTTTGGGAGGCCTCAGGGATGGATATTGATTGCACCTTCATCCGGACAGGCTGAACCAAAATTCCTTTGCCCCGAGTCTCGATCGACTCGGTGGTAGGAGTATCAGCAGGTGTAACTATAGGAACTGTAGTAGTAGTGTCAACAGGAACAGGAACAGGGATGATCATAGGACCGGTAACATATTTCGGAGGAGCAATCTCTGGGGAGAATACTCTGCCACTTCGGGTTATCATGCTAGTTCCTGCAATGTTGCTGATGTCGGGGTTAGCATTCTCAAAAATTGAGTCTTCATCGGCCAGCCAATCTTGTTTAATGTCGTGATAGTAGACGTCGCCCCCATAATTCCATGGGACAGTTTTATCTGATGAGTACAGGATTGGTCCATGCATAGTAATTATCAGTGGAGCTACTTTAGAAACTAATGTAATCCTAACGGGTCTTTTGGTGGAGACCCTGGAAGGATTGACGGAAATGGTTATTATTGAAACATCTTTGTAAGAAATGGTTGGAACGGGAGTCTTTTAAAACAAAATCTCTTTGTCATCCATTAAGCGTTGAGCACCTATTTTCAATAAATGACAGCCAGTTGGTAGGGATAAACAGAGGTGGCAGCTTTCATCACAACCCAGAAATAAACCGACATTCAATAGGTTCCTCTTAATAGTCAGGAGATGCGTAACAAGTTCATCTATAGCAGTAACAAACATATAATCTTCAACAGCGTTAACATCACGGCCATGCTTAGGCATAGGAGCGGTGATAACATTTGGGATCTCAGGAGCATCGAATTAAATTTCTTTCGCTTCAAGAAGGTCTTGCACCTTATTTTTCAAATCCCAACAGTTGTTAGTATCATGGCCTGGACTCTCTAAATGGTATGTACAATGAGCATTAGGATGGTAATGAGGAGAGGTTGTGTTAGGATTCTTCGGAGCTTCTTTCAAAGTTACCAGATTAGATCTCAACAAATGCGGCAGGACTTGAGATAATGTCATATTAATCTGGGTAAATTGTCTTACCGGTCTTTCTGTTCTAGGTTGGTTGCTTCTTTGTTGAGTAGGTGCAGGCTTTGGGATCATGACAGATCCCACCATTGGACGACGTTCAGTTCTATCTTGATTCCTTTGAGGATACACAACACCAACTTCTTTCTTCCCGATAAATGGTTTTCTTACAGCAGTAGAGGATGCGTCTTTTTGAATCTTCCCACTCTTAATCCCAGCTTTCACTCTTTCTCCAGTCAAGATTAATTCAGTAAATCCGGCTGAGGAGCTCCCGATTAGATGATTGAAGAAAGGACCAGACAGAGTACCTAGAAAAATGTCTACTAGTTCTCTTTCAGAAAGGGGAGGTTGGACTCTTCCTGCTAAGTCCCTCCATTTCTGAGCGTAGTCTTTGAAACCTTCACTTGAAACCATAGCCATATTCTGGAGTTGAGTACGGGTGGGAGCAAGGTTTGTGTTGTATTGATACTGTTTATAGAAAGCAGCGGCAAGGTCTTCCCAATTATGGATATTGGCCCTTTCCAGTTGATAGAACCAATCTAGCTGAGTCCCAGATAGACTGTCTTGAAAGAAGTGGACCCATAAATCTCTGTCAGTAGTATGAGGCTGTATCTTCCTCACATAAGATCTGAGATGCATCTTGGGACACGAAACCCCTTCGTATTTAGCGAACACTGGTGCCTTGAATTTTGGGGGAATAGCAATCCCAGACACTAAACCCAGCTCTTCAAAGTCCAGCCCGGGCACTTTCTGAATTTCCATTGCACTTAGACATTCTTCCAGATGTTTGTATTTGTCGTCGACCGGAGGATATTGCTCTTCAGAGTAGTCTTCTTCTTCTTCCTCTTCATACTCTGGCTGGGCAATCGCTTTCTTGCCTTTCACATCTTGATTATCCTTTTCACCAGATGACGTTGCAAAGTCTAGGGTCCGTCTGGCTTGTCTTTGGAACCTTCTTCCCAAATTCAGAACTCCGGTTATTTTCTTTGCTTTCTTCTTCTTTTCTTCAACCAGCAAAGTTTTCAAATCCTCTTGTCCTTTGGCTAGAGTCAAGAACATATGTTGAAATTGAGCATTCTGCGCCTGGAGGTCTTTTACTGTCTGCTCGAGATCCATCTTACTAAAATAAATAGTAGAAATATGAGGAGACTTCTTATACGAAACCTGCTTATGTTATGATGAATGGTAAATGAATATGCAATGATTTCAAGGAAATTAGAGATTTAAATTTGCTTTAGACCAAAAAGGAACACACATTACATTAATAAATCAAAGCTTGAGTACATCATGCCTTTTTTGGGCTTACAAAAAAATACAAAAACTCTAAGATAAAAAATTTGTACGCATCCTCTTTGGTGCGATGTAGGCGTTCAGGCTCCGCTCCTCATGAAGTTGCTTAGTGAGTTCCAAAACCTTCTTCTCACTGGTGTATAATTGGGCCTCGAAAGTGTCTCGCTCTCCCTTAAGATGTATCCAATCCCTTTGTAAGTCTTTAAGAGAGTTCGGCATGTCAGGATGCAGGATAGTGTATGGAACATCTCCTTCCACAACAGGCTCCATGATTACTGGGAGAATGGAGGGTAAGGCATTATAAGAATTTGAGCAAGAGCTCGTGCCCATTTGAGGTAAGGCTCAAGAACGATGAAATTATTATGCCCCAATGTCTTGTTATCTACCTTGTTCAACATCCTCCAAGCTCGTATAAATCTCTGGCGATGACCTTGATCGTCGTTCTCGTAGTCAAATACCAAACCTTGAATGAGCATCTCATGTGGGCCATCCCTTCGAATGTAACCAAACTGTCTTCAGGCTAAACAGGGGTTGTAGGTGATACCCCCTCTAATGCCAAGTAAAGGGACATTAGGGAATTCTCCACAATGGTCGATAATAGTAACATTCTCTATAGATCGGGAACACCAATGAATGTTTGAATGTTTGAATGTTTGAGTGTCATCAACCTATGTGACCACCTTGAACCTTGCTCATTCTTCAATACATATTGGGGAAGATGCGAAATAAACCATCTGGCCAAAAGAGGAGTAAAGCACATAAGGACACCTCTTTTCCTCATAGTGCTAGTGTGAAAAGAATGTAAGATGTCTCCTAGCAAAGTAGGCATCGGGTTATGAGACATGAATATTTTGACGGCGTTCACATCTATTAGTTGGTCAGGATTTGGAAACAAAACCATCCCATATATGAGGAGGGCCACAATTTACTCAAAAGCTTGCAAATCCAAAGAGTTCCAACGGTTTTGGGCTTTCTCAAACAAGAACTTTGTTAGGAAACCCTTGACACCACTCCTTGTTTCCCAATTAGTTTTGATATCAGATGGTTGCAAGTGTAGAGCTTGGGCAATCTCTTCTGGCTTTGGATCTCTTTCAGTACTGTTGAAAGGTAGTTGATTGAGGATGGGAATTCTCAAGAGTTGGGAGAATTCTTTGAAAGTTGGCACAAGTTGATAATTGGGAAATGTGAAGCAATGGTGTAAAGGATAAAAGAACTGAAAGAGCACCTTCATCATGTCTTCATCAGTGTCGGAGGTAACCAAGTTTAGTAGGCGACCATGTCTTTTGGTGAATGGAGAATTTTCAGGAATCCTTGATGCTTTCTCTTTAAGTTGAGGATGGACCCTTACAAGATTAACTTGAATGGTTTTCCTGCGAATAGAATCCATGTCCTACAAAACAGAACATAGATAAATCCCAAGATCCTTGAAATGGTTAGTGAATATGAGTATGATGTTATGATGTTTATGATGTTATGTACAAGTTGAAGATGTGAAAAACACAAGAAGGGGGGTTGAATTGTAAAACTTAAATCAAAGGTGCAGACAACACTGTATTTTTATCCTGGTTCGTTTGATCTCAAACTACTCAAGTCCACCCGTCAAGGTGATTTCGCCTCTCTCCAAAGAGGTCTTAATCCACTATAATCAACTGATTACACAACTACTTTAACAACTGTTAAAGCCTTCTTGAGTATAACCACAGACCGGTTTATCTCAAGGAAATTCTCTTACAGATAATTGAACAAACTCTGTGTTAATGTTTTCTAATAAAACTATATATCACAAGTGTGATAATACACAATATTAAGCTTAGAATGAAACTAGACTGCTAATGCTTTTGAGTAGGCGTGGTTGAAAGCTTTAGCAAATTGAATGAGTGAGTTCGTTTATGTAGGCGTGTATATGCGTGAAGATTATTAGCCTTTTCTTTTCTCACACAGTCTTGTTTAAATAGCCAAGGAAGAGATACGTTGGTTGTCCATAAATCACTTTCAATGGTAATAACGTTCTTTCCTTTTTGAGAAGATCTTGTCTTGGAATAAAGTCGTTGGTAATAAATCTGTCTTGAATGCTTAGTAACGTTGACGCTTCAGAGTCTTCTCTGCTTATGGTAATTAGAGTGTTCTTGGCTTTAACTTATTATGACGCTTCTGGGTGTTGATGACTTGGTAAGGATCTTGATCAGAGTCAGAGTATTTTATGCGCAGACTCTGGTCATCAGGCTTCAGCATATGATCTGGTAACTTCAGCGTGTAGCACATGTTTGATCTTCTGATGCTGACATATCTTCTGATGCTAATGTTGATACTGATCTTCTGATGCTGATTCCATCAGAGTTTCTGTAAATACACAACATAATTTTAAGTAGCATATATGTCTTGTATATAAATCTTACAATTTATTTATTCTTGTATTTTGTTATCATCAAAACTCTAATTGAGGGTTGTAGAATCAAACTATGTTCTAACAATCTCCCCCTTTTTGATGATGACAAAAACCAGATTTTTTTTCAATTAAAATTAAAGAATAAAAGGTATCAGAGATAGACAAATAACGAATAAAAGGTATCAGAGATAAAAGATAAAGAATAAAAGGTATCAGAGCTTCAAAAATAAAGAATAAAAGGTATCAGAACTAAGAAGAGAAAAACTCCCCTTGAGTTGATTACTTCCCTTTGATTCCAAGAGACTTTGAGCATCAGAACTTTACTGTATCAGAGTTCATCAGATTCATCAGAATTTTGTACCTGTAAGCTTTTCAGAAGAAAGAAATTCAAATATATCAGAATGTTAGAATGTTTGAGACTTATGTCTCAGTAATCCGTTATTGAAAAATATCATTCTTTCTCCCCCTTTTTGTCAGTTATCAAAAAGCACAAATAATCAGAGATAAAATGATCAGAGCTAAAAAGCGTTTATATTTAAAACAGAAGCAATGATAAGTTCAGCACATAAAAATATTACAGATAAACAAGTTATAAACACAACAAGGAAATTCTAAGAGGGAGGAGGAAGTCGTGTGAACAGAGCTTCCAACATGCTCTTGATTTGGGTGCTGGTTTCCTATTGCTGAGATAACATGTTCGCTATTGCATCAATCTTGGTGTCCTGCTTATCCATTCTTTCATTCATCAGCATATCAGATCTTTTCAAATCTTCCAGAGTCTGCCTGTCAAGAGAGGAAGCTTGAGGATCTTCAGAAACATGATGCTTCTTAGAGCTTTCTTCAATATCTTCTTCTTGACCCAAGTCTTCAGCTGGAATCATCTGTTCTTCTGCAGGTTGAACTTTGGATGCTGGACGCTGTTCATACCAAGGAGGAATGTCCAGATGGAGAACTTCTTCCTTAAGCAGCTTACTCAGAACTGGACCTTCAATTTCTTTCAGCAGATTGCTGAAGTTCTGTTGAGCCTGTCCATAGCTCTGGTCTTGCAACTTAAAGGTTTCAGAGCATACCCATCTTCTGAATTTTGTCCAGAGTCAGTCTGATAAAGCAGGGTCAACCAGTTCCAGACTTGCTTGTTTCAGAGAAGTGATCCACTTCTGTACTTCTGTTTCAAAGTTCAATATGTTGGAACCAACATCTGGATGTTTTGGTTTAGGGATAGCAATTTTGTGGTTGATGGCAGCAAGACATTCAAAGACTGTTAAATCAATGATAGTTTTGTTGTGGTCTTCTGACTTGGATTTTGGTGAGGGAGTGGGAGAGTCAGGAATTATTATTGGACTTGATGGGGAATTTGGTGGAGTTATTTCTGGTGAAGAGGGGAGTTCAGGAATATTCATAGTGGTACCACAGGGAAATTGAATGGCCAAAGGTTGTGGTTCAGGGGATTCAGGGGGTTGAGCCTCAGAGGTTTGAGTCTCAGGTTGTGGAGATTGTCCAGGTTGAGGAGAGGGTGGATTAATTTCTGGTTGAGGCGATGAAGGTTGTGGGATTTCTGGTTCTGGAGAGAGTGGAATTTCTGGTATTGGTGAGAGGGGTATTTCTGGTTGTGCTTTTGTGTTTGGATTTGGATTATCTTTTTCGGGAGCAGAAGTGTGTTGGTCTATATCAGAAAGAACTTTTTCAAGTTCTTGTTCTGGTATGGCTTCAGTATTTGGATTTTGTGGTTGGGAGCGAGATCTTCTGAGGGTTAATGATTCAGAAGGTTCAAAATCAAGGTCAAAATCATCAAAAGTTTGAGGTGTTGGGTTTTCAGATGGAGTTGGAATTGGAATAGATGTTGATATAGCAATTGAATCTAAAACAGTGACAGAAGAATGATTACCTCTCTTCTTGGGAGTCTGTTGAGATGATCCTTCTGCAACAGCTTTTCTTTTCTTTGTCTTCTTCAGAACAACCTCTGGAGCCTTCTGTTGAAGATCTTGAATATTCAGATTTGGTGATGTACCATCAGCTTTGCAAGCATCCAGATATCTCAGAATGATTTCGTGTTTGGAGTCAATTTCTGAGAACAGAGGGAAGTTGTCCAGAGGAACTCTTCTGCTGGAGATTTCAGCAAAAGGAGTGACGTTGGGCTCCTTCTTAATGTTCTCTATCAACTTCATTTTCTTCAGATTTTTGGCATTCAACTGCTTGCCAACAGTAGGTTCCAGAGTGCTAATTTCTTGTGCCTCTGTCAAATGATCGATCAGCCTATTCTCTGTTAGAATATCTGATATCAGTCTTCCTAAGGGTATCCAATCCCTTTTTGTTCGCTCCTCTTCTCTTATTTCTTTGACACTTGTTCTGAGATGGTTGAACAGAAGATGAGCCAGATTTATCTTGACCTTCTGAGAGATGAAATAGATCAGAAATTGCTGATCAATATTAATGTAATCAGGAGAGCTGGTAGGCTTCCTGTGGTTGAAGCAGCCCAAAATGATCTTGGCCCAAATTATGTGCTTGTCCTTTAAATCTCTTATCTTGCTGGAGGGAAACCCCAGAGTGAATATTTCCCTTGCAATTAGGGCAGCATCTGCACACCTTTCTGCCATATCAATGCAACGAACACCACCACCATTGTAGCATATCAAATGAGCAATGAGGTCTTCAGTGATAACAATCTTCTTCCCCATGATGTAGGATGTAACTTGATGATTTGAAGAAGAAGCGTGAATCCAAAATTCCTTTACCAGAATAGGAAATGTTGGACCCACCAACCTGTCAAAATACTTTTCCCAACCTTGAGCTTTAACCTCTTCAGATAGATCAAACCCATTTTCCTTAAGACTGTTGAAATCCACTATTAATTCTGACAGAACTTCAAGATTCTTGATTGGAGTTAGAAGTGTTCTGAAGGGTACTTCATATTGTTCAGATGAAACAGTTTTCTGGGAACCTGAAGAAGGAATGTTGGAAGAAGCCATGTTCACACGAGGTTTTTGTGAAAAAGATTGAAAGGGTTTCTTGAGAAAGAAGAACACTGAAAACAGAAATATTCAAAGAAAATGAAAGTGAAGGTAAAATGTGTAAATGGTGTGAAGTGTGTTTAAATAGATTTCTAAAAAGGTTTTGAAAACATAAACGTTAAGAGAGAGAAATTAATAATGATTATTAGCATTTAATGATAGCTGATTTTAGGGGATTCAGAAAGATATTTGGAACGGTTACCCATGACATGTGTCTCAATTGCATCCAATCAGCGCTTTGCCTTTTCAGAAACGTGAACGCGTGTTCATCCTCAGAAAATAGCTGATGACTGGATGACACTTGTTTGCTTGAGTGAACAACACATTTCTATCCTTGAAATGAAGCGCTCATATCTTCATGGATAGATTCTGATACAATCTGCACTTCTAAAATTCTTAAAGAAGATTGATTAGTAGTTCATAGAAAAATAAACAAAGTTCTGAGGGTTAATATATGGAATCAAAACAATTTTATTCTGGGCAGAGCTTCATGCTGAGATGTTTCAGAATGAAGTTGAACCTATCTTCAGAAAGTGGTTTTGTAAAAATATCAGCCCATTGATGGTCTGTGTTAATAAATTTTAAATTTAGAATCCCTTTCTGAATATAGTCCTTAATAAAATGATGTTTTATTTCTATATGCTTAGCCCTAGAATGTAAAATTGGATTTTTACTAAGACAAATAGCAGAAGTATTGTCACAGAAGATAGGAATGTTACTCTCAAATATCTGGAAGTCCTCAAGTTGACTTTTCATCCAGAGCATTTGTGTGCTGCATCTAGCTGCTGCTATGTATTCAGCTTCTGCTGTTGATAGAGCAATTGTGGATTGTCTTTTGCTGGACCATGAGATCAGATTTTCTCCCAGAAATTGGCAGCTTCCAGAAGTACTTTTACGTTCTACTCTGTCTCCAGTGAAATCAGCATCACAGTATCCTATTAAGCTGTAATTACTTGATTTTCTATAAAACAAACCCAGATTAGTAGTACCTTTCAGATACTTGAAAATTCGCTTAACTGCTGTTAAGTGAGATTCTCTAGGATCTGATTGGAATCTAGCATAAATGCAAACACTGAATAAAATGTCAAGCCTTGAAGCTGTCAGATAAAGAAGAGAACCAATCATACCTCTGTAGACCTTTTGTTCTACCTTTTTACTTACCTCTTCTCTTTCCAGAATGCACGTGGGATGCATTGGAATCTTTGATGGCTTACATTCTGAGAGATCAAATTTCTTCATAAGTTCTCTGACATATTTGCTCTGATGAATGTAAGTTCCTTCTGGGGTTTGATTGATCTGAATGCCCAGAAAGAATTTCAGTTCCCCCATTAGGCTCATCTCAAATTCTGCCTGCATACACTTAGCAAACTTTCTTCCAAGAGAAGGTTTAGTAGATCCAAATATGATATCATCAACATAAATCTGACATACTAAAATGTCATTCTTAACTGTCTTACAGAACAAGGTTGTGTCCACTTTCCCTCTGGTGAATTCCTTTTCTAACAGGAAGTTACTTAGTCTTTCATACCAAGCTCTGGGAGCTTGTCTCAGACCATACAGTGACTTCTTTAGTTTGAAAACATATTCTGGATTTTTTGAACTTTTAAAACCAGGGGGTTGGTGCACATATACCTCTTCTTCTATATAGCCATTTAAGAATGCACTCTTAACATCCATCTGATACAGAGTGATGCCTTTATTAACAACAAATGAAATTAAGAGTCTGATAGATTCTAACCTGGCGACTGGAGCAAAGGTTTCTGTATAGTCTATCTCCTCTTGCTGACTATAACCTTGTGCTACCAATCGTGCCTTGTTTCTGATGACTTCACCTTGTTCATTCAGTTTGTTTCTGAACACCCATTTTGTTCCAATGACGTTGAATCCTTTTGGTTTGGGAACAAGATCCCATACATCATTTCTTGTGAATTGATTCAGCTCCTCTTGCATTGCTAGAATCCAGTCATTGTCCAGAAGTGCTTCATCAATTGTTGATGGTTCAATTAGAGAAACAAGTCCCATGAGGGATTCTTCAGAGTTTCTGAAGCTAGATCTTGTTCTGATTGGATCTTCCTTTCTTCCTAGGATTGTTTCTTCTGGGTGATCCAAGCTGCTTCTGGATAGTCTTTTCTGAAGTTGATCAACAGAAGGTGCTGGATTGCTTGCAGTGCCTCTTTCTGATGTTGAGGGAGTGCCTCTGTTAAGAGCTTCTGATGACTTGTCTTCAGTACCTGTGAATTCAACTTCCATACCTGCAAGTAATTCATTTTGTTTTGACTTTTGAGAATCAAGCTTATCATCAAAACGAACACTGATTGATTCTTCCACAATCTGTGTTTCTGTATTGTATACTCTGTACCCTCTTGAGCGTTCAGAGTATCCTAACATAATACACTTTTGTGCTTTAGAGTCAAACTTGTTCAAATAATTTTTAGTATTCAAAATAAAGCAAGTACATCCAAATGGATGAAAATATGAAATGTTGGGCTTTCTGTTCTTCCACAATTCATATGGAGTCTTTTCCAGAATAGGTCGTATGGAGATTCTATTCTGAATGTAACACGTTGTGTTTATTGCCTCTGCCCAGAAGATCTTAGCAATGTTAGTCTCGTTGATCATGGTTCTGGCCATTTCTTGCAATGTTCTGTTCTTTTGTTCTACAACTACATTTTGCTGGGGAGTTCTAGGACAAGAGAAATCATGCAGAATGCCTTTGTCATTAAAGAATGACTCAAAATCTTTGTTTTCAAACTCTCCACCATGATCACTTCTGACTTTGATGATTCTAAGATCCTTTTCATTCTGAACTTGGTTGCAGAAGGTGACAAATATAGAGTGTGAATCGTCCTTGTGCCTTAAGAACTTTACCCATGTCCATCTGCTATAGTCATCTACGATTACTAACCCATACTTCTTGCCACTGACTGAAGCAGTTTTAACTGGTCCAAATAAGTCAATGTGCAGAAGTTCTAATGGCTTAGAGGAGGAAACAACGTTTTTAGATTTGAAAGCTGGTTTTGCAAACTTGCCTTTCTGACATGCTTCACACAGAGCATCTGAATTGAACTTCAGGTTAGGAAGTCCTCTGACCAGATTGAGTTTGTTAATCTGAGATATTCTTCTCATACTAACATGTCCCAAACTTCTGTGCCAGATCCATTGCTCATTGTTAACAGACATAAGACACTTTACATTCTGACTTTTCAGTTCAGAAAGTTTTATTTTATAAATGTTGTTTCTCCTCTTTCCATTAAATAGGATAGTCCCATCTTTCTGACTAACAGCTTTGCATGAATTTTGATTAAAGATTATATCATAACCGTTATCACTTAATTGACTTATGGATAACAGGTTATGCATTAATCCATCTACTAATAACATATTACTTATAGAGGGAAGATTTCCATTACCTACAGTTCCAGAGCCAATGATCTTTCCCCTCTGATTGCCTCCAAAGCCTACGTGGCCTCCAGGCTTAAGTTCCAGGCTTTTGAACATATGCCTTCTTCCTGTCATGTGTCGTGAGCAGCCAGAGTCCAGGTACCATGATTGGTGTTTCTGCTTTGCTGCTAAAGATATCTGCCACATGTATTATTTTATCCTTAGGTACCCATATTTTCTTGGGTCCTGATTTGTTAGTTTTACCAAAACTCTGGTTGAATTTTGGCTTGACAGAATAATTACTACTTGTATATTTGATGTCATGTGTGTGCCCATATACAAAGTGTGAATTAAGTGGAGTACGTTTTATAACTAAATCCATGGCATTTTTTGGTGTAGGTACCTTACCTTGGTATCCTATTCCTTTTCTGCCATTTCTGCTAACTCCATAGATCATTGAAGCCATTTTGCTTCTATCTATGTTTTTAGCTAGAAACTTCTGAAAGCTGTGATCATACTCCTTGATGATCTCATCAGCACTGCTGGGAGTTTCAGGGATTGTTTCCTTCTGAGAGTTTTGCAATAGATTTTCTAATTTTGAAATTTTATCTTTTAACTCAGAATTCTCCAATTTGAGACTCTCAGTCTTATCAGAGTCAGAAGCAAGATTCCTTTTCAGGTTTCTGAATTTGACTCTGATCTGCTGATATCTTTCCAGAATTTCATTAAGGCTTTCAGCTAGTTCAGCCTTAGTAAAGTTTATAGCAAAGTCAGGAAATACCTCTTATGTATTTGATTCAGAGTCTGACTCAGAAGCTTCACTGTCTTCTGTTATGTTTGCCATGAGAGCTATGTTTGCTCTTTCATCATCTGATTCTGAGTCAGCTTCAGATGTGTCAGAATCATCCCATGTAGCCATGAGACTTTTCTTCTTTTCCTTGCCAAACTTCTTTTTGGGCTTTTCCTTATGAAGCTTTGGGCAATCACTTTTGTAGCGTCCTTGATCGTTACATTCATAGCAGATGATGTCTTTGTTGTTTGGCTTTCTGCTTCCTGAAGAGCCTTCAGATCTTCTATGTCCAGAGGAGGATTCTGACCTTCTGTATCTGGAGAAGGATTCATTCTGATTCTCTAACCTTCTGGGATTCTTGAACTTCCTTTGCCTCTGCTTCCATAATTGGTTCACCCTTCTGGAGAGGAGAGATAGTTCATCTTCTTCTGATGAGGACCCATCAGAGGTTTCTTCTACAGCCTGGAAAACTTTGGAGTCAGATTTTCTGTTAGATTTTAAAGCTAATGGCTTACCTTGATTTTGAGGTTCATCTGCTTCTAGCTCTATCTCGTGACTTCTGAGGGGGCTGACAAGTTCCTCCAGAGAGATTTTGTTGAGATCCTTAGCTAGCTTAAGCGCTGTGACAATTGGCCTCCACTTTTTTGGCAAGCTTCTGATGATCTTCTTAACGTGATCAGCAGTAGAATACCCTTTGTCAAGAACTTTGAGACCAGCAACCAGAATTTGAAATCTTGAGAAAATAGTCTCTATTGATTCACTCTCTTCCATCTTAAATGCCTCATGCTTCTGAATGAGCGCAAGAGCTTTGGTTTCTTTGACCTGAATGTTGCCTTCATGTGTCATTCTCAGAGAGTCAAACATATTCTTTGCAGTGTCTCTATTTGATATCTTTTCATATTCAGAATAAGAGATGGCGCTGAGAAGAATTGTTCTGGCCTTGTGATGATTTCTGAAATCACGCTTTTGTTGATCAGACATTGCTTTCCTGTCAATCTTCTGACCACTTCCATCCACTGGGTGCGTGTATCCATCAGTCACCATATCCCACAGATCAGCATCATGGGCCAGAAAGAAACTTTCAATTCTGTCTTTCCAGTAGTCAAAGTTCTCTCCATCAAAGACTGGAGGTTTGCCACTGAATCTGTCTCTTTCTTCATTGTTGTCATTGCTGATGTTTTGATGTGGTCCTGCCATTGTGTTTTTCTGACGCTGGATCTTGTACTGACACGGTTAAGTGTTATAAGCTCAGAACCAGGCGCTCTGATGCCAATTGAAGATGTGAAAAACACAAGAAGAGGGGTTGAATTGTAAAACTTAAATCAAAGGTGCAAACAACACTGTATTTTTATCCTGGTTCGTTTGATCTCAAACTACTCCAGTCCACCTGTCAAGGTGATTTCGCCTCTCTCCAACGAGGTCTTAATCCACTATAATCAACTGATTACACAACTACTTTAACAACTGTTAAAGCCTTCTTGAGTATAACACAGACCAGTTTATCTCAAGGAAATTCTCTTACAGATAATTGAACAAACTGTGTGTTAATGTTTTCTAATAAAACTATATATCACAACTGTGATAATACACAATATTAAGCTTAGAATGAAACTAGACTGCTAATGCTTTTGAGTAGGCGTGGTTGAAAGCTTTAGCAAATTGAATGAGTGAGTTATTTTACGTAGGCGTGTATATGCGTGAAGATTATTAGCCTTTTCTTTTCTCACACAGTCTTGTTTAAATAGCCAAGGAAGAGATACGTTGGTTGTCCATAAATCACTTTCAATGGTAATAACGTTCTTTCCTTTTTGGGAAGATCTTGTCTTGGAATAAAGTCGTTGATAATAAATCTGTTTTGAATGCTTAGTAACGTTGATGCTTCAGAGTCTTCTCTGCTTATGGTGATCAGAGTGTTCTTGGCTTTAACTTATTCTGACGCTTCTGGGTGCTGATGACTTGGTAAGGATCTTGATCAGAGTCAGAGTATTTTATACACAGATTCTGGTCATCAGGCTTCATCGTATGATCTGGTAACTTCAGCGTGTAGCACATGTTTGATCTTCTGATGCTGACATATCTTCTGATGCTAATGTTGATACTGATCTTTTGATGCCGATTCCATCAGAGTTTCTGTAAATACACAACATAATTTTAAGTAGCATATATGTCTTGTATATAAATATTACAATTTATTTATTCTTGTATTTTGTTATCATCAAAACTCTAATTGAGGGTTGTAGAATCAAACTATATTCTAACACAAGTATATATATACAAACAAAGCAAACAAGTCCTTAGGTTTAGGCTTGCATGGAGTCTCATAGGTAAGTACCCTCTTGAAGTTTAGTTGGCTCAAACCTGTCCTAGTAATAGTAACTGGGTTTTAAGGAGCTCAATATCACTGGTTTGTTTCTTTGGGCATTGTTTAAGCGCAAGCCTCTTTAATGGTGACCGAAATATCCCAAAAACCAAACCTTAATGAGTGTAGTATCGAGTATCTACCAACTTCAGACTGCACCAAAGCCGGTCATCTCACTACGTCCTAAAGGCCAAGTTGGTCAAGTAAAGGTTCTAAAAGTTCATTAATGCTTCATGACATCACTCAACGGCCTTGTATTCTCCTTTACTACTCAAGGGCTACCGGTACCCACAAATATGTCACACTAACATAGCTATTTCTTAGACCATGTCAGTATACCCCGCACAGTTTCCACAATGTATTGCTACTTACCTATAAGGTATCCCAAATCCGGGTAGAGGATTCAAGCCCAAACAAAGAACCATAATGTAAAGCATACGAGTCAAACAATGAAAGCAATTAAATGTGATCTAACCCTAAGGTAACCCCACTTTAAGAATTCTTCCCCAGCAGAGTCGCCAGTTCTATGATACGGTGGGAGAACTGACTTGGGTGTTTTGCGTTTGATCGTAAATGTTGTGGTTAGCAAGAGTCTCCACCGACTTTTCTTTTATCCAAAAGGAAAGGTGAAAAAGCACAAGAAAGACCTTTGAGATGTTTTCTTGAGTTCGGGGGGTAGATTATGAAAAGGGAAGGTATTAGCACCCTTTTCATCCATGGTTTTCAATGGGCTCTTAGTTACTTGCTAGATCACTTTCTTTTGTTTGAAATTGCGCTTTGTGTGGTTTTTAAAAGTATTTTGTAAAGAGGCCTTTGTCTAGGAAAACTTTGTAACGATTCTCGTTCGTAAGAATGTATACAAAGTGTTTGATCTTTTGAAAATGTTTTCAAGTTTGAAAGATGTTTTTTGAAAGTGTTGGTGTTTTAAAAATAGCAAGGATGTTTTTGTTTTAAATTTGAGAAAGTAACTAGGAACATTATACCTACTCAAAAATCTTTCATGTTTATTTCCTCTTTCCTTTGACATTGTTATCTTACCATTAATTTGGTAAGTAACCCTATCTTTGGATGTAAACGGGGCGGGTGTGGGACGTTTGTATAGTCATAGAACGCAACATATGGGAAGTTTTAGCAATGTTGTCTTAGGGACTAGATCGTTTACCGAAGTAACATCGAGGGTCATCGAGGGACTACGATCTTTTATCGAGGGTCTTTGCTAAAACGTCCATGTTTGAGGGACATGACTATTTTCTCAAAAAGTGGAGTTAACCCTAGAGGTGCAAGTGTGCAAGTGTTTAGCTTTCATGTATTGTTTTGTCTTGGATTAGGATTGTCTAAGATTGATTTTTATCTTTCCATACACACCCTAGTTACTAACATTTGTATTTGAAAGCGTTAAATTACAGAAAAAAAAGTCTTACGCTATTACATCGTTTAGGGGATGGGGGTACAATTTACAAATGGGGATAAAATAGGAACTTAAATATTACAACCATATCGAATAAAAATGAAGGAAATGTAAAAACAGTGTAAAAAGAAGGAAAAAAATCATTTTGAACTATTATGTGTTGACACAAGCTCCTATGCATCGACATGTAACTTTCTTTGCCCATGTATTGCCAAATTAACTCAGTATGAGTCGATACATAATGGTGTGTGTCGACTCATACACTGCATGTGTCGACTCATACGTGCTTTGCTTCGACTCATACACTCTTTTTCCTTCTGTTTTGGGCCTGTAGAGCAGTATGTATCGACTCATAAGGCTATGTGTCGACTCATACTGTCATTTTTTACTTTAACATTATTTTGCTGCATACATGAGTTAGTTCTCAACACATAAATGAAAAGAATGGAAGACAAACAGAAAGGTTAGCTTTAAGGGCAATGGTTACTACATTTTGTCTTCAAAAATGAATCACTAATGATGCTTGAAAGAAGAATTAAAGTCAAGAAACTTACCTTGGAGTTGGATCTTATACTCTGAGCTTGAGTTGTTGTCTTGACTGTTCTTGAACTTAAAAAAAAATAGAGGTGTTATAGAAGCTTGTTCTTGAGTTTGAAAAAATTCTAGGTGATGTATGTGAGGTGCTTAGATGTTTAGACAGAGCTTGCAAGGTGTGAGAGTTCCAAAGATTTGGACTTTAAAACTCAAGAGTGGAAGCCTTTTTTGAACAGCTATGGATTTTTTGGAGAGTATGGGATTTTGATGGCTAGTTTAAAATAACACTTCTGGATTTTCTCTCTATTTTTTCTAACCCTCTTCTCTTGCAAATGCTTCTTCTATTTATAGGCAAGGGGTTTGTGCATATGAGTTGATTAGGTTTCCAAAACACCATGTTATGGTTTGGTTGGATTACAAAGATCAAACTATGTTAAGTACTCCATAGTCCCAAGATGAAGTACCAAAGTTGCTGGTATAGAGGAGCTACTTCCCATGATTTATGGTGGAGTATAGACAGCAACCAGCAAGGCATGGGCTCAAGACAAACTTTGTACAAAAAGCTTGTTTTTCAAGAATAGCAATGGTGCCTTTATGCCATAAATGGAAAGATCTTTTGGACAATGGTTTAAAAACTTGGATAATAGCTCAAGAGTAAGCATTAAATTATGATGAGATTTGCAAACAAGGAAGCCTTCAACATAAGACTATGCAGCAAATCATAAGGGTTTTGTTATGTGTTCTTCACTAAAATGACTTGCAATTCAATAATGGATGCTCAACTTCATGCCCATGAATCTCCTAGCTCAAATATATGCTCTTGGATGTTTTGGAAAGCTGGAAACACCCTCTTCAACTTCCATGTTGACCACTTTTGTTAAATAAAACTAGAACTTGATGAAAATTGGCCTAGAAGTTGGGATAAAAACCTGACCAAAAACTGTTGAAAATTTCTCTAAGTGTTTTTTTTTATTAAAAAAATGCCATGACTTCATGAATTCATAACTTAAAATCCAAGAATTTCTAGGAAGAGTTGTGTAAAGAAATGTTTTAAGTCTAATTGAGATCTACAACTTTCATGTTGAAAGTTTCCCTTGAATCATCTTGCATCATGGTGAAAAATTGGCTCAAAGTTGTGAAAAAACATGAAGTTTTCAACACTTAGAAAAATTTCTAAGTTTGAAAACTTTGACTTTTTCAAAATTGTTCTGGACTGGGCCCGACAGGCCCAAAAGCATTGCAAAGGCCCAGTCCAAATGGACTTACAAGGGCCACGCCGACCAAAGAGTGAGACTGTGCCCGACGCGCAGTCGCTGGCTCGACGATGCGCCTCCAGCTCGACATGAGGTGGTCCAGCACCACAGTCTGAGGTCCAGCTCGACGTTACCTCGAGCACCCCAGCTAGGGCAGACTCAGTCCACTGTTCCCCCAACGATCCTCCGAAAAGACCGCGTCTCCGTCCGCCCGCACTTCACGCAGAACATCCAGGAAGGGGACCACGTGCGGGTCCCCACTACGCACGTAGAACCTGGCAGTTCCTCCATTGGGCCAAACCTGCCCGGCCCAATGAAGGAACCTTGGCCCAGCGCTGGGGGCTATAAATACCCTCTGCTTCCGGAGGGTCAGGTATTCATCATTCTAACCTTACACTTGCTATTATCTGCTCGTACTCCTACTTACTTCAGCATCGGAGTGCCTTGCAGGTACCCCCCCCCCCCCACCTCGTTCAAAAAAGCTTTCTGCTCGGAGCCAGCCGTGACGGTCCCTTTCTGATCAGGTCAGATCAGTGGCGCCGTCTGTGGGAAACTAGCTTCCCCGTCTAACGAACAATTCTAAAGACCAAAGCTCAATTCAACTACCTGTCATGGCTGATCCAGCTCGCGACGAGCAGCCCGTCCGTGTCGCCGACACTAATAACGGTACCGTGGACAAGAATGGACACCTCGATAACCCTGGGGATCCCGGCCTCAGTACCATCCCTGTGACAACCGCCCCTGGACCTTCCTCCTACAGGGACGGGGCTACTGCATCATCCTCTTCGACCCCTCCAGCACTCGAAGACGACCCGGTAGCTCTCGCTCATTACAGAGCTTCCCGGTTCTATGAAGTCCCAGTTCCCGTCGGGGCAGATGCCACGACTCAGGCACTGTTCGCGGCCATCAATCAGATGAACTATCTCATCTTCGCCCAAGGAGAAAGATTGAGGGCACTTGAAGATGATCGACGACCCCCGAGGAGGCATCGGAGGCCACACTCTCCACCTCCTCGGGTCACAGAAGTTCGACACCCTTCTCCCCCGCGGAGACACTACAGGGAGAACTCCAGGAGCCCCTCTCCCCGGCCAAAGCAGAGGCGGCCCTACTATGAGAGGCAGCCCGCCGTCACTGCCGGAAAACCCAGTCGCGACCCATCAAGGCACGACAAGAGGCACGCCGGGGACGGGCATGTGACCTTCAACCACCGAGCATCACGCTCGAGGGAAACTCAGCACGATCATCGTGCCAGACATAACTACAGGACCCCTTCTCTTTCTCCGGAGAGGAGCGACGAGGACGACCCCCGCGGTCCCCTGTCGCAGGCCATCATGGATGCACCCATCCCCCCGGGCATGGAGAAGCCCCCGCACCTGAAGGAGTATGACGGAGTAGCGGACCCGGTCGACCACATTGACGGGTTCGAAGCCATGCTCCACTATCATAATGTCGGGGGGCCCATCAAGTGCCGTCTTTTCCCCACGACTCTCAGGAAGGCGGCCATGGACTGGTATAAAGGACTCGCCCCGGGCTCAATTACGTCGTGGCGGAACCTGAAGAACCAGTTCATCAGTTCCTTCACAGCTTCTCGGCGCCATCCGAACACCGAGGCGGCCCTCGAGGCCATCATCCAAAGACAGGATGAAACCTTGAGGGAATTCATCAACCGCTTCAACCGGGAAGCAATACAGGTCCCCTGCACGGACCATATGAAAAGATACTTGCTGGAGAGGGGTCTCCTCCCCGGCACAGAATTCAGAAAGGCTGTGGGCATTGAGCCACCTCCAACTTTTGATGCCCTCCTCGACAAGGCCCGAGCATACATGGACTACGAGGAGAGGGAAGCTGCCAACAGGGCCCGAGACTCCAGGGCTCGCGCTCCCAACAACAGCAGCAGCTCACGACAAGAGCCTCCTCCCCGACGTACCGGGGAGAAAAGGAAAGAAGATCGACCCCGGGAAGTCCGGGAACAAAGGGGCCCCTCAGGCCGCTTCACCGAGTACACTCCGCTCACGGCTTCCCGCGAGCGTATTTTGGCGGAGTATGCCAGTACAGATTTTAGAGACGGTGGTGTCAAGCGTCCCCGACCTGCTCCCGCCAAGCCAGGGGCAGATAAAAATAAATATTGTCAATACCATAGGAGTCATGGTCATTTGACAGAGGACTGCGTCCACCTCAAGGACGCCATTGAAACCCTCATCAAGGGAGGGAGGCTCGCACAGTACAGGCGAAACGGCGCTCCCCGTCGTGACGCCCATGAAACTAAGGAGCCCGAAGAAGACGCCCGACCATCAGACGAGTCGGTGCCTATCCAGACCGCCTTCTCGGTAACCAGGCCCGAGGATTTCGACGTTCCCGAGCTCCTGCAAGAGCCCCTGACAACACACAGCAGGTGGGAATACTTCCCCTCCGCCATGGTCATCAACGGGGGCGGGTTCAACGACCTCACCATCAATTCAGCTAAGAGGAAGTTGGACGAGCTGGTCGACATAGCTCCTCCACAAACTGTAACGTTCGAAAGGGTGAAGGGCAGGTCAGAGCCCATCACCTTCTACCTGGAAGAACTCCCCGGCGGAGCCTCGAACGCGGTCATCCCCTTACTGATAAGGGCAAAAATGGCCAATTTTGACGTGCATCGCATCCTGGTCGACGAAGGGAGTTCCGTCGACGTGATGTACAGCCAGCTGTTCCGGACCTTACAACTGGACGACTCACATCTCTCTCCGTATGTGGGTTCGGATCTTCAAGGCTTCAACGGCTCGACTTCCAAACCTTGGGGTTATGTCGAGCTTCTGGTTACGTTCGGAGAAGGAACGGCTACGAGACAGGTTAAGGTCCGCTTCCTCGTCATTGATTGCTCGTCTCTGTACAATTGCATCTTGGGGAGACCGACACTGGCGGAGCTGACAGCGGTGCCCTCGACTGTCCATCTGAAGATGAAGTTCTATACCAAAAGGGCACGGGTAGCCACCATCCAAGGAGACCTCGCCGCTGCCCGCAGGTGCTTCAACGCCGCTTCAAAGGGACGGGATACCGTCGACGTGGGAACCAGACCCACCAAGAGGACAAAGCAGGAGCCCGACAGAAAAGCATCCCCCGAGGAAGAAGTCCAGAAGGCCCCACCAAAGGTCGACTCCATAGCCCTCGACGCTCGCTTCAATCAGGACGAGCCATCCGGCAGCGAGCAAATCCCACTCCGACCTATTCCGGACGGTGATTTTGAACTCGTTCCCCTCGGGGCAGACCCGACCAAGGGAGTGAAGATTGGCAAAGACCTCCCCGACTTGGCCAGGAAGCAAATCAAAGCCTGTCTGCGCGAGAATGCTGATCTCTTCGCCTGGAGCGCTGCAGAGATGCCCGGACTCCACCCTGAGGTCGCCTGTCACCACCTCGCCATTGATCCAGCCGCCAAGGCCATAGTACAACATAGGCGTAGGCAGTCTCCAGAAAAAACGGAGGCTGCTGAAAAAGCTGTAAAAGACCTCCTAGAGGCAAATTTCATTTCTGAAGCCCGGTACTCCACCTGGTTGTCAAATGTTGTACTTGTTAAAAAGAATAATGGAAAATGGAGAATCTGTGTTGACTATACCGACCTCAACCGGGCTTGCCCGAAGGATGCTTTTCCTCTACCTAACATAGACATGCTGGTCGACAACTCGGCCGGCTACAAGACTTTGTCGTTCATGGACGCCTACTCGGGATATAACCAAATCCCAATGGCTCTGGGCGACAAACACTGCACGGCGTTCATGACCAGCTCGGGCAACTATTACTACAACGTAATGCCCTTCGGACTGAAAAACGCCGGAGCAACTTACCAACGTATGATGAACAGAGTGTTCAACAAACAGATTGGCGACATGCTCGAGGTATATATGGACGACATGATCGTCAAATCCTGAGCAGACACCGATCACGCAGCTCATCTCAAGACAGTCTTCGCCCAAGCAAGACAGTGCAAAATGAGGTTCAACCCCGAGAAGTGCACGTTCGGGGTTAAGGCAGGAAAATTCCTTGGATTCTATCTAACAGAACGAGGGATTGAAGCCAACCCCGACAAATGTCGGGCATTCTCCGACCTCCCTACACCGACGTCGAAGAAGTCGATACAAATCATGAACGGCATGCTGACGTCACTATCCCGCTTCGTCGCGAAGTCCGCTCAACACGCCCTCCCCTTCTTCAAACTCCTTCGAAAGGAAGCAGCCTTCGAATGGAACGAGGAATGCGAGCACGCACTTCGACATCTGAAGCAGAGCCTGTCTCAACCGCCCGTGCTGTCTCGACCAGACGACGGGGAATCGCTGTACTTATACTTGGCCGTTTCGAACGAAGCCATCAGTGCAAACCCTTGTCCGCGAGACCCCTGACGGGCAGAAACCTGTCTACTTCACGAGCAAAGCCTTACAAGGGCCCGAAAGCAGATATCAACAGATAGAAAAGGTTGCTCTGGCCCTCGTCAACGCTGCGAGGAGGCTCAGACACTACTTTCTAGCCCACACCATCATCGTGCGAACCGATCAGCCGGTGAGGCAGCTCCTGGGTCAGCCAGATATGGCGGGCAGGATGCTGAAGTGGTCCTTGGAACTCTCTGAATTCGACATTCAGTACGAAAGCAGGAAAGCCCTGAAAGCGCAAGCCTTGGCCGACTTCGTCGCGGAGATGACCACTCACGACCTCCCCCCGGGGAAGGAACACAAGTGGACCATCTTCGTCGACGGAGCGTCCAGCTCGTCCGGTAGCGGCGCAGGGATCCTCCTGGAAAACGAAGAAGGCGTAGTGATCGAGCACTCCTTAGTTCTCTCCTTCCCGACGTCAAATAACCAGGCAGAATACGAAGCCCTGCTCGCAGGACTGAGACTAGCCGAGGACCTGGGAGCCCGCGAGGTTCAAATTTACACCGACTCCCAGCTCGTCGCCTCTCAGGTACAGGGGAGCTACCAGGCCAAAAATGACAACCTCATCGAGTATTTGAACTTAGTCAAAAAACACATGGCAAAGTTTGTACGAGCAGAAATTTCTCATGTTCCCCGCGAGCAAAACACGAGGGCGGACATATTGTCCAAACTCGCGAGCACACGAAAGAAGGGCGGGAATAAATCCGTCATCCAGGAATCTTTGGCACGTCCAAGTATCGAACCACCCTCGACTACGGTCGAGATCCATGCCATCGGGGATGCCACGTCCTGGATGACCCCGGTTTATAATTTCCTGACAAAAGGAGAACTCCCGTCGAACCAGGCCGAAGCTTCCATAATCAAGCGACGAGCATGTTCCTATGTGGTTCTCGAGCAGAAACTGTACCGAAGAGGATTCTCCATTCCCCTCCTGAAATGCATCGACGAGTCCGCCATCCCCGACGTACTGCGGGAGATACACGAAGGGATCAACGCCCAGCACATGGGCGGTAAATCCTTGGCAAGGAAAGCCCTTCGAGCAGGATACTACTGGCCGACGATGCAACAGGATGCCAAGAAACACGTGAAAAAATGTGATAAGTGCCAGAAGCACGGGGATATGCACCTCGCCCCCCCGCACGAGCTGAACACATTGTCGTCCCCATGGCCGTTCGCCTGGTGGGGCATGGACATCCTCGGGCCCTTCGTGCAGAGAACCTACCAGAACAAATTTCTCATCGTCGCCGTGGATTACTTCACGAAGTGGATCGAGGCCGAGGCACTCGCAAAAATCACCTCGCATAATATCCTCCGTTTCTACAAAAGAAACGTCCTCGCCAGGTTCGGAATTCCGCAGGCCCTGGTGACCGACAACGGTACCCAGTTCACCGACCACGGGTTCCGGGACTTCGTCACCAAACTTGGGACAAAACAACATTTCACGTCGGTCGAGCACCCTCAGACCAACGGGAAAGCCAAAGCCGCAAACAGAGTCATCCTCCGAGGGCTCAAACGTCGTCTAGGCGAAGCCAAAAGAGGATGGGTCGAGGAGCTCCACAGCGTCTTGTGGGCATACCGCACCACACCCCACTCAACGATGGGTGAGACACCATTTCGACTGACGTATGGCACCGAGGCTGTCATCCCGGTCGAAATCATGGAACCATCCCGACGAACGGAGGAACCCCTCGACGAAGAAATGAACGACGAAGCACTAAGGGATGAACTCGACCTAGTCGAGGAAATCCGATCGGGTGCAGCCCTGCGCGAAGCCACCCTAAAACAACAAGTGGCTCTGCACCACAACGACAAGGTCATCAAGCGCGAGTTCGAAATCGGCAGCCTAGTATTACGCAGGAATCAGAAAGATTCCCGCGAAGGGAAACTGGCCGCGAACTGGGAAGGACCTTATCGCGTCCACGGCACCACGGGTATCGGGGCGTATTACCTCGAGCAATTAGACGGAGAGCCATTACCACGACCCTGGAACGCTGCTAAGCTAAAGCAGTACTACAGTTAGAAACTGCCAACACCTGGGACCCTCGACCAACGGCACCCGCGCTCGGTCAACGAGGAAAAACGTCCGACTTCGTATAAAGGCTAAGGTACAAGCCCGACATACGGCCAAATCGCACAGCATCGCACAGTGAAGGATGACGATCGATAGTGCCCGACGTGGACAGCTATACCAAGCACCACCGTCGTTGTACCCATAAGGCAGAACACCCAGCTCGCGATGGGCAGTTCACGCCAAGGGCGAGTAGTCCCTACCGGGCTTCACGCCCGACTGAGCAACTTCGCTCCAAATGCCCGACAAGTCGTCAAGAATGACGGGCCATCTAAAAGGGTCAAAAGGGAAGTCTCTCCCCTCGAGCACAACACTTAGGTGATTCTGGCCAGCGACAGAGGGCCGGACACGCATACAAACGGTAGGCGGGCAGACTCGCTCGCCAAATCACGGCCACTTACGGGCACTCCTCGGGCCCCTGACTTAGGCAAAAATTTCATGCAAATATGTAAGAGCTCAAGCAAGGGCAAAACATTCGAAATGTAAAACAGCATTCAAATAAAAATGCCTGAAGGCGACAAAACAATTATAAACCGACCAAGAAGGCCGGCGATGTTCATAACGTACAACAAACGGGCACGCAGGCCCAAAGAATACAAATGTCAAGGGCATGCATGCCCGCTATCCTAGTCAGGTTTCCCCAGAACCATCATTGTCGACGCTGGGAGAGTCGGGCGGAGGAACGATCACGCCATCCACGATCTGATGTGTGTGGCCGATACCCTCAGTAACCAGACCAGGGTTTAGCAAGGAGAGCTGACCCACCGCGGAGTTGAACCCATCCTCCAGGGCACCGATGCAATCCGCCTCGAGGAGCCGGATATGGGCGACAAGCTCCAACCGACTCTTCAAAGCCAATATGTCCTCGGGCTCGTCCTCGGCAGGTTGCATGGCAGCGTTCATTTCCTTGATCTGCTGGGCCAAGCGTCCGACTTCGGCCCCCAGACGATCCCTGTCTGCCCGGAGAAGCTCCCCCTCCTCGGCCAACTTCCCCGACTTCTCCTTCTCCAGGGTCAACATCTCCCTCTCAGCATCGAGCATCGCCGTCTGCTCGCGGAACATCTCCTCGGAGCGTTCCAGAGCGATCTTCAACTTCCACGAGTTCGAGGTCAGGGCCGCCTTCTCCTGCTCGAGTTCTTCGACACGGGCAGGATCCCCTCCTTCCTCGGATAGCACCAAAGCCATCTCGGCCATTTTTACCAGCCCGTCCATGCTGGCAGCCAGATGCGTCTTCCGGGCCTCTTTACTCATCTTTTTTATAGCTGCAGCCTCGTCGGCAACCACTGTTAGAGGGAATCTCTCAAAGAAGCCCGCCTCTTCGAAGCAAGGGGGGAAGGCGAAAGACTTAACGGCACTGGCGTCCTCGCCAACAGTCGGGCCACTTTCCACACGGGTCCTCTTCCTCTGTATCAGGACGGCACTAGGGTCGACCTCTTCAACTTCTGGGGTCCCATTCGACGCGGCCCCCGAGCTTGACGGCGAGTCCACCCTCACCGGCTGAGGAGCACTTGGACTGTGTGGAGGGCCCATCCTCGTCGCCTGTGGGGCCTTCACGACCCTCCTGCCTCGCTTCTGGTCGCAAGATAATTTCAAAATCCTTTCATGTCGACCAGCCATCGAACCTGCACAAAATAAAAGTTGGGTCAGTATCGAGCAAGCCCATGAATAAATAACGAGCAAAGAAAGCCAAGCAATAAAAAACCTAACAGACGGGCAGCCTGCCTGTACGTCTGGCACTCCACGAGCGCCTTGGTATCAATTGGACGGGACTCAAACGTTGGGTAACCATCTTTGTCCAAGATATCATCCCCTTCCCGCGTAGCCCACCGGGCAGGGTGGAAGCTATCGACAAACCGGCAGAGTGTGGCATACGCCTCCTCGTCTTCCGAGCACATGTCCCCGGCAGCAGTATGGTAATAACCCGTCCCGTGCTCGTAGTGCCGGAACATCCAGTGCACAGGGACTTTAGCCGTACGGGCCAACACAGGATTCCCATCGTCGCCCAAAATCGCCTCCCCGTCATCGTCGCTCAGGGGCTCCTCCTCCTCGAAAAGAGAACTTAAAGCAGAGGTGGTAACTGGCCGCACAACGTACCACTTGTCTTTAAAGCCCCTTACGGAGTCCATATACATTTTGAAGAGTCTCCTCGACTGCTTCAAGGAGACCCAGCTATGTTTCCCTCCTCGGGACTGGCGTTGCAAATGAAAGATCCGGAAGAAGAGCGGTATGGTCGCCCCGATCCTCAGATAGCGACACGTCAACTCAAACGCCCGGATGAAGGCGAGCGAGTTTGGATGTAGCTGGGACGGGGCCAGCTCTAGGTGAGTGAAGACCCCGACCTGGAAATCAGTGAAAGGCAGCCGCAGCCCTAGATCTTTGAACGCGATCTCATACATCGCGAAGCTATATTCCGGATAAACCGAGCAGATCCTTGCACGGGAGGACGGGCGCATGACTACGAAGTTCTTTTGGAAGTCGGGCTTTCCCTGGCCCGCTTCGATGACAGCATATCGATCTCGGTCGCCACGGCTGTAGATCGACGCGATCCCTCGGGGCTCGACGCCCACCCAATCCAGCAAAGGGTCGGTCACAGTATCAATCAGGTTGACCGACTCATCGGCACTTTGTTCTTCACGATCGTGGCGCCCGGAGGAGCTCGGCTCGTCCGCCATGGTTACCTGCAGAGCACGGGAAACCAGTCAAATGGGCACGAAACCATACGCTCGACAAATCATGTCGTCCCATGCACGACCACTTAGCCCATTTCCACGAATGAACGCCTCCCCGACATCCTGAAACTCGATGTGTTCTCCCTCAAACCAACTACGCGGTCACTTTCCAACATGTCGACCCAAGGTATGAACATGGCGAGCCACACCATGAGGTCCACGGCCAATGTCATGAACGTACCGGGCGCGATCATGAATCAGGCGCCCTGGATCATGACGACCCCGAGCAGCGCTGAGGATTATCACCTAAAACTATGAATATGCCGACCACAAACATGCGTTTGCTGTTCCTAGTCATGAATATGTCGGGCTAAATATGAGTTTACTGGGCTAATCCCACGCGCACAGTCCCTAAAACATCTAAAACGCCAGAAATCACGCATTTTAACAGGAAAATGAAGAAGATAGACCACTTACTTGAATCAAAAAGAAGGATTTGGCTACGGAGTAGAAGAATCGGTGACAGAAAGTCGCAACTGGAGAAGATCTGGAAGAGCAGCAGCAGAGAGAGTACAGAGAATAGAAACGTGTTATGGGGCCCAAGGTTCCTATTTATAGTGATGACGTGGAATACCAAACGTCACCTCGAGCAACCACGGACTCCCTCTCCTCGACGCGCTGCTCCCAACGCAATGATGACCCTATCCCCATAGGGTGGCGGCACAGTTCCCGGAAGATACCTCGTATGCTCGACAGACGCGCCCGATAAGGATCCTCCAGGCATCCACCGCGGAAGATGTCTCCGAGCACGACACGAGGAGGCCCTCGAGGGCCCACACCTCTGTCCCGGGCACGAGACCTCGATGAGGAAGCGACCTGAGTTCAAGTCATGGCTCCTCACAAAGGAACCACGACTTGGGGGGCTCCTGTTCTGGACTGGGCCCGACAGGCCCAAAAGCATTGTAAAGGCCCAATCCAAATGGACTTACAAGGGCCACGCCGACCAAAGAGTGAGACCGTGCCCGACGCGCAGTCGCTGGCTCGACGATGCGCCTCCAGCTCGACATGAGGTGGTCCAGCACCACAGTCTGAGGTCCAGCTCGACGTTACCTCGAGCACCCCAGCTAGGGCAGACTCAGTCCACTGTTCCCCCAACGATACTCCGAAAAGACCGCGTCTCCGTCCGCCCGCACTTCACGCATAACATCCAGGAAGGGGACCACGTGCGAGTCCCCACTACGCACGTAGAACCTGGCAGTTCCTCCATTGGGCCAAACCTGCCCGGCCTAATGAAGGAACCTTGGCCCAGCGCTGTGGGCTATAAATACCCTCTGCTTCCAGAGGATCAGGTATTCATCATTCTAACCTTACACTTGCTATTATCTGCTCGTACTCCTACTTACTTCAGCATCGGAGTGCCTTGCAGGTACCCCCCCCCCCCCCACCTCGTTCAAAAAAGCTTTCTGCTCGGAGCCAGCCGTGACGGTCCCTTTCTGATCAGGTCAGATCAAAAATAAATCTTGACTTTTTGATTTCTTGATGAAAAAGTTTCATATTTTGACATGTTTTGATGAATTGTGATCTTTGACACTTGATTTTGACCAAAAGGTTAAAGTTTGACTTTTCAGTGTACAATTAACTTTTGATCAGTTGACTGAAAATCAACTATCAATCCAATTGATCTTGAGCAATGTTTTGAGTCATGCCATTAGGTCAAAATGATGCAATTTAACTCTTGAGATTATGCCTCAAACCAATTAACCATTTGCTAGGTCAAAAATCAGAAATTGCCCTCTCTCAGTCCAAACCCTAATTTTGACCATTTTGCCCTTTTGATGATTTGATCAAATTTATTGAGGAATTATGGTCCAAACTTGATCAAATGATACATATGAGTTTATAATGTTGGTGTGGATAAAAAATTATGAAGTTTGACTGTAAATTGGCCACAGTTGGCTTTTTCCCAATATAGTTGATTTTTAGGTCAACTACTTAATTGACTGGGCAAAAATGTGATTCAAAGCTTGAAACTTAACATGAGAAATCTTGGGGGTCCATAATGATCCATGAAAGTCATATGAGGCATTGGAAGTTCAATTATCTTTGTGCAATCTCAAACCCTAATTTGAGTCATCAGTGCTTAAGGAGGTGTCTTGAGCTGATCAAACCTTGTGCAGTCTTGAACCAAATGAGATCTTGTGAGAAAAATATTTGATAAATGAGAGGGAAAATTTTGGGGTACAACACACATGCTAAACTCTAGATATTTTAAGATAGATCGGGTAAATCCAGAAAGGTACAAGCTCAGGTGTGTTCACCCAGATTATATGTTCAGGCTCACTGCATCATATAGGTTGAGAGGTGATTGTTAGGTGATAGGTTATGTATCCACCCACACGTGTGTCAATTCTACTCAATCACAAGATCATCGTAAACTAAATTACAATCTAATATGTCAAGAAATCCTACCTCTCGTCAGCAATAATCTGTCACTGAAGGTGAAAACCATAATCTCTCACATCACTTACAGTTATACTCCGCCATACAGAAAGGCGTGCTTAGCAAAGACAAAGGCGATTGAAAAGGTATATGAAAATTAGGAGGAGTCATACAAAGAACTACCACGCTACCTGCACGAACATTGTCGACGTATGACCCATATGGTACTTATGTCAATGGAAATGGAATATTCAGTCGACTGTTCTGGGCTTTTCAACCTTGCATCACAGGGTTTGCATCCTGCAAACCTATTATTCAAATAGATGGAACATGGTTATACGAGAAATACAAAGGCACGCTACTAATGGTAGTTGCACAAGATGGCAACAACAATACTTTCTGAATTTCCTTTGCTCTAGTTGATGGAGAGACCGGTGGTGCTTGGAGTTTCTTTCTCAAGAATATCCTAACACACGTCACTCCTCAACCTGGTCTCTGTTTGATCTTCGACAGACATGCATCAATTGAGAGTGCATACAATAATCCTGCAAATGGTTGGCATGACCCTCCTTCTATGCATGTCTACTACATTAGACATATCTTACAAAATTTCACGAGGGTGATCAAAGACAAGGCTCTTAGGAAAACAGTTATGAACGCAGGGTATGCATTAACATAACCTTCATTCAAACACTATCGCAACGAGATCAAATTGTCAAATCCAAATGTAGGTAGGTGGATTGATAATATTCCAGTGGAGAAATGGACAAGGTCATACGACAATGGACAACAATGAGGACACATGACAACAAATCTTATTGAATCTATGAACGATGTATTCAAAGGCATACGAAACCTCCCTTTGGTGAAATCAACATATTTTAGGATGGCTTCATTGTTTGCAAAAAGAGGTGAAATATGGAATGCAGTCTTACAATTGGGACAACTATGGAGTGAAAGTTACATGAAGTATATTAAAGAAGAAAGTGTCAAAGCCAACACCCATCTTGTTATAAGGTTCGACCGACATAGCCAGAACTTCATTGTAAAAGAGACAATCGACCACAACGAGGGGCTGCCAAGACAAGAGTATATGGTTATACTACCATCTCGTTGGTGCGATTGTGGAAAGTTTCAAGTGTTTCGTATACCTTGCTCTTATGTCATTGCGGCATCTGTGTATACTCATCAAGATGAATTAATACTTCTATCTCCCATTTACAAGTTCGAAACCTTGCTCAACGTATACAACAATGGCTTCCCAATGGTAGCGAAACCTGATTATTGACCTGCATACAACGGAGAAATAGTATGGCACAACAATCAAACACGAAAGAATAAAAAGGGTCGTCCCAAAAGAAAGCGTATCACAACTGAAATGGACTCTCTTGACAAGCTAGAAAGAAAGCGTGGTTTATGTCGTCAGGTCGGACACAGTCGAAAAAATTGTCTAACTCGGGCTACAAGCTCGACAACATAAAAATTGTATGCAAATCATCTGCACTTTTTTAAGTTCTAAACATAACTTTTTTTCAATAAGAGCATTTGTTACAACAAAGCATACACAAACATCAAATAAAAACACGATAAAGCATCTAAGAAATTACAACCGTCAAAATAATTTCATTTGAGCCATGCATCATCACCATTACTTCTCTGTCTGTTTTGACTTCCTTCAACCAAGATTGAGTTCTTCCAGTTGCAAGTGAGATGATTGTTCCTCTTCTCTGGATCCTTCTAATTTGTTTCACAGCCTCGATGTCTCCCTCTAACCATCACATCAACTCTCTCTTCAGACGCTCCATATAGTGAATGTACCAAAATTTCATTTTCATCGGAGGTTTGGTGGCCGAGAAAATAATATATCCATCTCTGGTGAAAATCATGGGAGATGTCATGACGCAAATAACAGAGAAAAAATAAGAAGAGAATGTGAGAAAGTGTGAAGAATAATGGAGAAACAGATGTTTTATTTATAGAAAATACAATTGCACGTAGTAGTCATCTAAGATGACGTCTCTTCTCCATTTTATAGTGCATGCGCCATCTCACATGACTAAAATAAAGTGGATGCGTCAAGTGAGATGACACCTAAAGACAAAAAAATGAGTGCACGTGTCATCTCACTTAACGTGTTCATTGTAATATTTTTTTAAACATGATTATTTATATAATTTTCTCTAAAACATGATTATTTATATATTTTTTTTTCTAATACTTGATTATTGTTAAAAAAAAATTATATTACTAACTCTTAATGCACTTTTTCCTTATCTGGTTCTAATGATTTACCCCCTTCAATTAAAAAAGGTTTATTGATTCAACTTTTTTTAAAAAGCAAAAACAATGTGTAAAAGTTTTTGTTTTCTTTTTCATACTAAATTCATTCCATGTCAAATTTAATTGTGTCATTTAATATCCAACTAAGTTCTATTCATAGTCAAACAAACAATCACTCATCAGCTACATCTCTCTCCCAATCCTATCTCTCTCCCAATGTTTTTCAGAAAGCCATCACCATCTCAACCTCAAAAGCCTCAACCATTCGCAACAAAATCCCAAAGCCTCTCAAAATTAAAAGAAACCCACATCACCACAATTAACCTATCAATAAAATCCACCGTCTTTGCATCTTTCTTCATTGCATCATGCTTCCTCTTTCTTCATTTCCGCCACCAAAAAACCACCACAACTACCAGCACAACAACCACCGTAACATGCAACGGATCAACTCCGTTCTACATCTACAACCTCCCCCCACGTTTCAACCTAGACCTCCTAAACAACTGCGAAAATCTCAACATCTACATGAACATGTGCCCTCATGTCACAAACAATGGACTAGGTCAACCTCTATCAAAACCAGCATGGTATGCTACACATCAATTCTTAGCTGAAATGATTTTCCATGCGAGATTAGAAAATCACGTGTGTCGCACGTGGGATCCAAATCAAGCAATTCTATTCTACATACCCTTCTACGGTGGTCTCTACTCCTCCAGCGTCTTCCGCCAAAACAATCACGCTCTCCGTGACTCCCTCGCCGTTGATTTAATCGATCACATCAAAAAACAGCCTTGGTTCAACCGCAACAACGGTAGGGACCATTTTATTACCCTGGGGAGAACCGCATGGGATTTCATGCGCACAGAAACCGGTCATGATTTCGGAGCCAACATCCTTTTAAATCTGCCACCTGTCAAAAACATGTCGGTGCTAACAGTTGAACGACAACCTTGGAAAGGGAAAAACCAAAACGGCATCCCCTACCCGTCGTATTTTCACCCCAAAACAAAAACAGAAATGCTGACGTGGCAGGAGAAAGTTCGACAAAACGACAGACCGTTTTTGTTTTCTTTCATCGGTGGGAAGAGGAAAGGGTTAGGAAAAGCAAAGATTCGCGACGAGTTGGTTAAACAATGTAACGAGTCGACTCGGTGCGAGTTGGTTGAATGTGGGGTTGGGAATAGTAAATGCCATCAACCAATGGAAGTGATTGGAGTTATGATGAAGTCGAGGTTTTGTCTTCAGGCGCCGGGGGATTCTTTTACCAGGAGGTCAACGTTTGACGCGGTGGTTGCGGGGTGTATACCGGTGTTTTTCTCGCCGCATACGGCGTATACGCAGTACGCCTGGTATTTTCCGGCTGAGAGGAGTAAGTATTCGGTTTATATTGAAGAGGGGGGTGTAGGAAAGAAGAGGAATTTGATCGAGGAGGTGTTGATGGGAATTTCTGGCGAGGAAGTTGAGAAGATGCGGGAAGTGGTGATTGGGTTGATCCCGAGGGTTAGTTATTGGCACCCGAATGGTAGTGATGTTGGGTGTTTTGATGCAGTTGATGTAGCACTTCGAGGACTTGCTAAGGTTGTTAGAGACAATATTGGGAAGAATTAGATTTCATTGTTTTAAGGTTTTACCTCTTTGTCCCGCAATGATTACCTCGTTAGAATAAATAATTTATTTTAATTTTAAATATGTCTTTTTCAATTCTATTATTTAATTAATTAAATTTTTAATAAACATATTTTTTTCTTATTTTTCTATATATTTTAATATATAAGAAATAGTGAAGAGAATAGAATTTTTTGATGCGGTTAGTTATCAACAATAGGTTAGTACTTTACTCGGAATTGTTATCCCGATATGTTGAAAAATTAAGTTAATTAGTAGTAGTCATACTTCCTCCATCTCTCATTCATGAATTCGTCTATCTCATGTGATTGCGTGAATTGCGTTGTGTACTATTATGCTATGTTTTCAAATGGTGATATAGTATGTGTTTTTGACTATAGGTAATATCGTTGTGATTATGTGAATGACATTAATATCAATGATAGGGACGGCTTGTATGGTCGGTCTGCCAGCCTTTTAAAATGAGGGTAGTTTGAAATCTTTAATTATTATATTTAAAAAATTGGATTTTTAAAGAGGAATATTGTCGTATTCTTGAATTTAGTTGAATATTAATACTATTGTACAACTAAATAATATTATTCAATATCATATAACTTTTTAAAAATATTTTGAGTGTTTGTTAGTTGCGATTTTTGACACGACCTCAAATTCCAACTAAAATAAAAATAAGATGAAAGGACCTTAGACGAAGTTTTTGGGTAATATGTAAAAATACGACCGACGCTTATGTGGATGACTTTTCGACAAATATACAACGAACTAGTTGTCAAAAGCTAACTTGAAGAAAGAGTGATGGATTTAAGATTTGTTTAAGATGACTGTTTACCTTGGGATTTGGTAAACAACCGCTGATCCTCCAAATGGTTACTTATTTGGTTACTCGCAGGATCGATCAGATTGATCCTATGGACATAGGTTGATTTTGAAGTTTAATTAATGTGGATAAGGCTTTAAGTAAATTGTTTAAAATAAATTGCATAAAGGAAAAGGGCTTGGTAAAAACAAGGCTTGAATGTAAAGGTTCGACAGGAATCTTAAAGGAAAAGCATGTAAAATACTGGAAAAGTAAATGACTTGAATTGATTAATTGGTGTTTCACACATACATTTCTCAACAATTCGTTCGCTCACACTGGGTACTTGAATCTAAATGAGTGACTATGTATCTATTGTGAACACACGCGAGAAACTACACTTCTACTCCTATTTATACAAAAACATTCCAAGTAACCGTCGGGCAGTTACACTGCTTCGAGATCAAGCCACTTGTCACGTTCTCCATGTTCGACGCTCCAGATCCTTGCACGTTCGCACGTAGTAACTGCTGGAAACCGTTTTCCCTCCAAAGCTTTGAATTTCAAACTGCTCCACTCTGGACCATCGAACACGTTCGTCAAGAGACGTCTTCGACGAAAACTCCTTCGACGTCGAAGGCAATCAGCCTTCTCCCTTGGAAGAAACCTTCTAAGTATTTTGCCATCTTTCGACGGGCACTTCGACAGGCTTAGCCAGTCGAAAGCATCTTTCAGCTTTTAATGGCTGTTATCATTCAAAACAAAGGTGTCGAATTTTAGGAGCCAACAAATTGCCCCCCAAGAATGCCTTATTTCGACTCTGAAAGAAAAAAGGCATTCTTTGAAAACGCCATTCGACACCTATTTTTCCACGCTTAGTCACAAGTTAACTTGTGCACTTTTTGTTGCTTTTTACCAACTATTGGCAATCCCAAGAAACCATCATTGATTTGATCCTAGGACGTCACTGTCAGTACGGCGTGCAGAACCAAAACATCACTTCATAATTTGTCATTATGACAAATTCAAAAAACGAGGACGCACGTTGCGTCTCTCTGTTTCTGCAGAAACGGCCAAAACAACAGGATGCTGCCACGCGTCCCACTACTTCCTGCAGCATTAAATGGCATTTAATGCCCTCGTTATTGGGAACTTCTCCCACTACTATAAATAGTAGTGAATATCCCATTGTGGGACTTTTCACGCAAACCATCTCTCAAACTTCCTTGCTTTCTTGCAAACTTGTTTTCTTTGCAGAAAAACTCTTCCTTTTCCAACTTCATCTCCATCTTCAACAATGGCTTCTGCTTCAACTGCCCCCAAGACTAACGCACCAATTGAACAACTTGCTAAACCCAAGGTCTTTGTAACTGCTCCGGTAGTGAACGCTACAGGGAAACGAAGGGTCCCTGAACCATCTGACATCTCCGTCCGTGATGCTTACTCGCGTCACTTGATGATTCCGGTTGGATACTCCAACCAAATCTTCGCAATGGCTGGACCCATGAACCCCAACATCTCTGAAGCTCTGAAGATCAAGAGCTACTTCCCCATTGTTGAGAAACTTAAGCCAGTAGCCTGTGCTAAAAAGGATCCAGAAGACAATGAAGACCCCACACACGAGAAGATCGACCTTCGTTTCTTCAACAAAAGTGTTAGAGTTTTTAGGTCTTGCCCTAATCTGACCCAGGACTACGTTGCTTGGCTAACAAAGCTGGAAAAACATCAAACTCCAGTCTGGAAGGAAATGGGAATCTTTGACCTAATAATGCTGTCGAAGACAGGCTTAAACTACTCCCCAGAGATGCTTATAGCTTCGATGTTGTTCTGGGATAACTCCCACTTCACCTTTCACCTTCCATGTGGGATGTTAACTCCCACACTCTTCGACGTAGCAGCCATCACTGGCCTTCGACCAACCGGAGATTACTTCGACCCGGAAGAGATGTCGGAGGACCAAATTGGCTTTTCTGAGACGAAGCCAACATTCACCACCTTTATCAACCATTACCATGACCAGTCGACAGATGCAGTGTCCGACGTTGAACATATAGCGTTTCTAGCCTTATGGCTAACTCGCTTCGTGTTCTGTTCGAAGTCTCTGCAAGTGACCAAAAAGATGGTCACTCTGGCCACCCAATTGCATCACCGCCAGAACATCTGTCTGGCAGAACTAATTCTGGCCAGTCTTTATGACTCAATCAGCAATGGGGTTACTCTTTTGAAGCATATCGAAGATAGGAACAGTCTGTTACTCGCTGGGCCTTTCTGGCTACTTCAACTGTGGCTTAATGCCACTTTCGAGTCTTTCATACCCAAGAAGACTCAGATAAATGAACAAGCCCCAGCGATAGCTAATAGGCGTATCGAAGGAATTAGGCTGGCTCTACTGACACCTGTGGAAGATGGGCTAGAGTTCCAACAAACCTTCACTAACTTCGTGCTGATGTTCGCTCGAAGGAAGGAATTCGTTTCAACTATGGCTCCCTTTGCACAACGAAAGGTGGGGCCAGCATGGTTTACAAGGCCGCATCCCAAGGAGTCGAGTGGTCCCAATGTCGATGAGCACTCTATACTTTGGGAGGCATTCCTTACCCCAAGGATTATGCCTCTTCGATTTAAGAGTTCTAAGACTCATCTGAGTCTGCTTGCCTATCAACCAAACCTGGTATCTCGCCAGTTTGGTATCATCCAAACCCTGCCTTCTCCCATTTTCCCAAGAGAGAAGTCAATGTTGTACTTCTGCAACGATTATACAGAAGAAGCTGCTACCAAGCATATCGGAAGGTATGCTGGTCGAACCATCCTCTCGCTGTTCAACTACCAGCTTAACTTCCTTTGTTCGCCATCTTTTGAAGAATGGTGGAGAAGCTATTACGCTGAGTACTTCTTCGACGAGAAGGACTTCATAGCAGAGTTGCAGAAGTCTTTTGTCCTTGTGTTGGACAAAGTAAAGAAATGTAAGTTCATACTCTCACATTACTTTTTATCTTTCTCTTCGACTGTCAGCCTGTTAACTTTCCTTTTCGCTTCCAGTTGTTCGAAAACCCTTGGCCAAGAAAGCTACAGGAGGCCCACAAGGAGGGGTCCCTTCGACAAAACCTCCACCGCCGGCGAAGATTATAGCGCCGGCGAAGACAACAGGCAACCAACAGGGGGAAGGCTCTTCGAGGAGACCTCCTGCATCGGTAACCAGATTTTCTTCATTTTCTTCTGGCTTTCGATTTTTTATTTTCGACGTAATTGTTCAATCGAATTCCTATTGGTTTTATAGGCCCCTTCGCCCAAGAAAAGGACAGCATTGGTGGTCGAATCGGGGAGTGACGACGACAGCGATACCCCTCCTACTCCCTTAAAGAGGAGAAAGTTAACGAAGGACGCTTCTGTTCCTACTCCAACTCCTGAAGGTCGAACCGTCAGAATAAAGGTTGGTGCAAGAAAGCCTAAGCCACCTGCAGTGGTCATTGAAGAACCAACTGAGGAGGAACTGAACGCTCTAGTTAACAAGCCTGTCGAAAGTGATAATTCCAGCCCTGGGGCTGAAGCCAATCCACAGGTAATCTATTTTAGGCATAAATACCAGTATTTGATTATATCTCTTTCGACATCTGAAGATTTGTCTTCTTCTTCTTTTTTCAGGAAACTACTGGAAGTTCCCCACCAAGGACTTCAGAAACTCTGGAATCTGCTGACCTTAGCAGGCCTCAGGTGCAAGATTTGGGCAATGACGAAGCCCATACTGAGCACGAGGCCAATGCTGAAACAGTGGAGAAGACAACTGAAGAACCTATGGCGGAGGAAACACAGCCAGAAACGGTTCCTGTGGTGGTCTTGTCATCAGAAGAGAATCCTGAAGGAAGAGACCAAGGCAATGGCGAAGAGAATCAAGATGTTGTTGACGAAGAGCATGAAGGTGGTACTGGCGAAGAACACCAGGATGACGCCAGCGAAGAGCCAAAAAATGACGCTGGCGAAAGACCCCAAGGCGATGTCAACGAAGAACCACATGTCGACGCTAGTACCGCCTCAGTTCAAGTCGAAGAGCATCCAAACAAGGCATTCAGCATTCAACAGCCTCCAGTCCAAGATAATACTGTGGCAAGGGTCACCTCCTCAAAGCATAGGTCGAAAGAAGATTTGGAAATCTTGAAACAAACTGACCCTGTCAGCTACCTCAATGCAATCGTTGAGAGTAAGAGTTCTTCCGACACCAGTCAGGAAATTCCTACTCTGTCGGGGAAATCTACTGAGACTTCTCCTCTTGATGATGCGTTGGCGAAGGTCAAGGCCCAGTTCTTCAAGAGAGATTTAATGAAGGCTTTAGAGGGGGACCCCACTGCTCCATCTTGCTTAAAAGGGGTTTTGAATGCTGTTGATTTCGATGCTGTAGCTCCAGAAATCTCAGACTTAATCATGGAATTACATTCTATGATTGACCAAGTCTCAGCGGATTACCGGCGCCAACGAACTTTTAACAGTCAGCTCGAAACGTTGCATGGCAAGAGCTTATCTGCATGGACTGCCGTCTCAAGTTCGACTTCTCGAATTGCCGAGTTGTCGAAACAGAAAGCGTCTGCACAGGAAAGGTTCGATGCTATTGAGCGAGAGAATGTTTCCTTCCGAGCACAAATTGCAGAGATAGAGGCGAAGATAAACGCCAACGCTGTGCTCCAGGAGGAAATTCTTTCGACCATCTCAGACGCTGAGAGCCAGACTGAGATCAAGCAAGGCCTGGAGTTCGCTGAGAAGGCCCAAAGCCTCGACGCTCAAATTGCCAAACTGGAGCAAGAAAAATCTTGGTGCAAGAAGAGGTTGGACTTACAGCATGCCAAGTATCTTCGACTGAAGAATTCTCTTTCTTTTTGATTCTCTTTTGTAACCATCTTCTGTAATCGCTTTCGACAACAATTGCCATTTTGGCAGAAATTAATGAAATTTCCATTTTGGCATTTTTATGGTTAACTTAGTTTATTATTTTATTTTTATCTCTTGAAGTATAGGCTTATATTTTTTCAAATATTTACCATTTACTCTCAAGAGCCTTTTATCACCACTTATCTCTTCGACTTCATAGGCTCCACCAGAAAAAGTTTGGATAACTCTGAAGGGTCCTTCCCATTTGGGTGACCATTTCCCCATGCTTCGATCCCGTCGATCCATGGGAAGAATTACCTTCCAAACTAAATCTTCAGGCAAAAATACCTTAGGTTTTACCTTTCTATTATAAGAGTCTTCGACTCTTTTCTTCTGAAGCCTGAGTAAGTCGAGAGCGTGTAATCTCTCTTCGTCTAAATCCACCAGTTCATCTAACATCATATTCCAATAAACCTCAGAAGGAATATCATAATGCCTCTGAACTCTTGCAGATTGAAGACAGATTTCTGCTGGCAATACTGCATCATGACCAAAAGTTAGCCTATATGGTGTTGTACCAGTGGCTTCTTTTGGGGACGTTCGACAAGCCCATAAAATCTGGTCTAACGTCTTATGCCAATTCTTTGGTTTCTTCCCAACATGTTTCTTTATCAAGCCAATTACCACTTTGTTAGCTGCTTCGACTTGACCATTCGCCTGTGCATAGTAAGGCATGGATGTTAGGAGTTTGAAACCTGTTTCCTGAGCAAATTCCTGCATCTTTCGACCAGTGAAAACTGAACCTTGATCAATTGTTATTGTCTCAGGGATTCCATACCTAAATATAATGTTCTTTTGAATAAATTCAATGACATTTTCTTGGTCTACATTGACTAAAGGGACAGCTTCAATCCACTTAGTAAAATAATCAATGCCTACCAATATGTATTTCTGACTCTTTGATGATGCTGGTCGAATCTCTCCAATAAGATCCAACGCCCATCCTCGAAAGGGCCAAGGCTTCACTATCGAGTGAAGTTCGCTTGCTGGTACATGCTGGATGCCTGTATGAACTTGACACTCTTGGCAACCTTTGGCGAACTCAACACAATCTTTCAGCATAGTGGGCCAATATAGTCCTTGTCGAAACAACAACCATTTCATCTTATGGCCTGCTTGGTGAGCCCCACATGCCCCAGCATGCGTAGTCGAAAGGGCTATGTATGCTTCAGTTTCACTTAAACATTTCAGCAACACCCCTTCAGGCGTCTTCTTGAATAACTCATTACCCATGAGTACAAAACTCAACGCCCTGTATTTTGTTTTTCGTTCTGTCGGAGCTCCTGGATTTTGAAGATAGTCCACAATGGGTTTCCTCCAATCCTGGTCTGACAAATTATCAATGAACGAAATCTCGAAGTTTGAGTGATCAGCATATCCTAACCTTGTTGATTCCAAGTCTGTTGGTGATAGACAGGTTGCTCTTATCTTCTCTCGAACTTCGATTGCTCTTTGTAATCTCGTTTTTGAAATTTTATACCCAGATGCAATCTGTGCCAAGTCATTGGCTATTTGATTTTCGACCCTGGGTATGTGTCGAATATTGACACTTTCAAATTGTTTCAATAAACGATTCGCAATCACAAAGTACATAATGAGATTCTCTCTTATGCATTTATACTCCTTTGTGACTTGCTTGACGACTAACTCTGAGTCTCCCATTATTTCGACTCGAGTTGCCCCCAATTCCAACAATATTTCAAGGCCAGTAATAAGAGCTTCATACTCAGCCTCATTGTTCGAACAAGAACCTTCGATTTGGTACTTGAATGTTGTTGGAATTTTATTTGGAGAAATAAGCAAGACTCCTACTCCTGTTCCATTTTTATGGCTGGAACCATCGAAGTAGAATCTCCAAGGTTCTATCTCCACATAGTTAATATCCTCGACTTGAATAGAGTGGTCGACTATGAAATCTGCAACCACTTGTCCTTTTACTGCTTTAAGAGGCATAAAGGTCAAGGAATATTCAGTCAATGCTAATGCCCACTTGCCAACTCGACTATGCAAGATAGGTTTCGACAACATATATTTGAAAACATCAAAATGAGACGAAACATAAACATCAACTGGTTTTATATATTGTTTGAGCTTTGTACAAGAAAAATACAGACATAGACATAATTTTTCAACTTCGCTATATCTAGTTTCTGCATCATTCAAGACTCGACTGAGATAATAAATGGGTCTTTCGACTCCATTCTCATCCTCTTGGGCTAACATACTTCCCAGAGTTTTGTCAGATGCAGCTATGTACAATCTCATACTCCTATTGCTACAAGGAGGCACCAAAATAGGTGGCTTAGTGAGGTACCCTTTGATTTTGTCGAAGGCTTCTTGTTGCTCTTGCCCCCATTCGAACCCCTCCTTATGCAGTCGAAGTAAGGGTGAAAAGGCCTGAGCTTTCCCACTTAGGTTAGATATAAACCTTCTCAAGAAATTTATCTTGCCTAAGAGAGATTGCAATTCCTTCTTATTCGATGGCGCTTTCGCTTCCAAAATTGCCTTCGTCTTGTTCTGATTTATTTCGATTCCTTTCTTGTGGACAACGAAGCCCAAGAAATCTCCAGCTTTTACACAGAACGCACACTTCAAAGGGTTCATCTTCAGACCATGTTCTCTCATTCTTTCGAATGATTGTCGAAGGTGGTCAATGTGACTCTTCCTGGAAACCGATTTTATAACAATATCATCAATATAAACTTGCATAAACGTGTTAATAAAATCATGGAAGATAGAATTCATCGCGCGCTGGTACGTTGCCCCAGCGTTCTTTAGGCCAAAAGGCATCACTACCCATTCGTAAGTGCCTAAGGCCCCAGGACATCGAAAGGCTGTTTTCGACACATCCTCTTCAGCAATGAAAATTTGATTATATCCTGAATAACCATCGAGCATGCTCAGGTATTCGTAGCCAGCGGCAGAATCGACTAGCATTTCCGCCACAGGCATAGGATATTCATCTTTGGGGGTGGCAGCATTCAGATCTCTGAAGTCTATGCACACCCTTAATGTGCCATTTTTCTTAATTACTGGCACAATATTTGCAATCCATTCGACATACCTTGTAACACGGATGAATTTGCATCTCAGAAGTCTTTCGACCTCCGTTTTGATCTTCGACAAAATTTCTAGAGCGAAGCGTCTTGGATTTTGCTTGATTGGCTTCTTTCCAGGCTTGATTGGCAACTGAAGTTCTACCAATCCTCTGTCGAGACCAGGCATTTCGTCATAATCCCATGTGAAACAGTCTTTAAACTCTTTCAGCAATTGGATTACTTCCAACCTAAGTTCTGGATCAATTTTGGCGCTGATGTAAGTTGGCCTATTCTCTGATCCTTCGCCCAAGTTGATTTCTTCTAAAGGGTCTTGTGCTAACATCTTAATATTGTTCGCCAAGGGATCCTTTTCGAAGCCCAAAGGCTCATCGTCATAGATGGCGTCGAGCCTCTGTTCCTGCATTTCGTCTGGCATGATATCAGGAGGTCTTGGATCGAAATCCTTTCCTGGGCCAACAGCAGATAATTGTTGATCATTGGCCTGTGTGGCCATGTACTTTACTTCGGCTTCGAGAGCCGTTATCATCTTGGTTTCAGCCACATAGGCCGAAATTCGCTTCAGAGATTGTGACTCAGTCATTATCACTGAATTCACTTCCCCAACCAGTTGGTTGGATACCAGTTAGCCCACTGAATTCTATGTGGGACACGTCCTCTCTGTCCCATTGGAAACCATGCTCAGGATGCAGGTATAGGGAACAAAAGGTGTTTGGCGCTGGCGCCATGTCGAAGTCAGGGGCTGGACATGGCCCTATGTGAGCCAAGTTTTTGTCGAAATCTGTTACACCCAAGTGATTTACTTCGCCAAGGTAGTAACTCTGATCAGCCTCTATGTTTTCGACCAGCCCATCTGGGCGCCATAGAAGCAGTCTTTGATGCATCGATGAAGGTACAGCACCTACACCATGTATCCACTCACGGCCTAACAAAAGGTTGTAGTTAGGTTTGGCCGAAATGACCATGAACATTGTTGGTCGAAGGATCGACCCAACTTTTATGTCGAGCTGGATCACTCCCATGGTGGTCCCAATGCCTCCCTCATAGTTGGAAAGGACCATATTGTGAGGTTTAATTTCTTCATCCCTTTTGCCAATCTTTATTAGCACAGAATGAGGGATAATATTGATAGTGGCCCCACAGTCGACCAATATTTTGTTCACAGTGGTCTCTTCGAGCTTGGCCCTTATGAACAAAGGTTTGAGGTGATTCTTCATCGCCTCTGTGGGTGGCTCGAAGAAGCCATTTTGTTCCTCTGTAGTGCCATTGTCCATGACAAAATAGCACACTGGCCTGTGTCTGGCCATTTCTTGTTCCATCTCCCAGTCACTGGTTTCGACTTCTACTTGTCGATTGAATTCCCTAGGCAGCATTGAAACAACGTTCACCATTATATCCAGAGTATCGTCGGACTCAGCATCATCTTCGTCTTCGACTTCGCTCTGGTTAGGCCAAACTAGCCTGTTGGTAACTGGTTCTCTCTCAAGAGGCTTTCTTTGTTTCCTTTGAGGCACATTCGAACTAGTTTCAGCTTTAGGTTCGTTGGTAGCCTCCCTTTCAGCTTTTCGCCTTCTTTGATACCTCCTCCATTGGGATCTCGACATAGGATTTTTTCCCTTGTAGTTGCTGGACACTTGAGCAACCTTGGGTGCAGCAACTTGAGGATCTTTCTTCTGAATTAAAGAGGAACCTCTTGGCACTTCGAAAGAATGCCATTTCTCTTCACTTGGCCTTTTCCGGCCAGATGTTTTGTACCAAGTGTCTACTGGTACATTTGTTGGAGGCCTAAAAGTCGAGGGCCTCTTGTCTTGATTAGAACCCCTTCTGGGATCATGTCGAAGGTCAGAATTCTCCCTTCTCTTGTTTGCCGCTCTCACTCCTTGTATGTGTTCAGCAGCTTTTTTATCAAAGATAGAACTGCATCTTGGACACAGCATAACCTCTGATTTCTTCTTCTGGCATCTTTGTAAAAAATCTGCCAAGTTTTCGTTTTCCTTAGGGAAAGCCGTCTTATTTGCCTGCTCTTGCCTTATGGCTTCTTCTGAAGCTTTAGGGTCAGAAAGTTCAACCATGTTGATGTTCATGGTATCCTTAGTAGCAAGAGTTAGTTGTGTCATTTGTGTCTCCAGATTCTCCGTCTGGCCTTGAACAGTGGCCAAGTGGGAACTGGGCTTTGGTCCAGTTTTTTGTGCTTCAGCAGTCTTCGACTTTGGGTCTTCGACCGCTTTCTGGACAGCCTCAATTGTCTTCCTGGATAAGTTTCCAGAAAAACTGCCAAAGATTGGCATGTTGATGTGGTCCTTAGAGACTTCGACCATGTTAATGCCTGGCTTCTTCGACTGGATCTTGGTAGCCTCTATCATGTTCACCTCAGAGGGTTCTGCATAGTGGGCTTCAGCCTTCATTGGATTGGAGTCGACAGCCATGGGGGATTTGTCAGCAAACTTTAATCTCCTTTCCTCAATAGCGTCTTGGACAAGATTCCTGAAAAGAAAACATTGAGAAGTTTTATGGCCCAGAAAATTATGATATTTGCAAAAACCTCTCTTCTTTCTTTGATCAAGAGGAGGCACTTTTACCCCAGGGGGTACTATCATTTGGCCATCTTTAACTAGCAAGTCGAATATTTCATCACATTTTGTGATGTCAAAACTATAAGTCTTTTTTGGGAACCTATCGTTGGTCTTGTCTGGACCAATGGGATTTTTCCCATTTGAGGGGACTAATTGTTTACAAGAGTATGGAGGCCCTTGTTTTAGTTCTGCTAAATCGACTTCTCCTTCTTCGACAGCTAAAGTATCGTCGAAGGACTCTAGCTCTTCGTCATCCATCTCAACGTAAGCTATTCTCTCTCTCTTGTGAGTTTTCGTTGCCTTAGCTTTTTCAGCTTTAAGGCGTTCGACTTGTCGAACTCTATCGGCCAGTTGGGCCATGTCTCTTAGGTACTGGGTATCTAGCTTCTTCCTAATGGAATAGTCTAAACCGCCTGCGGCCATTTCGACCAGCTCATGTTCTGGCACTTGTGTAAAACATCTCGCCTTAAGCAACCTAAACCTATTCAGATATTCGTCTATAGGTTCAGTGAAACGTCTCTTCACACTCGCCAGTTCTTTCAGGCTTATCTTGGTTTGCCCCATATAGAATTGTTCATGGAACAATCTTTCCAATTGGGTCCAATGGTGGATCGAATTGGGGGGTAGAGTTGTAAACCAAGTAAAAGCGTTCTTGGTTAAGGAACTTGGGAAGTATTTGATCCTTAGGTTTTCATTATTTGAAATGTCCCCTGCTTCGATCAAATACCTAGCCACGTGTTCGACAGTAGATTCTGTCGTGTCCCCAGAGAACTTAGTAAATTTGGGGACTTTGGTTCTAGGGGGTAAGTCAGTTTGTAACACATATTCTGACAAAGGAGAAGTAAAGTTGGGCCTTCGAAAGCCCATGTTCATCCCATTCTGAGTCATGATCCTTTCGATCATGGTTGCCAGATTGTTTTCCAACCCCATGTTTTGGTGTTGGATATGCTGAACCACTTCGTCAGCATTTTGGTTTCTGTTTACTAACCTAACCTCTGGGGCTATTACCCTAGGTTCTTCGACAGGTTGTTCTACAGGCTGTTGAGCCTGATTAATGGTGGTTTCTTCCTCTACAAATATCCCCTGATTTCCTCTTATTTGCGCCCTTTGGGGCTGTCGAATTGGTGGGGGTACTCCAAAGAAGTCAGCTAAACGTGTCATTTGCGCTGTAACTTGCTGATTCGACTGAGTAGTATTTTGTATTAGAGGATTTAGCACTGTACTCAAAGTTTGTGCCAACATTTGCACCATATCATGGTTGCTTTCGTCCATCTGTTGCCTCAAGACTGCTGTCGAGACATTTGTAAGGCCATGGGCTACTTGGGACGTTCCTCCTAAGAGTTGGGTCCTATTTCTATTCGCCATGCCTACTCCAGAGCCTTGGAGTGGCGAAGTAGCACTCACGAAAGGTTCTGAATAAGTGGACGCAACATTCGTCAGGCTTGCCAGTTCAGAAGTTGGCATACCATAGAATGGAATAAATCCTGGGGGAACCACTGGCCTTGGGCCAGTATTTCCCCTTGGAGGGGGGGTTCCCAAAGACATTCTGGAGCCTGTTAACGAAGTTATTGGCCCCGTGGTTGTGACTGATACTGCTGGCATCGAACCAACACTCGTCGCTTCACTAACGGTCATATTAACCGTTGCTCCCACACTTGGTGGTGGAATTTCATTATTGTTTGGCGGATTCGCCATTTCTTCCCTTCTTCTGGCAGTATTATTATTGTTGGTGTATATTCTACCACTCCTCAATAACATACAACTCGAAAAGATGAGATTTTTTCAACAATCAACACACGGTCCCACCGGGTGTGCCAATTTGTTTACCTTGGGATTTGGTAAACAACCGCTGATCCTCCAAATGGTTACTTATTTGGTTACTCGCAGGATCGATCAGATTGATCCTATGGACATAGGTTGATTTTGAAGTTTAATTAATGTGGATAAGGCTTTAAGTAAATTGTTTAAAATAAATTGCATAAAGGAAAAGGGCTTGGTAAAAACAAGGCTTGAATGTAAAGGTTCGACAGGAATCTTAAAGGAAAAGCATGTAAAATACTGGAAAAGTAAATGACTTGAATTGATTAATTGGTGTTTCACACATACATTTCTCAACAATTCGTTCGCTCACACTGGGTACTTGAATCTAAATGAGTGACTATGTATCTATTGTGAACACACGCGAGAAACTACACTTCTACTCCTATTTATACAAAAACATTCCAAGTAACCGTCGGGCAGTTACACTGCTTCGAGATCAAGCCACTTGTCACGTTCTCCATGTTCGACGCTCCAGATCCTTGCACGTTCGCACGTAGTAACTGCTGGAAACCGTTTTCCCTCCAAAGCTTTGAATTTCAAACTGCTCCACTCTGGACCATCGAACACGTTCGTCAAGAGACGTCTTCGACGAAAACTCCTTCGACGTCGAAGGCAATCAGCCTTCTCCCTTGGAAGAAACCTTCTAAGTATTTTGCCATCTTTCGACGGGCACTTCGACAGGCTTAGCCAGTCGAAAGCATCTTTCAGCTTTTAATGGCTGTTATCATTCAAAACAAAGGTGTCGAATTTTAGGAGCCAACAATGACAAGTACGGATATTTCGACCAAAGCAGTTGTGTCGATCAAGGCAGTTAAAATACACGAACGTGATTGCGTAACCACATTTTAGATTTGTCCTCACTAAAAGGACGCGTTGAAGTGATTTTCAGAGATGCATGCAAAAGAGAACGTGTCGTGTATGTTAGACGACGACGATTTATCTAGAGGGGGTGAATAGATCACCAAGCCAAAAGAACCAATCAAAATTTGGTATTAAAAAAAAATATTTGAAAAGAGTGGAAGCAGAAGATTTTAATATAGATCGACAAAAGTCGTCTATACGAACCTAGTTATTAAAACACGAATATGCAAAAAGCATTATGGAACAAAAACGTTAATAAGAGGAATTAATACATTTAAAACAATCAACACTTTATTATCCATTTATCACAATTCACTAACAATCTATTTCCAATGAAATTAAGCAAACATATAGAACAATGCAATTTGTCGAACACTCGGTATGCAATCGGATTTTCATATTTTTCTTTTGAGTTTTATTGATATAAAAAAGTTCTTATAATCAAAGTGATTATAATCTAATCAACAACACAATTTAAACAAAAATAGTCACAGAAAAATTCTTATGAGTCGACCGATCAATCAATGAAATTCAACAAATTACTTAATGAAAAATAAAGTGAGTAAAAAGATAAGAGAGAGCGACACAAGGATTTGTTTAGGAAGTTCATCAATCGTCCTCACTATGGCTACGTCTCTCCCCAATTTCGTTTTAGAATTGAGATAAATTTGTTACTATGCAAAAAGTTGATTACAAGAGAAGTGTTCTACGAGCAACCCCACAAACCCTAATTGTTTATTGTTGATTCAATCTGTTCTCTTACTTTGATCTTGAATAAGACCAAGACACAATAGCTACCAATTGATTTATCAAATCTTGCTACTCCTTTGGGTAGAAAATTCCAGAGCTCTTTCACGCACGATCAATTATAACTATTAAACACAAACACTTTCAATTTTATTCGCCGTTCTCTCGCTAATCCCTTGAGTACCAAACTTCAAAGCTTTCACTTGACCGCAATCCTCTTTTGAAAGTCTTGAACAAAATCCCCAAATCTACCAAAGATCTTGGAGGATAAACCCCCACCACAATTGTCAAACCAATATTCTCAGTTACACAAAAATCTAATTGGACATTATCAAACCTCGCATAAATGGCACCCAGACAAAAGAAGATTATGTGTGATTTATCAGTGTGTATACATAGGTTAGAGGTTGAAGGTGTATAGCAATGGTGGTAAGTGTTTACAGTTTCATCAAGTTAGAATGATACATTAATGATGTATTTATAGTTGTGGAAGTGTTCACAGGAGTTTCTCGTTAACAATCTCTCGCCTCTTAATTAAAGGTTACTTGCAGGACTGACTACAAGAGTCCTAGACTATCGTGTTAAGTTTGTTAGTATTTGGGTGCTTGACAAGATCAAGGTGCGAAGGGCACAAATAAGAAAAAAAAGGCAAGTAAATGGTAGATAAATTTCAAGACTGGAGAAAATAAACAAGACTTTGCAAAGATAAAAGTGCTTTGAACTTAAAGGTGGGCGTAATCGTACATTTTCAGAACTGACTCGTTTCTTCATGCGCTGGTACTTTGAGTGCCCTCTTACAATGTTACAAAATGAGACCTCTAAAACGAATGCAATAATTTTATTAAATAGATGCTAAAAATGTAACCGTCGACGGTTACTTGAGCCACTCATGTTGACGGTTCGTGCGGAACTACTTTTGAAACTTCCACGTCTCGCTCAATATTTATTGTTGATAACCGCTTTTACCACCATCTGCTTTTTCTCTCGACCTTCCTGGTGGTCGCCGACTTTGCTTCGCTCCTAATACTATCTCGTCAACCATTTTTTTGGGCGTTATCCTTGAAATTCTGTCGACATGCCCATATCTCCTTGTTGATGCTCTTCTTTGACGAAGGATATCACCTAACACATGGCCTAATACTTAAGTTGAAATTTGCTTGTCAATAAATTACCACCAAAAGGGCAAGTTTCCCTAGAGATCCTATCGACTAAGACCCTCGGTGTTTTCAACTTTTGAATTTTCAACGGCGTCTCTTTTCAAGTGATGTCACACTTCATGATTATCGTTTTCTGTGCCACTATTTCCCATGTGAATCCATTATTTCTCATAACGGCTCATAGTTTCCTGGATATGAGATTTCAACAAACCCTACTTGTTGCACCCCAAAATTCGCCCTCTTAAGTATAACCCTAATTGGATTATTTTTCTCTAACATACTCATGCATACATATCATTGATTCCATGGTTACGGGATCAAGGCATTTATCTACGTCAGAATATAAAAATAGTTGTTCCGTCAGGCAGTACAACAAAGTAGAAACTCAGTTTTCGAGATTCAAGTGCTCTTCGCATTTTTATGAGCTACTCAATTAGTGAGTCATCAATTCATCATCATTCCAAGATCTCGGGTGTTCTATCATGCCTTCGATTGCAAGGAAAATCAGGTGTTTCAGTTGGTTTAAGACAATTTCGATTGAAAATCAACATTTCGTAGTTTATGTTCAAAAATTCATAACTTTTGTATGAAAATTAATTTTTAATGAGTCTTTGGGAGTTGAAATTGTCTTTACATCCTCTTAATTTCATATGTTTGGGTAGGAAGCTAATTTTGTGAAGAAGATTTCCGAAATTACGAAATATGTTAAAAATCACATGTTGAAGCGGATTTCCGGTCAACTGTTGCACCATATTGCAAAAATAATAACTTTCTCAATTTTCAACATTTTAAGACGATTCTCGAAGCATGATGTCAAAAATTTTGTTACTATAACTTTTCTCAGGTCCCAAGTTTGAATTGTGTTCCGAAGGCTTCGGTTTATAGTTCTTTTCTCCAACAGCACCGTGGAAAAGCCGCACAACCAAATAGACGAAAATCTGGATACAAGTTCCTTAACTTGTCATAATTAAAATCGTAGATCGACAGTGGACCCCTAGTCCAATAGTGAGGAAAATACGGGTGCCCATCTAAAGCATATAACACCTGAGGGAACCTCGGTCCACACTTGACCTGTAGAAACCGGTCCTTAAAACCCTTATAATTTTTAGTGTATGCTTGAAGGAAACTTTTGTGGGGAATGCCACTAATCTGAATCTAGGAACACGTCTCAACCCCTTTCACCTCAAAGAAAGAAAATAATATACCTATGGTGTGAGTAATGTTCAACGCCTCACAAATTTTCTTAAAATCTTTTATAAAGCCCCAACTATTGGGGCTAAGTTGAGAAGGCTCGATGTTCATGGTCTTCAGTAAATCCACCTAAAATCTGAGAATGGCAGGCGGATCTTGAAATCCTCCAGTACCCAAGTGTTATACCCTAATTTCCCCCTAAGATCCCACATCACTACATATCTTTGTAATACATCAAGGTCACAATATTTGGGTTGCCTCTAACCCTGTGCTCTCTCCCTGCTTTAAGTTTGTCTTTGGGGGATCACCAAGCACCATAATTTTTATCTTGTACATACATGTTTTATGTTTACTAATCTATTCTAAAACCCAAAAAAAATATTTGTTCTTCTTTTGTACATTGTAGGTATTATGCCAAGAGTATTTATCTCATCTCCTAAGCTAAGGCTTTAAGAATTGAACCTCAGCCAATTAATTGATCATCCATTGAACCACAAAGGCTTGAAATTCAAATATGTGCTTCTATTATCAAATTTCCATGTCTTGAGCCTCTCTCAACTTCATATGGTCAACTTTATCTCAAGGAGTTATGGTTTGATTCATCAAGAAACTTCATAGATTCATGTTTATTTACATGCCTTCCTCAACAAGTTTCATCAATCTATGAGCTTAATAATCAAGTATGCTTCAAGATAACATCATTTCAAGGTCCCATGTGCTTTATCATGCCTTATATTGCAAGTAAATCTCAAGATATTCAAAGTTAATTCAAGTTATTTGACCTAATTTGGCAAGTTCTTTATTCTATGATCACAAGGGCATAACTCACTCAATTTTCCACATTTTGAAGTGATTATTATTGAATTTTACTCTTCTTATCATCCCCAAAAACTTCTCTTTACATGACAAGAGCTAATTATGCTTGGAGAATCATCCAAGTTTGGATAGATCATAGGTCTTTTGAGAAATCAATGAAATTCTTGACCTAACTTCCCAAAATCATAAATTGCTCAAGTTTTGTGATTATGAGATGATCTCAAATCCATATTTCTCTTCAAAGAGTCCTCTTCAACTTCTCCTCAAGGACATAAAGCCAAATGTGGGTGGAAGGTTATGAAAGTTTTCAAAAGATTATATGTTATCTATGAAGTCTTCAAGTGATTTTTACCAACTTATAAGAACCATAACTCCCTAAATTTTTTACATTTTGAGATGATCTCAAAGCCAAATTTCTCTTAAAGGAGTCTACTTCAATTCATCTTCAAGTGCCAAGACCTAAAAATGATTGGAAAGTCATGGATTTAATAGAGACATTATAGGTCACTTTGAGCATTTAACTTAGAAAATTTTCTAAGTACACAAAGTGCTTATTTTTTTCTCATCTCAAATGTCCAAATTCATACTTTTTTTAGCACATTAGAAAGCTTGTGGAAAGGTCTTTCCGTTGCAACAAGAATGGTATAAAAGTTTCCTACATTGCCTACCCCATGGTTTTGAAGTTGGCACCTTGAAGTTGAAATTTACACTTGAAGTCATAGTGACATTTGATTAATGTGCCCTATAATCACCAAATTAAGGCTCGAATTTCACTTACGCAAGTTTAACAAAGTTTCCTAAAGTGAATTGATTGCCAAAATGCATGAATTGTTTGAGTTTTGATGAGGTGGAGGTCATACTTTCATCATGTTGCAGGTGCACACAAATTCCATCAATACTCGATCGTTTCTCGCATACAATGCTTCCATCATGATCAACTATAAATACAGGCCTTGCCTCATTCGTTCTCCAAGCTTTAGAAAGCCAAGAAACCCCTACCATATTTCCTCCAAATCTCAGTTTTCTGCAAATTCGAATACATCATTTCTTTGCTTCCAACTCCAATTTCTCAACTCATTCTTCATCTTTGAACTTTGTTATACCCCAATTTCCCCCCTAAGATCCTCTATCATTTCATATTATCACAATGCCTCAAGATCACACATTTGGTCGGTTATCTCTTCTACTCTCTCTTATCTTTGGGTTTGCACTAAGGGATCACCAAGCACGTTGAATTGTGTATCTTGTTTATGAGCATTTTTGTATTTTACTAACCCTTAACCAAAATACAAAAATATGTATGTGTTTTCTCTTTATGTTTTGTACATTGTAGGTATAGAGCAAAGTGCATCTTCCTCACCTCCTAAGCCAGGGTTTTGAAGATTGATCCTCAATCAAGTAACTCTTCATTGAATTTTGAAAGCTTTAATTTCAAGGTTATGATCATGGCATCAATGTTCTATGGTTTGAGGACTATCTCAACTTCATTTGGTCAAATTTGTCTCAAAGTTAGTGGGTAGATTCATCAAGAATCCTCATAGGTTCATGTGTTTATTTCTATGCCTTCTTCAACATATTTCATCAAGCAATGATTCATTTCATCAAGTGTGCTTTAAAGCAATATCATTTCAAGGTATCATGTGATTCATCATGCTTTAATTTTCAAGAAAAGTTCAAAATATTCAAAGTTGACTCAAGATTGTTGACATAATTTGGTCAAGCCCTTGATTTCATGATCACAAATGCATAACAGATTCAATTATCATCATTTACAACAAATTCTCTTTACATGACAAGATCCAATTATGTTTTGAGAATCATAAAACATTTGAAAAGGTTACAAGACCTTAGAAGAACCATTGAAACCTATGACTTGACTTCAAAAGATCACAACTTGGTCAATTTTTATCTCCTTGAGCTCATTCTTTTTTTACAATAAACTTGAGGATGTCTACTATAACTTTGATTCAAAGATCAAGATCTAAAAGAGTGTGAAAAGTTATGTAATTGGTGGAAACATTATAGGTCATTTGCGGATGTCTCAATAAATTTCCATCAACTTCCAGAGACCCTAACTCTCTTATTTTTATGCTTTTTCAGTGATCTAAATTTCATAATTCCATTTAAAGAGTATACTTCTTTCATATTCAAGGATCAAGAGAAAATTTTGAGTGGAAGGGCTTGTAAGTTTGCAAAACATTATAGGTCATTATGAAGCTCTACACTTAGAAATTTATCTAAGTGTCAAAATCAGTTTGTTTTTTACGATTTCAAATGAATACAACTTCCAGATCAAATGTCCAAATGAATACTTTGTTGACACATTATAAAGATTGTGATGAGGTATTTCAAATGCAACAAGAATGATGCAATAAATCCTCTTGAGCAAATTTGCCCATGGATTTGAAAACGATACTTTGATGTACCGAGAATTTGAAGACTGGAGCGGAAGATGAAGAAGATTGAAGACATGTGAAGTGATGAGAGAGAGAGAGAGATATGAAGGTTGAAGCTTGTGTTCCTTGATTCTCTGGAAAGAATCCCCCAATCCTTGAACCAGATAATTTTCACTTATATTTGTCCGTGAATATTCTCCTTCTCCTTTTCTGTTATTCTGTTGAATTCTTCTGTTAGCAATTTTATTTATCGAGACAGTTGCAGAATTTGGTTATATATTTGTTTTAAAAGTCGGTGAGGGTTTAGTTAGAGGGAGTTGCCAATCGGATTCTATTATGAATTGGTTATAAAAAAACTGTTATGAATTCTATTATTTTCCTATTTTCGGTTATGAGAAGTTGTTTTGGAAGGTAAATTAGGAGTTCTGTTAGAGGGGTTAGTGTTGGAAAACAATTTTTTTGGAAATTAGTTGGAATACGGTTAGGGGATATCTGGAGGTTATGGTTAGGGTGTTAGTAGTTCTGTTAACAGTTAGTTACAATTTTTGGGTTCTGCTAGAAGCGGTTAGAGTTGGAAAAGGTAGTAAAAAGATAAGAGGGAATTGTTGGAGTGTCAACTGTTTTGGTTATTTTTGTAGAAAGTTATATATGGTATTAGGGAGTTAAGAATTCTGAATTTTATTATCTTTCTGTTAGGAGTTTTCTTTTGGAAGTTAGGAAATTAATCAAAAGTTTTTAGAAGTTAGTTACAGGTTAGAGAATTATGTTTTGCATAGTTAAGGGAATTGGTTAATTGTTTTATGAGCTGAATTGTTTTCTTGGTTAGATTTTTCTGCATGGTCTTGGATTTATGAGTGTTACGCTGGCTTTGGTCAATTGGTATTGATTTTCTGAACTGGTTTCAAGTGAAATTATTGAACTGATTTTAGTGTGGATTGGTTTAATGTAATGCATGTTTTTGTACTAGTTTATGCAGGTATACAAGAGGTACAACAAGGTAGCAGATTTGTGATGCATAAGTGTAGTGTTTTGGAGTAAGTCAAATTGGACAGCAAGGCGTAACAATGTGGGCAAGTTTTGGTTTGAAGATTGAATATTAGGCTTAAGAAATTTCATGTGATCTTGTAGTATTATAGAACCTATATTTGAATGAAATTTCTTTCTATTTTTTTGTAATTGTATGAATCTTGAATGAGTAAAAAGGCACTTTGAATGAAACTTGAAAACCCCGCTTGACAATTTTTGTATCCCTGAAAACTTGAATGATGATTTTTCCTTTTGTTGAATCTCTGTGTAATTTGTAGCTCAAATAATCAAAACAAAAACTTGAACCTTGGCTTTAACTTTTGGCTTTATGGCTTGCAAAGTGGCTTGTAAAAAAAGACATTGAATGGATTTGAATTTGATGAAACTTGAATGACGACCTTGTGAACTTGCTCGTATTGAAATGATCTTGAACACTTGAATTCATAAATTTGAATGAATGATGATGAGTTAAGCGAATCATGAGTGAAACTTGAACTAAGCTTTGAATAAGTGTTGTAATCTTGCTATTTTTTTCCAAATGAATAAGTCTTCAATTCCAAATTTCAACAAAAAATTAAGATCACCCTGGACAAACTTCAACATTCTCAAAATCAAAATAATCTTGCAATTGAAGTAATAAGCATTGGAGATAATGATAATGCCTTGATCACAAAACGAGTCCATAACCAACACCTCTTCTGTCATGAATCAAACTTTTATAACTCGAACTGCGAGCCCTTTGTCTTTGAAAAATCCTTCCTTCACTTGATAACTTTAATCACAAAATAAAGCATCTAAAGAATCCTTGTAATAAGATGATTGAGACTTGTAGCATAAAAGAATTTACTTGAGATAAAAAACCCTAACAATAATCTTCACACTGAAGAATGTTAACATGCTCAAACATGAATGAGGAACCCAAATCCAATCGCATTAGGTGCACAAAGATGAAGAAATTGGCTTGATGAGGGAAGAAATCCACACACAACCCTAGTCCTCTAAAACCCTAATTCATTGACCTTGGGTAGAGAAATAAACCCTAACCCTTGGCCTTGATGAATTCTGAGAGAGAAAAGTCATGCACTTGGATGAATAAGAGGTCCCATGATAACCATACTTCAAAACCTAATCCCACAACCCACAGCTCAAGTAAGAACCAGAGAAATCAACCTCATTGGATAAAAAACTCAAACCAATATGAAACCCTGATTGGCGCAGCCACTGATGCCTTGAATTACTGCTTTATTCAATGAAAATGCATGATATGCAAATGACCTGATGAAAGGTATGCAGATGAAATGAGGAGTGCAAAACGCATAAGCCTGATAAAAGTAAAAAGGGTAGGATAAATTTGGGGTATAACAGCTGCCCCTATTTAATCGTCTTAAACCTGAAAGTATGATTGGTGTGTGCCTTTCAGGTGTTTGAGGTAGAAGATGATTAAATACCAATGCCCAAAAATTTGTTCTGAGAGAAGGTGTAAGTATTTTTTTATTTTTGTGATATCTGTTGGAGAAATAATTTTTCGTTTTCTGGTGAGAAAGATTTAAGGGTGAACCTGAAAGGTGATTGCTCGTAACATGGCAAAGGTGCCTAAACAGGGTTTAGAAACCGATACTAAGAGTACTTGAAAGCTGACATGACGAGCGTTGGAAGGTGACACGACGAGTGTTTTGAAATTGACACGATGAGTGTCAGAAGCTAACACGACGAGTGTTCAGAAGCTGACATGATGAGTGTTTAGAAGATAGCATGATGCCAATGCGAGGACAAAGAAGACTTGTAACATGGTGTGATACCAATATAAGGAAGAGATCGAACTTGTAATGTAGCATGATGCCAATAAAAGGAAGAGATCGAACTTGTAACGTAGCATGATGCCAATACAAGGAAGAGATTGGACTTGTAACATAGCATGATGTCAATACAAGGAAGAGATCGAACCTGTAACGTATCATGATAACAATACAAAGAAGAGATTGGACTTGTAACGTAGCATGATTCCAATACAAGGAAGATATTGAACTTGTAACGTAGCATGATGCTAATACAAGGAAGAGATCAGATTTGTAACGTAGCATGATGCCAATATAAGGAAGAGATTGGACTTGTAACATAGCATGATGCCAATACAAGGAAGAGACCGGACTTGTAACGTAGCATGATGCCAATACAAGGAAGAGACTGGACTTGTAATGTAGTGTGATGCCAATTGAAACAACCGGCTGAAAATCATCAAACAATGAAGTCGCCATCGAACGTCTTTATCCCACATGTAGGGAAAGGTAAACATCGAGAAAACCTGAGAAGGGAGAAGTCACGGTCTTGCGACTGAGAGATCGGGTAAGGGAGTCTGTTACGCGGGGGGAAGGTATTAGCACCCCACACGCCCGTAGTACTCTACGGTATCCACTCTTGTTGTCTATCTTATGGGTGTGTTTAAACTATGCTTACTATTTACTATACTAATGAAGGGGGAATGCATGCAAAAGAAAAGGGAAAAGAATGTAGGGAAAATAAAATTGTGCTCGCTTGGGCCCTACCCAATGCCTACGTATCCTTTTTGAGGAATCAGAGCTACCGTAGTTCGGCTCATATGTTTTTTTTTTGTTTGTGTTTTTTATGGACGGAGTAAATTCCGCCTTCTGCCGCAGCTTGAACTTTGGAGACTTATGCGTTGGCACAGAAGTAAATTCATCATGTCCTTACCTGAAAAGGGTTTTAGAGAAAAGGTGCTTGAGCGCACAAAATGGTTTTGAATTGGTTTGTATTTTTGTTGCAGATAATGACTAGTTGACCTCAAGAGAGAGATATTAGCCACTTTTCTACTTAGCCATGAAAAGAGTCTTTGAGAATTGAACCACACCTAGGCTTGAGCTGAAGAACAATAAGATCGAGAAAAGACCCGCTTATCATTTCCCATACTAAGCAAAGGCATGATTCTCATCAGTAGTATTAAAGTGTTTTGAAGCTTGCAACGGAAAAGAAGTTTTAGTTTTAGATGCACATGCAAAAGGGAAGAAAAGAGTCTAAGGGAGACTAGCTTATTTATAAACCTAATGTTATCATACAATGGTATCCCTACGCCAAGGATGAAAGGGGAAATTTCTACCTACTGTTAGCATGCATGGTTTGCAACTTAAGGTCTAACTTGCGTCTGAACGGAGCAAGCGCATCCTAAGGGAACATGGTATGTACAAGGATAAAGCAAACATGCTTATAAGCTCAAGAGAGCACGCCTAGAGATATCCTATCTAAGTTAGCATGCTAAATAAAGTCTAATAAAACTATCCTATAGGGAACATGCAATGAGAGCGAAGTCGTGATCTCAATTTCTAAATTGAGTGACTCATCGGTCAACAAGAAATAAAGGAAAGCAATAAAAATCCTATAGGAAGCATGCACTGAGAGCGAAGTCGTGATCTCAATTTCTAAATTGAGTGACTCATCGATCAACAAACAAAGAAACAAACACAAGCACAACACATATAGCAAATGAAGTGCGGAATGCCTGCTACAGGTCTTTAAACAGCTACTTCGAGCGCACACTCTTTATTTCCTACTTCTCATGATATCTAGAAAGTAATAACAAAATGCAATAAAGTGAGAAGCAGTACAAGGGTAGTAGCGACGACTACCAAAAGCAAGCAAATTGTCAAGAGCGGACGAAAGCACTGGAGAAGCAGGGAGTACGCGTTGAGCAAGCTTCACCGAGAAACAAACAAAGTCAGAGATGATATCTAACTAAGATAAAAGCAAATGCATGTTGCAAATGCAAAGTGTAATCAGAAATTCCTGCACAAAGTATCACAAAATATCACATGCATCAGGACAACATATAATATGATATGAAATTCTCAGAACGATGAGAAATAAGGCGTGTCGCATCAGAAGCGAGCATAAGCCATGTGATTCGATCACATAACAACTTGTTATGTACATGATCTAAAGCACCAAAAATGTAACTTGCACAATGAACAAACGCGTCAAAAATAACGAGGCACAATGGTACGAAAAAAAGAAAAAGTATTTTTATTAGTTTTTTATGTACGGAAAAATTTCATCAAAACTAAAGAATTAACTTCTAAAATCAATTAAAGAGGTTTAACAAATTTTATTGACTATTATAATTTTTTATCATAACAAAAATTAACAAAGAAAAAGTTCTAAATCTAACAAAGAAATGGGAGTATCATGGGGGTGCAAGACCTGAATCATGGTGTATGCTGCAAGTAACTGAATAAGCCCAAATAGAAAAAGTCCATAATGCTAGTTTTTGTTGGAATCCTCTCGGGCTTCAAAAACAATTAACATAGACTGATAAGTATGTGGTTCCGCCCACACCAAGTGCGATTAACGCCCATGTAGTAATATCCTTAACCAATTTTTGTAGCAACTTCCAAAGCCTGCAGTGTCAAAAACATATAGAAATGGGCCTAAAGGGAATGTATGGTTCGGTCCATCCATCCACTACCAACATAGCCCAATACTTGTTCAACAATGTTCTCTCATTTATGAATCAGTTTATTATTTAAAAAAAACAAAATAAAAATAAAAAATAAAATTGAAAATGGACAGGAGAACAACATGCTATGAAGGAGAAATTAGGAAAGAAATTGTGACTCTTGGAATTTTAACGAACACAGAGATCTCTCTTCTCCTCTTCCCGCAGCGGTGCGCCACTTCATCTCCGACGAAAACACCGCAACACTTCCTCATACTTCTCGCCTTCGTCCTCGATTTTGCCTCTTCAACTCACGTCTCTATTCGTTGCTTCCATCTCTCTCACGGCACTGCGAAATCAACATAGCAATCACTATATTTACATAACAATGAAGAAGTTGAACGAGTTGGGGATTACCTACTGAAAGATCGTTCAGTGCGTCTTCAACTTTGGAAAAAAAGCGAGAACGAAATTACAGATGGGTATAATCAAGTAACGACAATGAATCTTCTTCTTCTTTTTCTTCTTTACCATTCCACCGGTTTAGAACCTTGAAACCCATCGACCATCATGCCGGCGGCTCCCGCGGTAGTTCCCTTGGAGGAGATGGAGACGAAGACGTGATCTCAGGTACGCCTTTCTTCCACTCAGATCTTTTTTCTTTGCATTTTCTGTTGCGAGACGTTGTTGTTCTGATGTCGATCGCTGTTGTAATCTGACATAGGTGATGAAACATAGAAGGTGTTGATGATTATTGTTACAGAGAATTGATGCTTGAAGATTTTATAACTGGTGAAGGTGATTACGGTGACAAAGTGCAGAAACGATCAAGATGTCGAAAATTTTGAGAGAAAGATGAGAGATTTCAGAATTTGTTGGTGTTGATTCTTCTGCAGATGAAGAATTGTGGGAGGTTGAAGAAGAAAGCTGGGAGAAGAGGGATGAGGATGAAGATGGTGCCTTATGGTGATTCTCTTTGGTGAGTTTTTCCCCTTTTTACTCTGTGTACTGTATGTTTTTCTGAATTTCTTCCCCTTTCTATTATATCTTCGGTTAGAAGTTTGCTAGTGGCAGTTAGGAAATTGAAACTGTTGGTTAGCCTTTAGAAGTTAGTTACAGGTGGTTTAATGGGTTAGAAAAGAGGTTAGGGAATTCTGTTATGGGATGTTAGTTTGTTTTTGAAACAGTTAGGGAATGGTTTGTTAACAGTTACAGGTGAGCTGGTTTTTTAGAAGTTAGTTAGAAGAATCTGTTAGATGCAGGGTAGTTTAATTATGTTTGGATTCTGTTGACAGTTAGGTCAATTTGTTGGAAGTCAAATGGTTGGAGGTTTGGGCTGTTAAACAGGGTTGTTTGGAATGGTTAGAGAAAATTAGAATCCTGTTTGGAAAATGTTTAAGAGTTAGATAAGCTAACTGATGGTTAACGGTTTTTTGTTATGACAGTTGGAAAATTAAGGAATTTTGCAGGTTCCCTTTTCTGTCATTTAATTGGAAGATTAGAGATTTGTTATTTAGTTGGAGTGGAAAAGGAAGTTAGGGATTGGTTATTGTTCGTTCAAAAATCTGTTAGCGGTTTGGAAGATAGGGGAAGTAGGTTAGAAAACAGTTGAAGGATGAGAATTAGTTACAGTCTTGGCAATTAGGAGGTCAGCTATTGTTGGGAAAATTAACTGGGGATTTCTGTTAAATAGGTTGTTTAGAAATTCTGCTAGGCAGTTTAGGGAATATGACAGTTTAGTTGCAAATTGATAAGAAACCCCGTTATGAAATTGGTTAATAGTTTTTTCAGTGAGGCTTGGTCACAGTTTGTTATGAAAATTGGATTTTTCATGCCTTTCACACTTGGATCGAATTATTGAATGAGTGATTTATTCTGTCTTGTTTATTAATTGTTGCAGGTTCTGGTTCGACACAATAACAGGTTTTTTCCGACATTTTGACCATCAACACTCACAAGAACCTGTTTTTTTTCCAGGTTCAACCCGAGTCTTCTTTGAAGCTGCTACAGAGGAATTCAAGTCTTGTAACATATCTCCTGATATTCAATTCATGTCCCGGCTGACAACTTTACAAGCGACTTGCGTATAAGCCTGGTGAGTGCACTTCCTTTTTGTCCTTAGAACAATAGCCGAATTCTGAACTAGTGCAAAAACAATCCTTTCAACAACAGGTTTTCTTTGTAAATTCTGGACTGAATATGGTTTTCCTATATATGTGAATGTATGATAATTACATCATGTTATATCAAGTTCGAACCAGATTCTGACGTTACCGCAGTAGTATGCGGCAAGTTGGTCATGACAAGTTGTGGAACATATTGATATTTTATTGCAATTTACTTCTAGCTTAGTCCATACATTAAATCCTCATATCAAGAATGGATATTGCATGCATTAATCTGACCATATATGTTGCGGTTTGTTTATGACTTGCATTGAGTTTCATATGTCAACTGCTAGCTCAAAATGCATGTCTTGTAATGATATTGTAACTGATGTGCTGTTTTTTTAGCTATATGTAGGTTGTGATGGAAAGGATAAAGGTTTGGATTGACTTTCAAAATAAGCATGGTATTGAAGTCCATTAGCAAGACAAGACTGAAAGATAGGGTACAAGGCATTTGGTGCAAAGTTAGAAGCATGACTTTTAGCGGTGAGGATGGACATGGAGATGGATCCGTATGGCATGGCATGATGTTCGGTTAAGGCTCGAAACATGGAGGGTGATAGGGATTAGAATAGGTTTTAATTGTTGTGTAAAGTTCCATGTGTATAATTGTATATATGTTTGGAAACTGTAATGTAAATTATAGTGAGGTTATGGTATTTTGTAAGGGCTAGTAATTCCTTCTCCTTCATGTAATTCTTCAAATGGAATGATATTTGGAAGTTGGACGAACTTGTATATTTAAAGATGAATGATTATCTTTTGAGAGAGCCTTTCTTGTAAATTGTCATGTGAATGGAGTTGAATCTTTAAAATTGATCCATGTACAATGATGTTAGATGATGGATGAAATGGTGGGAAATTTCTTGAATCCCTAAGTGGATTTCGACGAACTCTGAAGGATAGTGAAAGATGTTGAATTTGATATTTTGATGATTCTTTTTAAATGAACTTTGGTATCTTGAATAATATTTGAATAACCTTGAACTTGCACACCTCATTACTTAAATCTTAAGAAATCCAAATACATTTCTTTTCCAACCTTACAAGCCTCCAACAACTTTGATGAATTGAACCAAGTTTGAATCCATGGAATCATTTAAATCCACTTCAACCTTAATCCAAATTAACTCGCACGACAAGAAACAAACAAATTGAACGAACGACGCTTTGATTATAATCCACATATTATATCATGTCTCGATTGTATGAGAAATAGAATAACAATTTCTTGGATCCTTGAAGAAAATATTTAAGATGACTTTGACCTTAAACCCTAGCTCACATAGTCTTTACTTAAACCTTTAGTGAAACCCTAATGATCATGCCCTTGGTGAAGATGACAACCTTGTAGCTTAATGAGAGAAAGAAGTTCTAAATGATCAAGAATCCAAACCCTAGCCCCACAATCCACAGTTAATGAGAAACCAATTGATTCAAGCCTGAGTGAAGATAAGAGTTTAAAAGCACATATAAAACCCTAACTTCAAGATCCTTGTTCCCATGCTAAATTTACTGATTAATGATGCATGATGTGTTAAATGACCTAATGGAGGGTATGCAGATGGAATGAGAAGTGAAAAATGCATAAGCCAAATAAAAGTGAAAGGGTAGGACAAATTTGGGGTATTACACCAATAAAAGGAAGAGATCAGACTTGTAACATAGTGTGATGCCAATACAAGGAAGAGATCGGACTTGTAACAAAGTGTGATGCCAATACAAGGAAGAGACCGGACTTGTAACATAGTGTGATGCCAATACAAGGAAGAGATTGGACTTGTAACGTAACGTGATGCCAATACAAGGAAGATACCAGACTTGTAACGTAGCGTGATGCCAATACAAGGAAGAGATCAGACTTGTAATGTAGTGTGATTCCAATACAAGGAAGATATCAGACTTGTAACATAGCATGATGTTAATACAAGGAAGATATCAGACTTGTAACGTAGCGTAATGCCAATACAAAGAAGAGATTGGACTTGTAACGTAGCATGATGCCAATACAAGGAAGAGATCGGACTTGTAACGTTGCATGATGCCAATACAAGGAATATATCGGACTTGTAATGTAGTGTGATGCCAATATAAGGAAGAATCAGACTTGTAACATAGCGTAATGCCAATACAAGGAAGAGATAACACAGACGAGTGTTTGAATCAATATGAACAAGTATCGAAAGAAGATACGGACGAGTATCAAGGAAATGTTTAAACACAGACGAGTGTTTAGGGGACTGACACAAATGAGTGTTGGAAGACTGAATTATTTGTCAGACGGGAACTGGCTACCAGATGAGAACTGGGTTTAGAATGACAAGGTGTATTGATTTTGCTGGTAATTCAGGGGTACTAGGTACTGGCACCATTAGCTGGGCATTGTGAAGGTGAAGGTCATCATCTGAAGGATTTGGCAGCGATATCCTCTTGTAGGAATGTATTACCTTCTTTGAATGATTCAGGTCTTTCATGTAAGGTACCTGATCTGGCTTATGCTTCATATGCATGTTTGAATTTATTTTGATGCAAAGATCCATTCTGATTTATCGACTACACGCTTTTGAGGATGCAATGTTATGCAACAATAACTATATGCAATGAAAGGGAATAGACTTCATGGAGATAAGCGAACGATCATTGGGAACCGTTGTTCATCACCGGGGATGTTAATATATATCGGCACTGGAAACCCATGTTACCAAATATCTTTGGGGATATTGATAATAATTTGCACTGGGTAGCTCATGATACCGAATATTATTGATGACTCCACTGAATATTGGATTGCTGACGAAGTGAGTTTTCAGGCACGCCGCTGAATTCTGAATTGTATTGTTGGGGAAGAGATAATATGGCCCTACTTCCCTACATCCTGAACCACTGAGGGGATGGTAGAACTAAATATGCCAAATAATGGATACTGAGCACCGTGTGGATCTATTCGAATACATGCCTCAAGTTTACGCCACACTGGGGAATTACCTCTTAAATCACTTGGGGATAAAAGATGGACATGGACCTGCGAATGCCCTGGTTTAACTCTTCAAATGCCCAAGTTTACTCCACTAGGGATGCCTCAGTTCAGCTCTACGAATGCCCTGATTTAGGTCTCGGGGATCGTGCACTTGTGCGTGCCAAGTCAAACGATGAATCCAGATATTTTGAATTCACTTGGGGAATCAGGCTTGAAATTGTTTGTAGAAAATGAAGGCGGTTTCATGTGCTGGCTAGGTCAAGTGACCGTTATGAGTTGCTACCTTCAAAGAAGAAGAGCACTTGGAATGCATATGACACTCCCTCGTGGTTATACATCAACGTAAAGTCAAGTTTTATCTCATCTTGGGAATTTTTATTCCCCATGTTTCTAATGTAGTGTTTAATAGCGAATAAAACACATTTTATATACGAAAAATATTTTATGATAGTAAAAGACAACAAATTTGATGAAAAAAAACTTTATTGATTGGCCTGTGAATAGGAATTTGTACAAGGATGCAACTCCTATATGAGGTAGTTGCGAAAAAGAAACGGAAAATGCCACAGATACAAAAGGTAATGAGAGATGCTCAAATTTCCATTAAAATCAGTATTGCTATAGTTCCCATATCCTTAGTAGTCTCAATGCCTTGCCTCTGAAGAGTAGCAGTTGGACCGATTGATTCACTGCCAAGGTGGTATAGATGTGCATGTGTTATTCATGAACAGTGTTTAGACTACAGCCTCTCGCTTACGATCCCTAACTTTTGCTTGGACCGTCCTTTCGAGTTTTCGATCCAACGGGATACCCTTTTTTTCCTAAGACGCCCTTTCGGGTTTTTGACTTAACGGGTTATTATATTTTTCATTTTATCCCTAATTTTTTCCTGGACTTTTCATGTCCACCAGGATGCCCATTTTTGCCTAAGTTTCCCTTTTGGGTTTTCGACTTAGCGGGTCTCTTTATGCGTATAATTTTTTGACTAAGTCTGAATTGACTGGGAGTGTCTTCCCTATCCATGTCTGTCAGGATTAGAGAACCTCCTGAAAAGGCTCTCTTCATGATATATAGTCCCTCGTAATTGGGAGTCCATTTTCCCCTTGGATAAGAATGGCTTTTCACGATAACCTTTCTCAAGACCAAATCACCAGGATAAAACTTCTGAGGACAAATCTTTTTGTCAAATGCTCTTTTCATCCTCTGTTGGTACAACTGGCCATGACAGATGGCTTCCAGACGCTTTTTGTCAATCAAATTGAGTTGGTCAAGTCTTGTCTGAACCTACTCTGCCTCATCAAGTTTGGTTTCCATCAAAATCCTCAGCGAAGGAATCTCTACTTCCACGAGAAGCACTGCGTCCGTACCATAGACAAGAGAGAACGAAGCTGCCCCCGTCGAGGTACGTACAAACATTCTGTAGCTATGCAGAGCAAAAGGTAACATTTCATGCCAATCTTTTTATGTTCTGACCATCTTCTGGACGATCTTCTTTATGTTTTTGTTATCAGCTTTGACTGCACCGTTCATCTTTGGTCTATACAGCGATGAATTGTGATGTTCAATTTTGAACTCTTCACACAACTCCTTCATCATGTTGTTGTTAAGATGAAAACCATTGTCAGTGATGATTCTGTGAGGAATTCTGTAACAGCATATGATTTCCTTCCTGATGAAGTTGATAACGACCTGTTTGGTTACATTCTTGTAAGAAGCCGCTTCCACCCATTTGGTGAAATAATCAATAGCCACCAGAATGAACCTATAGCCATTTGAAGCACTCGGTTCAATCCTTCCAATCATGTCAATGCCCCACATTGTGAATGGCCACAGGGAAGTCATAACATTCAAAGGAGTTGGAGGAACATGAATTTTGTCTGCATACACTTGGCATTTGTCCTACAACTCTGCGTATACACAACAATCACTCTCCATCATCCTCCATAAATACCCTGCACATAGGATTTTCTTTTCCATAGAATTCTCGCTCGAATGAGTCCCGAAAGAACCCTCATGGATTTCCTTTATGATCGACTCTACTTCGTGTCTATCCACGCATCTGAGCAAAACTGAGTCATAATTTCTCTTATATAGGGCGTCTCCTGATAAGAGGAACTTGGATGCTAACCTTCTAAGCGTACGCTTATCACAAATTATAGAATTTTTAGGATACTCTTGCTTCTCAAGGTACCTTTTGATGTCGTAATACCATGGCTTTTCATCAGACACACCCTTGGTCGAGAGACAATAAGCAGAAAAGACATGCGTTGGCTCTTTGTAACGGAGATATGTATATTAGGTTCCTGGTTCGGAAAGCTCACTGTGAACATCGATGCTAAAGTAGCTAAAGCATCAGCCAACTGGTTTTCGTCCCTGGGAATATGTTCAAAGGTGATTTCATCAAAAGTAGATATCAGCTGCAAAATGTAGTCTCTGTACAGAATCAAATTGGGGTGCTTTGTTTCCCAATCACCTTGTACTTGATGTATGACTAAAGCAGAGTCTCCAAAGACTTCAAGGATTTTAATTTTGAGGTCGATAGCTGCCTCTAGACCCATCACGCAGGCTTCGTATTCTGCCACATTGTTCATCAATCGAAACATAACCGGGCCATAAACGGTGTATGAGTATTACATAGAGAAGTCAGTATTGCTCCAATGCCACGACCTGCAGCGTTCGAGGCACCATCGAATGTGAGAGTCCATCGCTCTTCCGGATCGACCCCGTCATAATCATCAAGCTTCAAAACATCTTCATCAGGGAAGTCAAATTTCATTGATTGGTACTCTTCCAATGGCTGATGAGTAAGATGATCCGCAAGAATGCTACCCTTGATAGCCTTTTGTGTAACATACTGAATGTCATATTCAGATAAAAGCATCTGCCATCAGGAAAGCCTTCTCGTGAGTGCTGGGTTTTCAAATATATACTTTATCGGGTCCATCTTTGATATCATAAAAGTCGTATATGTCAGCATATACTGCCTCAGACATTGAGCTGCCCAAGCAAGCGCACAACAAGTTTTTTCAAGCAAAGAATACCTGGATTCATAATCGGTAAAATTTTTACTCAGATAATAAATGGCGTGTTCTTTACATCCTGTTTCGTTATGTTACCCAAGCATACAACCCATATATCCTTCCAGCACCGTCAAGTACATGATAAGTGGCCTCCCGGGAACTAGCAGAATAAGGATCGGTGGCTCCTGGAGATATTGTTTGATCTTTTCAAAGGCTTCCTGGAAATTATCATCCCATTGGATATCTTGATTCTTGCGCAGCAATTTAAAGATGGGTTCACAAGTAGCTATGAGATGAGAGATGAACCTAGATATGTAGTTCAATCTTCTAAGGAACCCTCTTACTTATTTTTCATTTTTCAGTGTTGGCATATTCTCTATTTCTTTGACTTTGTAGGGATCTACTTCAATTCCTTGCTGACTTACAATGAAACCAAGTAGTTTTCCAGATTGCACCCCAAAGGTTCACTTGTTCGGATTAAGTCTTAGCCTAAACTTTTGCAGACACGCAAACAACTTTTACAGATGGACCAAATGTTCCTCTTGGGTTTGCGATTTTGCAATTATATCCTCAACATATACTTCAATCTCTTTATGAATCATATCATGAAAGAGCATTACCATAGCACATTGATATGTTGCACCAGTATTTTTGAGGCCAAAAGGCATGACCTTATAACAGTAAGTACCCCATGGAGTAGTGAATGTTGTCTTCGTCATGTCTTCCGGGGCCATCTTTATCTAATTATACCCCGAAAAACCATCCATGAAGGATAAAACTAAGGACTGAGCTGTATTATCTACCAATACATCAATTTGAGGTAATGGGAAGTCATCCTTTGGGCTTGCTTTATTCAAATCCCGATAATCCACACACATGCACACCTTTCCATATTTCTTAGGGATGGGTACAATATTAGCAATCCAATATGAGTATTCACATACCGACAAAAAACCTGCTTTCAAAGAAGAGGTTGAAAAGCAGTTGAAAGCAGTTGAAAGCAGTTGATTAAAAACCTGCTTTCAACTGCTTTTCAACCTCTTCTTTGAAATCTGGTAAATATATTGAGCCATATCCGCACCGTCTTCCTCATCACCATCCACTACATGGATTTGTCCTTGAACATTTGGACCAGCACTAACAAACACTTCTGAAAGCGGGGAATCTGTTTTCCTTTGAGCACAGTTGGATCCATACCAACACGATCTAAAAAAGAGGACCCGAACCCAAGTCCAGACTTCTCTTGCTTTTCGCGCACTTCTACCACTTTTCCCCAGTCTTCATTGGGAATCCCAGACTCCACAATGGATTTGGCATCCCTCAAGGAAACCATTGGAACTCTAGAATTTTTTGTAGTTTCCAGCATGGTGGGAACTCTATCAAAAGACATGATTTACAAGGCTTGGAAAGGGGTTTCATGTACTTCCCTGTCCACTTCGACATAACGGAAGGAAGTAACATTGTTGATCACGACATCTTCCTCTCTGCCAATGACGATGACCTTGTCTTGTATGATGAATTTCAAACGTTGGTGCAGAGTCGAGGTTACAACTCCTGCCATAAGGATCCACGGGCGTCCCAGCAGGCAAGTATAGGATGGACGAATATCCATAACATAGAAAGACAGGTAGAAAACATGGGGACCAATCTTAATGGGTAGGTCAACTTCCCCTTCTACAGATCTTCTTGACCCATCAAAAGCTTTGACTGTTAGTGTGCTAGGTTTCATCAAAACCCTGTCCATGTTTAGCTTGAACAGAGTATGTTTATGCATTAAATTCAAGGAAGACCCAGTGTCTACTAGGACTCGAGACATCATAGTGTCTAAACATCTGATGGAAATATGCAGCGCTTTATTATGAGCTCGTCCCTCAGGAGGAAGCTCGTCGCCACTGAAACCCAGACAGTTCCCTGCAGAAATATTTGTAACAACCCCTTCAAATTGGGCTACAGAAATTTCAAGATTCACATGAGATCCATGCAGAATTCTCATCAAGGCTGTTCGATGAGCTTCAAAGTATAGAAGGAGGGATAAGATCAATATCTTTGCAGGTGTCTGATTCAGCTGGTCAACAACCTTGAAATCCCTTTTCTTGATCACCCTGATTAACTGCTCCACTTGTTGTTGAAAAGATGTCCTGGGAGAACCATTGACTACTTGCTTCCCCTTATCTTTCACAGGAATCTCTTCAATAACTTATTCAGGAGGAGGTGGAGTAGGTGCAAAGACTCTTCCACTTCAGGTTATTCTACTAGTTCCATCAATGTTGGTTATGTCCTTATTCTCAATCGGAGGACAAACAACTTTCTTTCCACGGATGTAAACAACACTGTATTCCCATGGAATTGCCCCGTTATCAACTACCAGAATGGGAACTGTATTTGGAAGTGTCGATGCTTGAGTTGGAAGGGGAGCAACCTAATTCTGATCTGGCGCAGGGAGCGCCAGAACTTGTATAGCCAATGGAACTCTTGAAGTATTCATCTGAACATTGGCCGGATAATACGGAATCTCTAGAATAGAAATGTCACCTTTGGGGATGACTTTCTCAACTTTAATAACCCCTTCGTCCATCAATGTCAGAATGGAATTTTTCAAATCCTCACACTCGTCCAGGTTAGATGAGCATTTCAAACAAAAGTCATGAAGCTCTTGTAGAACTTCTTGCTAAAAAAGATGTTCTCTTAAAACTGCCATCGACATATGAACCTCGTCAACCTGAGTCACTAAGTTATGACCATCCTCGAACCTGATTGCATTGACAGTAGCCCCATGATAGGGAGGCATGGGATTGTTCTAAATGTTAGGACCTATAGGAGTGAAGCTTAACTCCTTGGCATCCAGAAGTTCTTGCACCTTACACTTAAAAGTTCTGCAGTTTTCAATCGAATGGCTTGGAGCACTCGAATGAAACTCACAACATGCATTAACATCATAACCCCTTGGAAGTTCAGTCGGAGGAGGACCCATCTCTCGGAGCTGTACCAATTGACCAGCTAGCAATTGTGGAAGCAATTGGGCATACGACATCGGGATTGGATCCAACTTCCTCTCAGGGTACCTTTGTGGCCTTTATTGACCCCTTTGTCCTTGGGGCCTCTGATTTTGTTGGTAGTTTCACGGTGGTGCGTACTATTGTTTCGGAGCAGCAGTAGGAGTTTGGTAATATGGAACCTGTACAATAACTTTCCCCTTATTAACATAGGTAATTCTCACCTCACCTTCTTTCTTCTTGACAAAACCGCTATAATACAGTTTCTTTCCACTACGTGAGCTGTTGTTACTACTCGTGCCAGATGCACTTGTAATAGTCCCTGCCTTAATACACATCTCAACCCGTTCCCCAATGATAACCACATCTGAAAAGGAGTCATAAATGGACCTTAGAGAGTATTCATAAAAAAAATCCACCAGTTCACCATCCAGGAGAGGAGGTTGAACTCTTGCAGCCAAACTGCGCCACCTCTGGGCATACTCTTTGAAAGACTCATTAGTCTTCTGAGACATACTCTACAACTGTGCACGGCTAGGCACCATGGTGTTGTTGTAATGATATTGTTTTAGGGAAGCGTCTACAAGCTCGCCCCATGTACTAACATGAGTTTTCTCCAACTGCATGTACCACTCTAATGGAGCTTCAGCAAGACTGTCTTGAAAGAAATGCATAAGCAACAACTCGTTGCTAGCATAAGCGATAATCTTTCTGCAGTAAGATTGGAGGTGAGTCTCCGGGCATGTAAATCCCTTATACTTGTCGAATTCTGGTACCTTAAACTTTGGTAGAATCACAACCCCCAGAACCAAACACATAGTAGCATCACTAAATCCTGGTTTTTTGGAAGTCTCCATAGCCTTCAAACGTTCTTCTAAAGCCTTGTACATTTTAGCTGTTTCAGACAAATCAGCTGTAGAATCCTTTGGAGGGCCATCGAGATTGATGACGTCATGGTGGTCATCCATAATCAACCATGTGTTCTCCTTAGGAATTCCCCTATTGTTGTTCCTGGGTCCATCATTCTCGGACGTAGAGGCACTGTCAACCAGCTTAGTAACACTCATTATGAGCTCTTCCTTCCCTTGGATGATGGCATAAAGAGTTTCTATGAGCTGATTCATTCGATCGCCCATGGTGTCCATGTTTTTGGGGAGAACGACCTGGTTCTTCTCAATCTGCTCCATAATCCTTAATTTGTTGGCTCGAGTGCAATAAGGATGTAAGTAATTCGTCTTGTAGATTCTGATAATAAGAGGCAAAACTATCAGATAAGAATTCCTGCCAGAAAACCTGCAATTCATGAAATGCATGATATGAATGATGTATGAAATGATTGTCCATTCTGGTTTTTTATAGCTCAATCAACGTCAGTAATAATCGATAAACATGATAATAAGAATGACCTTATAAAGAAAGTATCCGAAAATAGGAGAAATTTTCATGTAATTCAATACAAGGAAGTTGTAAGAGTACAAGATAAGCGATTACGTCTAACAAGCCTGGCGGTAATCGAGACAATAATAAGGCTACCATTCTTTCTCCATATCTATCTCACATCACTAAGGCCCAAATAAAGTGCCTTAGCAATAGATTCAAAATCGTTCTTGTTCAGAACAACAACAAATATGTGCTCGGTAATCTTGAACAAATGAGAGTACTCTTTCGAAGTTGGAGTGATCCGATGGTCCTAGAAGGTGAAACAGCGTAACTCATAGTTGTAAAACTGAAGTAGAGTCAAAGCACCACCATGTCTTTCACTAAAAAGCCCCTGCATTAGGACAGACTAAATGGTCTTTCAAACTCCTCAAAGAAGGCCAAGAACTTGAGCAGAATTGATGAGTTCAATTGTATCTTCTGGTCCTCTTGATATCATCACTGTTGCTAGACATTACTGACAGAAACCACAACTTCACGAGATACCCCGGAATGGACATGCACATGCAAGGTTAGTATACAATTTCATTTTTTTTCCTGACGTTTCTTTAGAAAAAGTGAACATGCTATGATGCGAGTGCAAATGATCACGGGATTACTACTTCCATGATACAAATTTATGCTGTATTGTCTCTGCATAGTCTACTAGTACCAGGATCACATGTTTGAAACATAACCCAAAGAACCTCATAAACAAATTCAGATCTCAAAAAATAAATCTGAGAACTTCATAGTCACCGATAGAAATCTAGAACATAACCATTATAACCAATAGTCACCTTCTGAGTATAGTCACCATCTTAACATAGTCACCATCTGTATATATGATAATAATTCCCTCCCCACTCGGAGGAAACACTAGGCCTAGGATAAGGTCAGGTAATTCAGAATCAAGGGTACTCCTGAAAAAGCTATCGCCGTATCACCTACGTGAAAATGATAGCCCCTCATTTGTACTTCATCTGAGCATGGACGACATGGCGGCAATAGTGAAACCTACGTCAACTAGCCGTTCATGTTCCACTCTATTCCTATGGTTCCTATGGTTGTCACTTGGCTTGGGTATTAGGCCTTTTACCTCATAGTAACACCCACCCAATGAAAAACAGATCCAGTACATCAGTAGCATATAAAAAATAGTAAAATGCAATGCATACGTATGCTCAAGTAATCATGTATGAGTGAATAAACTTAATTCATAAAAATAAACACCCAAAGAAAGGAAACAAGAGCTAGGAGCAACTCCAGAATGGACCATCATTTGGTTGACCTATCCCCAGTGAAGTCGCCAACTGAAACAACCAGCTGAAAATCATCAAACAATGAAGTCGCCATTGAACGTCTTTTATCCCACATGAAGAGAAAGGTAAACATCGAGAAAACCTGAGAAGGGAGAAGTCACGGTCTTGAGACTGAGAGATCGGGTAAGGGAGTCTGTTACGCGAGGGGAAGGTATTAGCACCCCACACGCTCGTAGTATTCTATGGTATCCACTCTTGTTGTCTATCTAATGGTGTGTTTAAACTATGCTTATTGTTTACTACTGAATAATAATGCATGCAAAAGGAATGAGAAAATAATGTAGGGAAAATAAAGTTATACTCGCTTGGGCCCTACCCCAATGCCTACGTATCCTTTTTGAGGAATCAGAGCTACCGTAATTCAGCTGACAAGTTTTTGTTTATTTTGCATTTTTTATGGACAATGTTAATTCCGCCTTTTTCCGCAGTTCGACCTTTGGAGACTCACGCGTTGGCACATAAGTAAATTAATCACGTCCTTACCTGAAAATGGTTTTAGAGAAAAGGTGTTTGGACGCATAAAAAGGTTTGAGTTGGTTTGTATTTGTCTACCTTGGAAAAGGGTTTAAGTGTGATTAGCCTGTTTTATGATTTGATAAGGAAAATAAGATTTTAGTTTTAGATGCGAGGATGCAAAAAGGGAGAGAAAAGAGTCTAAGGGATACTAGCCTATTTCTAACCTAATGTTATCATACAATGGCAGTCCTAATATATGGATTAACGAAAGGGAAACGTATACCTAATGTTAGCATGCCTAGCTTACAACCTAAGGTCTAACTTGCATCAGAAAGGAACAAGCGTATCCTAAGGGAACATGGTATGTACAAAGATAAAACAAGCAAGCTCGAAAGAGCACACACATAAAAGAGTAAGGAAAAGAAACAAAATGCTTTAGTCAATGGGAGCGTATCACCCGAGACAAATAAGCGGGAGTAAGATGTAAAACAGAAATGTGATATCCAAAGCGACTGAACAACTAACCAAGATATAGGAGATCGAGGTAGGCGACAGAAGGAAATATGAACGATCACAGAGTATCAACATCGGCCAATGCGAACTCCTGAAAAAGCGTGGAGGTTCGATTGTGGAACCCTTCCCCACTTGACGACTCGATGATAAGAGCAGGAACAACTCTGAAGCTTCATGGTGCATCACGAGCTAAGGATAACACGGACGAAATTGTGGTGGTTAATTGCTAACCCTCGCTGCTCGCCTCCTTTTAAGGACTTCAATAAGGGATGGGGGAAATAATGCGGGCACAAATGTAAACACACCTGCATAATACCTACTCAAAGGTAGGGTTTTAAAAAACCACAAATAGCAAACAGAGTACACACAATACGGAATTTCCCTAAAAGGGTCTTGAAATAAACTAGAGGGGTTCCTGACATGATCAACAACAGAGACCCCCGTCATACATCTCTATTCCTGCTTCTCATGGCATCAGAAAGCAGTAAAACCCTACTTCTCATGATCTCTAGAAAAGCGGTAAAGAAATGCGATAAAATGCGGAGAAGTACAAAGGTAGTAGCAGTGACTACCACAAGCAAGTAAATCGTCAAGAGCAGACGAAAGCTATGGAGAAGAAGGGAGTACGCATCGAGCAAGCTTCACCAAGAAACAAACAAAGTCAGAAACAATATCCAACTAAGATAAAAGCAAACGTGTGTTGCGAATGTAACGTGTAATCAGAAGTTCCTGCACAAAGCTCATAAAATATCACATGTATCAGGACAACATATGATATAATATGAATTTCTCAGGACAATGAGAAACAAGGTGAGTCGCATCGGAAGAAAGCATAAGCCGTATGCCTCGATCACATGTCAAATTATTATGTCACATAATCGAAAACATAAAAATGTACCTTGCATAATGAACAAACACATCAAAAATAACATGGCAAAGCGGCATGAAAATATGGGTAAAAACTAAAAAAAAGAGTATATTTTTTATTAGTTTTTAATGTAAAGAAAATTCTATCGAAAAAGCTAAAATTAATTCTTAAAATCTATTAAGAAAAACTAACAAATTTATTTTATTTTTATATTCTTTTGTTGTATGCATTTTATTTACAAAAGCAAAATTAATTCTAAGAATTCAAATAATAGAATCAGGGGGTGTGCTGCCTAGATCAAGCGGTGCATTATAATAAAGGCGCTAGGCCTAACACAGTTAGCCCAAGTCAAATTTTGTCAAGCCTCTAGCATGAAGCTCCAAAAAAACTAGTGGCATGGACTTGGAAGGATGATGATCATTACAAGGGATGGGGCGCGAAGCCCAATATCCAAAGTCCAAAAGCAATGTTTATTGGAAAAGAAAATTCCATTCTAGAAAAACTATTGGGCTTGGCAAGGAGGGGATTTCGGTCCAACAGTATCAAGGTCCATTTTCATTATAACTTTAGTATCATTGAATAAAGGCTTAAAACAAAAATTTAAAAGAGAAAGAAAAAAAAGGTCATGAAACAGTGTGTTTGGGGAATGGATAGGGTTCAAGCTATGTGGCCTTTCACAGTTTTCTTCTTTACAGAGTCAAATGCGCCGCTGGACTTGAACCTTTTTAACATAACTGTTCCTTCTCCAATCAATTCCTAATCGTCTTCCCTTTCCTTGTCTCATTCTCATCTCCGATTATGTTCATAATATCCTCCTAATTTCCTGATCTCTCCTCATCTCTCAATCTCTAAACACTGAAACCTAAAATCCCCGAGATGGAATTGGACAACAGCAGAGAGTAATCTTGAGCGTGATCTCAGGGATTTCATTCAATACATCACAACTCTCCAAAAGACATCCAAATTAAAGAGAAGCGATGAAGGAAGGCGAAGTTTGGAAGGTTACCTACCGGATTTGTTCCGGTGACCCTTCAACAATGTCAGAGTTGCAAGAAAACTAGGTAATAAGAGCTCGATCCCTCACCCTTTGATTCTACGTAATATGTTTCCTCTTTTATGTCTTCTATTTCTGAATCGCTTTCCATTTTCAAATTGAAGCAGAATGAAGAGTGGAGAATGATGAAACAATGATGTTGTTATCGGATTGAAGAAGAATATGAGAAGCCATCAGCGGATTGCGGAGACTGTTGCCATGGTGAACGTGTAGAAGGTTTGTGATGTACCGAGAATTTGAAGACTGAAGCGTAAGATGAAGAAGATTGAAGACCTTTGAAGTACTGAGAGAGAGAGAGAGAGAGAGAGAGAGAGAGAGAGAGAGAGAGAGAGAGAGAGAGAGAGAGAGAGAGAGAGAGAGAGAGAGAGAGAGAGAGAGAGGTTGAAGTTTGCGGTCCATGGTTCTCCAGAAAGAATCCCCCAATCCTGGAATCAGGTAATTTTCTCTTATATGTGTCCGTGAATCTTCTCCTTCTCCTTTTCTGTTATTCTGTTGAATTCTCCTGTTAGATTTTTTTTTTGGCGAGACAATTGCAGAATTTGGTTATATATTTGTTTTGACAGTTGGTGAGGGTTTAGTTAGAGGGAGTTACCAATCAGATTCTGTTATGAATTGGTTATAAAAAAAACTATTATGAATTCTATTATTTTCCTATTTTCGGTTATGAGAAGTTGTTTTGGAAGGTTAATTAGGAGTTCTGTTAGAGGGGTTAGAGTTGGGAAACACTTTTTTTGGAAACTAGTTAGAAGACGATCATGGGATATTTGGAGGTTATGATTAGGGTGTTAGTAGTTCTGTTAACAGTTAGTTACAGTTTTTGAGTTCTGCTAGATGCGGTTAGAGTTGGAAAAAGTAGTAAAAAAATAGGAGGGAATTGTTGGAGTGTCAACTGTTTTGGTTATTTTTGCTGAAAGTTAGATACGGTATTAGGGAGTTAAGAATTTTGGATTCTGTTATCTTTCTGTTAGGAGTTTTGTTCTGGAAGTTAGGAAATTAGTCAAGAGTTTTTAGAAGTTAGTTACAGGTTAGAGAATTCTGTTTTGCACAGTTAAGAGAATTGGTTAATTGTTTTATGAGCTAAATTGTTTTCTTGGTTTGTAATATGGCTTGTAAAAAAAGACATTGAATGGATTTGAATTTTGATGAAACTTGAATGACGACCTTGTGAACTTGCTCGTATTGAAATGATCTTGAACACTTGAATTCTTAAATTTGAATGAATGATGATGAGTTAAGCAAATCATGAATGAAACTTGAACTAAGCTTTGAATAAGTGTTGTAATCTTGCTATTTGTTTCCAAATGAATAAGTCTTCAATTCCAAATTTCAACAACAAATTCATATCACCTTGGACAAACTTCAACATTATCAAAATGAAAATAATCTTGCAATTGAAGTAACAAGCATTAGAGATAATGATAATGACTTGATCATAAAACGAGTCCATAATCAACATCTCTTCTGTCATGAATCAAACTTTTTTAACTTCAACCGCGAGCCCTTTGTCTTTGACAAATCCTTCCTTCACTTGATAACTTTAATCACAAAACAAAGCATCTTAAGAATCCTTGTAAGAATATGATTGGACTTGTATCATAGAAGAATTTCCTTGAGATGAAAAACCCTAACAATAATCTTCACACTGAAGAATGTTAACAAGCTCAAACATGAATGAGGAACCCCAATCCAATCGTATTAGGTGCATAAAGATGAAGAAGTTGGCTTGATAAGGGAAGAAATCCACACACAACCCTAGTCCTCCAAAACCCTAATTCATTGACCTTGGGTAGAGAAATAAACCATAACCCTTGGGCTTGATGAATTATGAGAGAGAAAAGCCGTGCACTTGGATGAATAAGAGGTCTCGTGATAACCATACTTCAAAACCTAATCCCACAACCCACTGCTCAAGTAAGAACCATAGAAATCAACCTCACTGGATAAAAAACCTCAAACCAATCTAAAACCCTGATTGGTGTAGCCACTGATGCCTTGAATTACTGCTTTATTAAATGAAAATGCATGATATGCAAATAACCTAATGAACGGTATGCAGATGAAATGAGGAGTGCAAAACGCATAATCCAGATAAAAGTAAAAAGGGTAGGACAAATTTGGGGTATAACATATGGGTGCATCAAAATTATATCAAATAACAGCAGTAACATTATTGGTGATTTTATGCATGGATCTGCACATTTATCATGTTTTGGTGCAGTTTTAGTATGTCAATTTGGAAAATGCACATGAAGAAAAGTATTGCCATTTTTAAATATAAGAGATAAATGCCAGAAAAAGGCAGGGATCTTAATTGAATGTGAAATATATCTTTTTATTAATTGTGAATACTGTCTGAAGCAAATCGGGGGACCCTTACAAGCTACCTTTATTCCTCGAGCTTTGACATATGTTCTTTCAAAAACAAGAAAAATTACTTTGGAAAGAAAAAGATCTTCAGAATCTCCACAACTGTCCAATTCTTGAGCTCTTTCCTTGGAGCGCATTCATGGATGAAGTCAGATGCTCTCTTGGTATTGTTTTTGTTAGATATCATTGCCACTTGTCTGCCCTGCTCTGTTCCTTTGTTGATGAAAGTTTCCTGGATTGGAGGAAATTGCGCCTTGCCTCTCAGGGTAGCCTTTGATGATTCATAGACCAAACCAAAATGATTCTTCTTTTCAGGTATCTCAACAAGTTTACCCCAACCTTTTGAGGTACCATCTTCCACAACTGTTTGCAAGTCTCTCCACGAAGATACAATAGGTTTCTTGATTTTCTCCACCGATAGGGTTACCATTGAAGCAACCTCTAAGACTTGAAATGGTCTTGCTATGTCATCCTCATCTGCACTGATATATCAGTAGGACTCTATGTGACTTACAAAGATGTCCTCTTCACCGTCGATTATAACCAATCTTCCTTCAACGAAGAACTTCAATTTCTGATGTAAAGTTTAATTAATGGCCCCCGCTGCATGAATCCAAGGTCATCCGAGTAAACATGTATACACTGGTTATATATCCATGACTTGAAAAGTGATATAAAACATATGCGGGCCGATCTTGATAGGAAGATCCACTTCTCCAAACACTATACTTTGAGAACCATCAAAAGCTTTGGCTATCGTAGAACTTAACCTTATAACAACATCATCTAGGGTTAGTTTCATCAAGTTGGATTTTGGTAACTCATTGAGGGTAGAATCAGTATTAGTGAATACCCTGGACATGCTTGTAGTACCTTTCTGAATAGAAATGTGGAGCGTCTTGTTGTGAGCTCTACCTTGTGGAGGCAACTCATTATCATTAATGTCTATATATGATCCAGATGTCATATTTTCTACAACATTGTCAAACTGATTTACTGTAATCTCTTCTGTGACATGAGCACAACTTAGAACCTTCATTAGAGAGTCTCGATGCACTTCTGAGTTGAGGATCAACGAGAGTATTTAAATCTTGGTCGGGGTTTGGTGTATCTTTTCCACCACCCTATAATCACTCCTCTCTATTATTTTTAGGAATTCTTCCGCCTCTTGGTTAGAAAATTCTTGCTCAGAGGTTTTTGTTCTTGGCTTACCTCTATCACAGATTTCCTTTATCCTTAGTTATAACATCATTTTTCTTCAGTGGTTTGAGACTATGGATTCAACCATTACAAGTCATGCCCCTGCTCCAGCTATAATTGTGATTGTAGGTCCTTGACTGGTTGATGGCTCACATTCTTGCTTTAAACCATTAACATAGACAATATACTCATAACTCTATGGTACCCTTTTGTTGCTTTCATAAGGGGTGGGAGATGGCCCCCTAATCACCATTGTGGTCTTTAGAACTACTAGAATTCTCAGAGTCTGGAGTGGTATCATAACGGGTGCTTCTGTTGACTCTCCCTATGGAATCACAAGAGTCTTCTTATAAGGATTTAGACCTTGACAAGAAATTACCAATGGATTCTTCGCACACCCATCGATTGATGCTATGTATTCTTCTTTAGGGTATTTCTCGAATTGGACTATCCCGTGATCCACCAATTCTTGTAACGTCTTCTCGAAAGCTTCATTGTTTTCCAAGAGGAACCCACACTCTAACAAATATTCTTTCAAAAGGTTTATCGTGGACTTTACTTGTCTGGCTTCCCTAAAGCTAGTGACTACCTTAATTGCATTCACCGCTGGTCCACCATGCAGAGGCATGAGATTTGTCTTGATGTTTGGATTATCAAAAGTGATATCATGGGAATCCAACAAATCTTGAACCTTATGTCTGAAGGCCTAGCATTTTTCTATGGTATGCCCCAAAGAATTTGCATGATACTCGCACCTGGAATTTGCATCGTACTTTGGTTGGAGTGCCCCAATTAGAGGAGCCAGAGGCTTTAGCTCTACCAAATATGATTTAATTAACTGTTGCAATAATTGACTATGCGGTATGGGGAGAGGATCAAATCTTCTCGGAGGCCTTTCAAACCTGTTATGTTGTTGTTGTTCCCATGGAATTACCAATGGTTGTTATTCCCTTAGATGTGATGCGACATGATTGATTTCTCCTTCCTTTTTTTTCGAGAAGTTAGGATCATGTCTTTTTGAATTATAAGGGGGTACTGGATGATTCCCCTTGTATCTTCCCACTCTTTATACTTGCTTCAACTCTTTCAACAATAGTCACCAAATCAAAAAATATGGAGTAGACACCCCCTACAATCTTATCATAGTACAACACTTGTAAAGTGCCCATGAAAATATCGACTAATTCTTTCTCCAAGAGTGGTGGTTGTACATGAGCTGCCATTTCTCTCCATCTTTGAGCATACTCCTTGAAAGACTCCTTCTTCTTTTGGAACAAGTTTTGGAGTTGCATACAGTTAGGCGCCATGTCCAAGTTGTACTTGTAATGTCTCAAGAAAGCATTGGAAAGATCTGCCCATGTCTGGATATGAATTCGCTCCAATTGCATGTACCAATCTAAAGATGCCTCACTCAAACTGTCTTGGAAGCAGTGGATCATCAGCTTTTGATCTTGAGCATATGCGTGCATTTTTCTGCAATACATACCTAGATGATTTCTTGAACATGTGAGTCCCTTATATTTTCCAAAGTCAGGTACTTTGAATTTTTGAGGGATCACCACATCTGGAACTTGACCCATTTCAAGAGCATCGACGTTGAAAGCATCATAACCCTCAACAGCCTCCAACCTTTCTTCAAGAGCTTTATAGTGATTAAGCGCTAAAGGATTTTCAGTGGCAAGAGTTTGGGTTGTCCTTTAAGGTATTTGGTTGAGGTTTTCTAAGTCATGGTCTCCATACTACAAGTCTATGTAATTGTCCGCGTTGTTGACCAGAATCTGCAAAGTACGGGATGCCCCTACATTCGGTGGAGGTTGGACAAATCCTTCAGTATCAGTTTGTTTGACCTCTTGGTGTGTTACCGTCAACTTTAGAGGCTCAGATTCTGGTTCTCTTCTTGGTTGGTGACTGCTCGATGCACCAATAGTTTGGGTTACTTCTTCAAAGTATGCCCTAGGAATTTGTTCTTGTCTCTCGATGATGTTCTTTAAGGCTATAAGAACATGGCTCATATCTCTGTTCATCGAGTTGATGTTGCCTTCCACCTGCTCCAAATATTCCTTAAATGCAGTTTGATTCTCCTCGATCTGTTCCATCACTTTCTTTTGATGGGCTCTAGTTTGATATGACAGTCGAAGAGGTGGTTGTTTTTTACCAATGGTTTAACAGGAGATGTTTTTGAAAAATAATGAGTTTTTTTTGTTATGAAATGTCAAATGTGATGCTTATGCATGAATGCGTATAAATATGCTAAAAGTTTTTAACCTTTGTCTTATTCACGTTGGATTCCTTTATATATTTTTTCTAGGTTTTGCTTTTTTATCAGCGAGCATCTTAAAAATAAATACACAAATGAGATATGGAAACAAATTTTTTATTGAAATAATAATTGTCCTTGAAACAGAAATACAATTCAGATATTGAAAAATATTCAAACCAAAAACATCAAAACTAACTTGCTGAAAGAAATAACAAAGGGAAAAATTCTTCTAAGTGCGCCTGCGGATATCTTCCCTGAAACCTTCAACCATAGTCCTACAAAGCTTGAGGAAGTCTTAAACATCCTTCGGGAGCAGGACCATCACATTTTACGCATCTCTCAAACTTCTAGGGATGTCCTCAATGAGATTGTTGGCTAAGAAGGCAAGTTTCACATGTTTGTCTTTATAGAAACGATATTCTTGGTAGAGGTCCATAATCATCTTATGATTATCCTTTCCCGCTTTGGCGATCTTTGCATACTGCTCTTCCCAATATAATTTTTCAGCCCTCATCTTTGTATAGAGTTTCCTTTGTATTAGAAAATTCTCTCGAAGGTCTTCTAACTCATGACACACTTGCTCGTATTCATCAGTCTTTTGGGCGAGAAGTCTTTCTATCCTCATCCTCTTGAGACGTTCCCCTACACCCGATTTTTGGCTATCTTGAAGTCTCATAGTAAGATAATTCATTTGCTCTTCTTGGTCTAAAGAAGCTTGTGCCAAACTTTGGATTTGAGCCCTCAAATTTTCTTCCATCTCCTTTTTGTCTTGCATCGCCTTTTCGTACCACCTAATTAGCCTCATGATTTCACCAGCAACATCTTTGAAACGTTGGTTGTAGGAATCCAAGTTAAAGGTAGCACTAAAAAACCCTCCAGTCAAACTTTTCCGCTTAAGACTCTCCTTTTCAAATGCTTCACGGTCTTTCTGAATCTATTGATCTTTGGACTCAAACTCGCGTTGCACTTGTCTTTTCTCCTTAGCTAAGGTATGAAGGCTAAGCTCCAATTATTCTTTGTCCTTTTGATCTTGATTCAAAGCTTTCTTCAAGTTGTCTATTTCTTCTAAGGAAATAGGCAGAGGATCTGGGACATATGGCTTGTACTCATGATCAATGTCAAATGGTAACTTAACAACTTGCACCCTATTCAAAACCCATCGAGTGTAAGGTTCTTTCGCCACAACATTCTTCCTTTCACCTTTTTCTCTTGTTAACCCTATTCCAAGCTCGGATGATCTTCTTGAGAAACTCTTGGTCATTTTTTCCCATGTCATGAATGATTAATTGTTTAAGTTGTTCAACAGAGGGTTTATCCTCCAAAAGGTACCCAAGTTGTCGCAAAGCTAAGGTAGGGTTGTAATTGATGCCACCACGTGATCCAACCAAAGGAACATTAAGAAAATCTCTGCAACTGTAAATGATATCTCTAATGTCTAGCTTTCTTGCATACGATAACACAAAATCAACAGTAAGAGACCTTAATTTTTTAGGTCACTCGAATCGTGTAAGAGTTTTAATCATATAATCTTATTTGTAGAGATGAGACATAAACATGGAATATAGAAGTGGGATACAACCATTCAGCGTACCCCTCCCCTTTTCGTAACGAGTGTGAATAACATAGTAAATATCAGCAAATAAACCGGGAATTGGGTCCGCATTTAAAGCGTTTGTTCCCCAAAATACACTAATAGCTGCAAGATCAATATAGTCCAAAGTCCGCGGAAACAGAATTACACTAAAGACAAGTAGACCTAAACAATCAAAACAAGACTCCAATTCTTTGTTATTGGCAAAAGAAAGGGCTTTAGCTTCCAAATAGTGTCTTTTAACCCCATGTATATCACCTTCTTTTTTGTAATTAATTGAAAATTCAGAATAAGGGATCCCTAAACCATTTTCTAAGTCCTTAATGTCAATTGTTTATCCAATTACCATATATGGTTTTCCCTTAGAAAAATTCAAAATTCTATCAAATTCTTCCAAAGTTGGTGCTAGCTGAAAGTCTTGGAAGGTGAAACATCTCAATGGAGGATCGTAGAACTAAACCAAGGCAGAAATAGCATCCAATTATACATCCACTTTTGTCAACTCAAGGGTATCCCCATAACAGCGAGTAAACATCTTCAAAGCTCTTTCAAATATTTTCCCTTTGATGGTCTTGATCTTCGTCATGTCTGGCTTGACGGTGTTAACACGGACAAGTTGTTTCACTTTGGAATTCATTTTTAAGACAGTTCACTAAAAACCTTTGATTATTTTCTTTTTTTAAATCCTGTGAATAAGACAGACAAAAAGAATGGAGAATAATGAATATGTGAAATGCAAGATGTACGAATGCTTGATTGTGTGGCATAGTAACATGATTTCATGAAAGCTATTCTTAGATGGTAGGCTCCTAGTTTTTGCCTACGAATATTCTACCCTCCCCATAAAGTGTTTTCATTAAGGGAATCATGGATAACACTAGAGGGAAAGTCACAAGGGCCTCCCTTAAGTAGAGCCTCTTTACAGACCAAAACTTTCGTCTCTAAGGTCGTTAAAGGTCTCACCATCTTGGTCTGATTAAAACTGGAGAAACCATCCATGAAGGAGAATACCTTGTGCTGAGTGGTGTTATCGATCAAAAGATTGATATGTGGTAGTGGGAATTCATCTTTGGGGCTTCCCATGCTCAAATCCCTGCAATCTACGCACATACATACCTTGCCGTCTTTCTTTGGCACTGGAACAACATTAGCAACCCACTGAGGAAATGACATCACTGCTAAGAACCATGCATTGAATTGTTTCATGACCTTGGCTTTGATTTTTTTGACATTTCAGGATGCACGCAACAAACCTTCTCTTTAGCCGGGGCACAACCTTCTTTCATTGGCAGACGGTGAACCACAATATCTCTATCAAGTCCTGGCATGTCTTTGTATGACCAAGCAAAGATTTCAACATATTCATGTAACATCTAGATTAGTATGCTCTTGACACTGCTTTCTAAGTTGGCGCCGATCTTGGCCTCTTTCTTATATGTCTCGGTACCCAAGTTCACCACTTCAACCGGCTCTTCGTGTGATTGCATAGCCTTTTCTTCTTGAATTGAGTCTGGCAAGTTCTCCAGGTATTTCACAATCTTCCTCACCTTCGTGCTCAGCTTGGTAGATCGGATTTTCGAAATCATGTGCAGCAATAAGATAAAAGAAAGACATAGATCACAAAATTTGCATGCAAAACGTCCAATGTTTTTATTGAATGAACAAATGTTTATGAATTATCATCCCTTTAACAAATGAACCATTGTGCCCCAGGTAAGACACAAGGTTTTAAAGTTATTATTTATTACATAGTAAAAAAAAAATTTTGAAAACAAAAAGACAAGAATAAAGCCATTACTCCTGACTAAAGGAGATGGGAAGGATGTCTTCTGCCTTCCAGTTATCCAGTCCATCACCAACAGTAGGGAATATCCAAGTGTTGAAGTCACAATCACTATATGCATCCTCTATAGCATTGACCCCGTTGTTGCTGATGCGGAACAGAGGTATCCTAGTACGAGCGCATCGAACAACCCTCAGACCTTCTGTAGTAAAGCCCAGACTAAACTTGTTAGATTTAAAAGGGATATCAGGAAGATGACCCCAAATTGTACTACCACCTTCTTCAATAGTAGCCTTAGCATCTTTCAAGGAGGCCATCTTGTGTGGAGTTTTGGTGATATTTGGAATGGCTTAATCATCTTTAACAATAGCAGGGGAGATCACTTCAAAGGTTTGACAAGGTGTTTCAATGAATTTTCCGTCCATTTCCATATATCGGAACGAGATAAGGTGGCTGACCATATATTCTTCCTCCCCATAAACAGTAACAACTTTTTCTTTTACCGGATAATTCAGTTTCTGGTGCAAGGTAGAGGTGATAGCACCTTCCCCATCGATCCAAGGGCTTCCCAATAAATAAGAGTAAGCCGACCGGATGTCCATGACATACAAGGTGGGCTCAAAAATCAGTGAACCTACCTTGATCGGGAGGTCTACCTCTGCATGTACCATTCTCCTCGACCCTTCAAAGGCCCGAACTATGATATTATTGGTGTTGTACCCCGAAATTTACTATCTCATTTTATTCAAAACATGCTCATTGAAGTCCTCAACTTTCTCAAGGATGCCCAAGAATTAACCAGACAAATTCTCTCCTAAGGTAATGAACCTTCAAATAGGGTTTCCACTTTCATTAAGATATGTGAACTACAAAGGTCTCAAATCTTTTCCATGGTCCTAATATGTCCTCAAGATCATCCATGTTAAGTTTCATGCCTTGCACAACAAGTTTGCTCAGTCAATTGCTCAAATGCCTGAAAATCAACAATGTTAGGTCAAAAGTCAACTGTGGCTTAATTACAGTCAAACTTCAATTTTTTTGTCAACATCAACATTTTGAAGTGATATCCATCATTTTATAAAGGGTTGATCATGATTCCTCAAGGAATGCTCTTAACACATAAAAACTCAAAAGTTGTTAAATTAGGGTTTCTATAGGAAAAGTCAACCAAACTTTGACCAGGCATAACTTTCTCATAATTTATCAGAAATTTTTACACCAAGGCTCATTTTGAAGAGAATCCAATTCTCTACAACTCATCTTCAGCCCTCAAGTTTAATAAATGAACTCATGAAAAGGTATAAATTCAGACATTATAGGTCCTTTTCAAAAGTCAACAAAAACACCTTTTGGGTCAAAGGTTCTTACATAAACATGGTAGATTAAATTGAGATGAAACCAAAAGGATCATTTATAGGACATCCTAAGATTTCTAAAAAGTCCAAGAACACCCTCCTAGGGTCAAAATTGAGGAAGATATGCATTGTCAAAGTTGGCAATTTTTGGAAATTTGCACAAAGTCAACAATGCCGAAAATTGCATTTTCTCCACATGGGCCTATCTTTTCAAGTTTGGAGCTTGTTCCTAACATGGTCCAAGACCCATGAAACACTCCATGCCTCATTCAATTATTTATTTAATTTATTGTGATTTTATTCATTTAAAATTCAAATAAAATCAAAATAAATCATATAAGTTGCTTTTTGGATGATCTTGGCATTGAATGAAGATGATATATGTTGTCAAACAAAGATCAAATCATGCAAGGGGCTGATTGAAACGAAAATGGCATGATTTGGCTTGTTTTGGAAATAAATAATGCAAGGAACAAATCAAATCTTTTTTCCATGATTGCTCAAGATTGAATATGTTTTTGTTGACCTAATGCCTTCTAATACATATACACAATATTGCCAGACCAAAAGGACACGAAAAGGCTGCCTCCAAAAGTCCAGAAAAACTTCAACATTTGACAAAAAAAGTGGTGTTCGAATTCTGATTTAGAAGGCGATTCAAGGTGTTTCAAGGCCACCAATCCACTCCTGGGAACCTCCTAAATCTAACAGTATCATTTGCATGCATAAAAGCTCCAGGAATCATCACCTTACAGCATCACGGTTTGCCCTTATTCTTGAATTCGATTATGACTATACGCACATGATTAACAATTTCTAAGCATACCTTCATGTTTGTATCATAATTTAGAATGTATTGTATGATTAATTATGATTTTTGACGCATGTGTGGACAACTGCCATTGTTAGGGTTTAAGGTTGCATTTCAGGGCTTTTTGATGCAGGTAAAATCAGGGAAAAAGATGGATACCACATCATACTCACGAGATCAAAACTAGTTGATATGTAGGTTTGGATTTAATTTATCTTGCTTGTTTGAGATTTTTGAGATTTGCAGGGTTACAACTACATCGTTTGTCCGTAGGTAAAAGGTTGTTAGCTAAAACGACAATCCTGTTGAAGAAGACGATCGCGTGTCAAAGCCCAGTTGGCTAATTTGAATTCTATGCGCATTTTTGGCATAAGGCATCATATTTTCTTTATATTTTATTCATGTTATTATGCTAACAAAAAAGCCATCCAACCCAGACGGTAAAGCCAAGCGCGTATGAGAGGAAGGACTCGGGTTCAATCCCAAGTCCATACATTTTTCTTATTTTCTGATCTTTACATGCAGGATCCCATGCGCCTCACCTTCAAAGGGCCATCATGCATCCTCAGATCCATCCATTGGATCAATCTCCTTCCAGATCTAATGCTCAGCATAGGCGGACCATGGTGAGCTCCTAGAGGCCAACCACGCTGAATCCCCACGTGATAAAATAGGCCTATAATTCTGGGATTAACAATTCCATTCCACACCCCTAAGTTGCTGTTTCTAACAAGCCCAAGTTATTTCTTTTTTAATTTCTTTTGTTTTATGTATTTGTTTAATTATTTTTACAAAAAACAAAAATATTTTTTTTATTAAATCAAAAAATCACAAAAATAGATTTAGGTTTTTATAATTAAAATTAAAATTTGAAAATTAATTAGTTTAGTTATTTCAACATTGATTATTTTGTTAAATAAAATTAATTAGAAAATTAGGTTTAACTTACAAATTTCAATTATTTTTCTCAATAAAAAATACAAAAATATTTTTTAATTAATTAGATTCATTAGGATATTTAATTCCCGTATCCCTCCTCGCGCGCATTTTATTTATTTATTTTTCAAATTATTGTAATTGTTTTGAGATTGTAATAGTTTAATTAGGTTATTTACTGTCATTCCCTATTTACTGTTTTCATTCCCCAAGTTTTGGTTATGTAATTCCTCCCCGAGGCCTTGTAATAGTTAGGACTTTAATTTCTCGCACTTTTAAATTTCCGCAACTATGAACTGTCTAGATGTATGGATAATAGGCTTGCATGCGAAAGATAAATGAAATTAAAAAGGTAGATAACCCTAATTGTGCAAAGAAAAATAAACTGAAAAATAACACATGCACATGTTCACTCCTAGGGTTTATCCCACTCCGATTGCCTTCGATAAACGGTCATGAAGCATAGGGAATTTTAGTGGTCATCCTCCAGTCCCAAAAGATCAAAATGACCCATTCGAATGTTGCCTCGGAAAGATCTTTAGGACTTTAGGGTAACTACTTAGGTTTCCTGACCATTTCTTTTGTGATCGTAATTGTCCCTTCGAATGTCCCTTAAACTCTAACGATGGGGCTACCTACTCCTTAATAGTAGGATAGAGTTGTCTAAAGGAAACGAGAACGGACAATCTTTTTTTTCGAGTAGGTAGAAAATCTTTAGTACTTGCTCAAAACAATAAAAACTCTTTTACACAAACACTTTCAAAACAATTTTCAAAAACAACTTCGTCACACTCTTGAGGACAGATACAAAGGTTACCACAAAGTTAAACAAAAACTTTTTAAAACACACACAAGCAATTTTAAAATGAGCAAGTACCTAAGAGCCAGTGGAAAACCACAGATAGAAAGGGTGCTAACACCTTCCCTTTCTATAATCTACCCCCCGTACTTAGAAAATCTCGAAAAAAGGTTTTTTTATGTTCTTTTCCCTCTTCCTTTGTTGGATGAAATAAAAGTAGGTGGCGACTCTTACTTACCGCGACATTTGCAAACAAAAAATGAAAACCAATATAACAGTCAGTTCTACCATCGTATCACAGAACTGGCGACTTTGCTGGGGATACATTAAAAAAGTGGGGTTTACCTTAGGATTTAGGTCATTCTTAATTACTTCTTTGGTCTGTCTTGTCTGATTTACTTTTAAGGGTATCTGTTTGGGTTATTTGGATCCTAAACCTAGATCGGGGGAATTCCTTTTAGGTAAGTAGCAATAAACTGTGAGGGAACTGTGCGGGGTATACCGACACGGTTGAAGTAGTACCTACGTTGATGTGAAACTTTGGTTGGTACCGGTAGCCCTTGAGTCAATCAAGGAGAATATGGGGCCGCTGCATGGTGTCATAAATCATCAACTGGCCTTAGAACCTTTAATTGCACAACTTGGCCAGTAGGACGAGCGTGATGGCCGACTTTGGCGTATTCCCAAGGTCGACAGATACTCGATGCTACACTCATTGAGGTTTGACTCCTGAGTTTTGTTTGGTTGCGAGTCAATCGCCTATTGAACGAAGTTTGGGGGAAAGATCAGTGATATTGAGATCCCTTAGAACCCGATTACTATTTATAGGACAGATTGAACCAATCCAGCTTCAAGAGGGTATGACCCTAAAACATATGAAGGCTTTAAACCTAAGGACTTGGTGTGACTTGTTTGTTTCTTGCTATACATGTGATTTCTTAGAATAATCATGACATCATAAGCACGGCATATCATACTAACCATTTCAAGGATTTTCTAGGGCTACTCTTTGATTTGTTTTGTAGGACATGGCATCCGCCCGCAGGAACACTATCCAGATTAACCTTGTGAAAGTACCACCTCAACTAAAGGACTTAGCATTAAGGATTCCTGAAATCTCTCCCTTCACTGAAAAACATGGTCGGCTGCTCAACTTAGTCACTTCAAAACCTGATGAAGAATTGTTAAAAGTGCTATTTCAGTTCTTTGATCCCTTGCACCACTGCTTCACCTTCCCGGATTACCAGCTAGTGCCTACTATGGAGGAATTTACTCGTTTATTGGGGGTACCTATTCTTGATCAGTTACCTTTCAACAGTATGGAAATACATCCAAAGCCTGAAGAGATTGCTCGAGCTCTGTCCTTACAACGGACTGATGTAGTAAGAAATTGGGAAACTAGGGGAAGTGTCCAAGGAATCCCGGTTAAATTTCTATTCAAGAAAGCTCACTGTTTTTGGGATACCCTGGATTTACAAGATTTTGAAGAGGTATTGGCACTCCTCATCTACGGGATGGTACTATTCCCTAACATGGATCAACTTGTAGATGTTAATACGATTAAGGTTTTTCTGTCTCATAATCCTGTGCCTATATTACTTGGGGATATTCTACACTCTCTGTATGCTCACACTCTAAAGAGAATGGGGATCCTCCTGTGTTGCATCCCTCTATTGGCTAGGTAGTTTATTTCGCACCTACCCAGGTCTATTTTGAAGAACGAGCAGGGTATGAAATGGTCTCATAGGCTGATGTCCCTTACACATTCAGACATTCATTGGTGTTCACGGTCTTCGGAAGATGTTACCATCATCGATCGCTGTAGTGAATTCCCTAATGTCCCTCTCTTAGGCATTATGGGAGGAATCACTTATAACCCTTTTCTGGCACTGCGACAGTTTGGTTATGCGAGAAGGGATGGTCCTTATGATACACTTATCCAAGGAATCATTTTCGACTATGAGAATGATGCTCAAGGTTACCGTAAAAGATTTATGCAAGCTTGGGGCATGGTACATAGAGTTGATAGCAAGACACTGGGGCACAAGAATTCCATCCCTCTTGAGCCTTATCTCAGATGGGTACGAGCCCGCGTGCAAAGTATTATGATGCCTTACCCTACTGTCCTACCAACGATTGTGGAACCAGTTGCTGAAGGAGACACTTCTTATCTTGTTCTTCATCCTGACATGCCTACTGATCATGAAGAGTTACAAAAATCCTGGGTTCAACTTAAAGAGGAGCGGGATACGTTTGAAACTCAACTCTATGCCAGCGAGAAGAAGGTCCTGGAACTCACTAGGATACTTTATGAAGAAAGGAATATAAACGCCTACATTGCACCAAAGAGGATGCGCTCATGGGAGACCTAAATTTCTTTTTGCTTTAAGTTTTGTTTAATTGTAAGCCTAAAGGACACTCTTTGTAATAATCTGAACTTATTAATACAATTAACGTGTGTTTCTTTTGGTTAAACAAATTTGAGCCTTTAAGAGTCCTTGAAATCATTGCATACGCATATCATCCATGACATTGCATAAACAGGTACCATAACAGGTTTCTCATCTTCTTCGCTGTTTATTTCAGCAATAATATATTCTGAACAAAGCATCAAGGATCTACAGGCACAAAATGCCCAATTTCACCAAATATTCGTAGCCTTAGCTAAGGGGCAAGAAGATCTGAAGGCCCTTATTCTGAAAGAGAAGAAGAAGAAGAAGAAGAAGACCTCTGGTGTTCTGAATCTGGGCACAAGATTCAAAGGACCGTTGAAGCAACCGGTTGATTTGACCTTCTCGTCCAAAGAAGGGGAGAATCAAGAGAGAGAGAGACAAGGGAGGAGGACCGTATCCCTGAAGTTTCTGATAATGACACCGACTACAATGATGAACAGTATCCTCCCACTGAGGATAGATACAAACAGTTAGAGGATCAGCTGAGCGCAATGGAGATCCATAGAATACCAAGGCTGGATTTTGAAGAGTTGGGTTTGGTGTCTGGGGTGGTCATCCCACAAAAGTTTAAGGCTCCGGTTTTTGCGAAGTATGATGGGGTGTCTTATCCCAAGCTTCACCTCCGTTCCTATGTGAGGAAGATTCAACCTCACACTGCTGTTAGGAATTTGTGGGTCCATTTCTTTCACGACAGTCTGTCTGGGACTCAGCTTGAATGGTTTTATCAATTGGAAGGAACCAATGTCAACAACTGGGAGGATTTGGCTGCTGATTTTTATAAGCAGTATCAATATAACGCTGACCTTTCTCCTACCCGTACTTAACTCCAGAGTATGTCCATGGGTGCAGGTGAAGGTTTTAAGGACTATGCGCAGAAGTGGAGAGATCTGGCATGGAGAGTCTAACCCCCTTTGTCTGATAGGGAGTTTGTTGACATGTTTCTTGGGACGCTGTCTAGTCCATTCTTCAATCACTTGATTGGTAGCTCCTCAGCTGGTTTCACCGAGCTAATATTGACCAGATAAAGGGTAGAAGCTAGGATCTGGAGTGGAAAAATACAGAAAGACACCTCATCAAGCTCAGTGAAGAAGCCCTTCATGGGTAAGAAAGAGGACAATGCCATTTATAGCCCAAGAGGTCAGAGTAGAGCTGAGTGTTGTCCAACTGTAGGGGCTGTAATGATACCTAGGCCTACGGTTACTCAACAACGAAACAATCAGCAAAGAGTAGAAAGATCGTAAAGGCAGTTCACCCGGATTAATATGACATTGACTGAGGTTTTACCCTAACAGTTAAGATCCAACTTGGCAACCTTAAAAGAGGCTCCCAAGAATCCTAACACCTCATCTCCTTTGTTGTACCCCAAAATTTGCCCTCCCATTTCCTCAATATTTTCTCATCACAAGACCTTTGAAGATCAAGATCCAGTTAGGGTTCCCTCTGCTCAAGACTTCTCCCTGCACTGTGGACTCAAATTAGGGTTTGTGTTTGCCTAAGGATGTTTTGATCTAAAATGCCTAAGATGACCTTCATGCTTCATATTGGACCCCCAAGTTTACCTATACCAAGTTTCAAGTCTTGATTCCAAGTTTTGCCCAGTCAATTGGACAGTTGACCTAGAAATCAGCTGTATTGGGGAAAAAGTTAACTGTGGCCAATTGACAGTCAAACCTCATGAAACTTGATCCACATCAACATTATGAACTCATATGGACCATTTGATCAAGTTTGGATCACAATTCCACAAGAAATTTGATCAGATCACCAAAAGGGCAAAATGGTCATTTTTAGGGTTTTGACTGCACAAAGGCAATTTTTGACTGTTTGACCTAGCCAATGGCAAAACAAGCTTACATATGGACTCAAGGACTCAATGAAATGGTCTTGACACATTCATCAAGCTCAAAAGATCCCAAGTACACAAGATTGACAGTTGAATTTCCCAGTCAATTGATCAATTTTGACTGTATACTGAAAAGTCAAACTTTGACTTTTTGGTCAAAATCAAGAGTCAAGATTCATTTTTCATCAAAACATGCCAAATCATGAAACTTGTTCACCAAGAAATCACAAAATGCAAATTAGGGTTTGAAAATGGAATTTTTCATAACTTAGAATTTTTCTAAGTTATGAAAAACCCTAATTTTTTCCCAACTTTGCCCCATCTTTTCACCATGATACATTTGGATTCAAACAAAAGTCAAAACATGAAAGTTGTAGCTTGTTGCATAATCTACAACTTTGATTCACAAAGTTTTCTCATTTGAAGCTTGTATCTCAAGTTATAATTTTTTGAATAAGGGCACTAAACCATTTTTAACTTAGTGAAATTTTAACCTATTTTGACAAGGTTTTCTACCCCACTTCAAGGCCACTTTTCATACCCTTCCACTTGGAATTTTGATTTTCATTTCAAAGATGGATTGTAGTACGCATTCCAAGCTTTCCAAAATGTCCAAGAACCCATCAAACAACCTCATAACTTGAGAGATTAGAATTTCACAAGTTGGCAAAAATTCACTTTTGTTCTTCATCAAAACATGTTCATAAACTTGCAAATCTGAGTTTAGCTTGCTTTATGCTTGATTACAGGTCCTTGAACCATTCCATACTCAATAATTTAATGCATATTCAATGTGTTGAGGCCATGTTCTTTGTGTTCTAACATTGCATAGTGGATTAATCCTAAACTAGATAAAGTGCTTTATCCATTTTTGTAAAAAGCTAGCTTTATGTCAATTTGAAATCCAAGCAAGTACAAGCAAAATCCTCTTGGCACAAGATTATGGACAAGTTGCTCTGATCAAGAGAAGATTATGCAGCAGGATTAGAGGCCCCTACTGACCTAAAAACAAAAGTGACCATTGCTTGCTTCATTTTCAAGTAACATGGCATAACTTATCACATATCTCATCTCAGCTTAGAAACACAAGAGAGAAATTATCAAACACATTCCATAGACCACATCCAAGCTTTGGCACGAGTCCTGAACCTCTCAAGCATCCTCCATCTCAAAATCACCTTGAAACTGCACAAACAGGGGAACCCCTGCAGATTGAGTGCAAACTCCCACTTCCCTCGAGCATTCTCACCAAAAACAATTCATACACCTTACTTACAACATATGCAAGCTAACCATGGCCTAAAACCTGACCTGTAATCACTCTAACAGTTTCCACCATTTTTAATTTCTCCTTTTGCAGTTGAAGTTCTACAGCTTGATACAAGAAGGTTCAAGACAAAGTAAGCATTGAAAAAGCATCCCTGGACCTCAAGGAAGCTTTTCCAATCATTACATTACACTGAAAGTCCCTCATTCTCCACATAGAAGTTCAACTGCACAGGTAAAACTTTGAACTCGTATCTCTCTTATCATGCATCTTTAGTCTTAAGTTTGTGAAGAAACAAGGTCCTACTCATAGCCCTGAACATGTACATATCTTTACATTTCATTTCTTTTGCCTGAGTAGAGAGAATTTGGAGTTTGAAAATGGTAGAAAAATTAGGTTAGGATTTGGGGGAGGAGAAATTCTCCCTCATCTTAGAGAGATAGGTCAAGTTCTTTATATGGTTAGAACCGTCTCTTCATGCTGAACATTTGTTGTGTTATGAGTTTTTGCTGAAAAGCCAAGAATCAGGAGTTAGACATTGAAGAACAGGGGCGCGCGTTTTTTCAAATGGTTATGCTGGAGGTTGAAGACAATGATCATTGGGCTGGGCCTTTGTGTTATTTCTAATCACACCACTTAATTGCTATTACACCCCCTGAACCCATTTGTCTTATTTTTAATCTTTTTTGACTTTTTCCTTTTTGGTTGACTTTGTTTATTTTTCCTCATGACATTAAAAATTTTAAAATATTTTTTTTCCATCATTTTTGTATTTATTGCATATTTATTTGCTTATTTCCTTTGTTTATATATAAAATAAATACATGCTATTATTAGAATAAATATGAAAATAATGTAAATACATTTTTATTTTTATTTATCTTCTGAAAATATTTCACATAAAAAATACTCTTTTTATTTATTTTATTAAAATATTAAATAAATATTTATTTTGTGTATAATACATATTTAAGGTTTAATATATATATATAAGTTCATTAATATATTTAGGTCAAAATATAAAAAATACTTGAATTTTTCATTTTTTTATTAATATTTGATACAAAAATACTTTTTTTCATAATATACTTCATTTTATTTTATTTTTATAAATAATAAATAAATATTGGTCTTAAGTTAGATAATAATACATTTTCTTAATAAAATTAGGGTTTTGCCCTAAATTCAAAATACTCCAAAAAAAATAATAATATATTTTTATTTTCTTTTCTCTTTTACATAAATAATATTTTTCATACATATACAAAACATTTCTTTTGCATCTTGCATTCTTATTTAATTTTTGTACATTATTTACATTGCAAATATTCAAATTGATGTAATAATTTAGATTTAAATTCTTGTCAATATCCCCATTTGAACATTTGTACCCCCCTTCCCATATTTGGTTTTGTAATAGCTTAGTAATTTTTATTTCGCACTTTATACGCTTTCTAATAATAACATGTTAGAATTAGGGTTTGTATGCGAAAAAACGATAAAAAATAGCTATGACCTAATCTCAAGATAAACAAGCATGAAAATGGACACACAAATCACACTTGCACCCCCTAGGGTATTCCACTTGTTGCCTTTCAAAATTAGGCCATGTTGCATGTTGAACTTCTTTGGGCAAAGCAAACAATTTGAATGATCATAGTCCCTCGATAAGACTTTTCAAAACAAACAAAAACAAATGATCAAGTCCCTTAAAGAAAATTGCCCAAAGACATTTAACGCCGTTGCAATTATGGTCTAAACGATGACCCGCGCCTGTCCCTTTCACATCCTAACATAAGGTTGTCCACCAAATTCAATGGTGGAACAAACTTGTTAAAAGGGTTAAAACATAGCAATAATCTTTTGAGAAATTTAGGAGTAGATAACCTCTTAGTTACTTGAATCAAACTTGCAAAACAAAACACTTGCCTAATTTCAAAACCACACAACACTATACTTTCAAAACAACTTTCAAAAACAAATGAAAACCTCTTCAAAAGACATACATCTTTGTATACATCCCCACATGGATCATTACAAAGGTTGCCACCACATTGGCCTCTTTTCAAAATATCTTCAAACCCACACACGCACAAAGCACCATTTCAAACAATTGAAAACAAAGCAAGTGATCTAAGCAAGTAACTAAGAGCCCATGGATAACCATGGATAGAAAGGGTGCTAATACCTTCCCTTTCTATAATCTACTCCCCGAACCCAAGAAAACATCTCAAAAGGTTTTAGCTGTGCTTTTTAACCTTTCCTTAGGATAAAATAAAAAGTCGGTGGCGACTCTTGCTAACCGCAACATTTGCGAATACAAACGCAAAACCCAAGTCAGTTCTCCCACCGTATCACAGAACTGGCGACTCTGCTGGGGATAACTTTTAAAAGTGGAGTAACCTTAGGGCTTAGATCACCTTTGTTTTCAATTGTTTGCTTTGTTTGCTTTTATATTTATGGGCTTTGCATCGGAGTTCATAGATCCTAACCCGGATCTGGGGATATACCCTTTTTAGGTAGCATAATCTGTGAGGGACCTGTCCGGCGTAGACCGACATGGGTGAAGCAGTGGCTACGTTGGTGTGGCATCTTAGTCTGTACCTATATCCCTTGTGTTGTAACGGGGAGAATATAGGTCTTCTAAGGGGTCATTAAACACCAACCAACCTTAGAACCCTAAATTGACCAACTTGGCTATTAGGACAGTAGCAGTATGCTACACTCATTGAGGCTAAACTCTCGAGATGGTTCTGGCCGCGAGAAAAGATTGCGATGCTGGAGTTATGACCGATTGAGGGTAGCCAATGATTTGAGATCCTCTAGAACCCGGTTACTTTTGATAGGACAGGCTTTAACCAACAAAACCAAAAGAGGGTAATACCTGAAACTCATGCTGGCCTGAAACCTAAGGGTGTCTTGTGTGACTTGTGTGCCTTATTTGCCTATGTGAATACTTGTGGTGTGTTTCATCATAGCATCATGCCATCATACCATTGCATGCATCCTGTATAAAAGGCTAACCCATTTCAAAGACAAAAAGGTTTCATCTTTGCTCTGTTTTGTAGGACATCATGATGCCCATGCGTAGAAATACTGTCCGGCTCAACTTTGTTCAACCACCAGTTTTACTCAAGGATTTGGTTGGAAGGATTCCAAACACTACCTCCTTCATCAACAGACATGGCTCTCTCCTTGGCTTGGTCACTGCAAAATGGGACCAACAACTGATAAGTGTTCTGACCCAGTTTTATGACCCTCTGTACCATTGTTTCACCTTTCAAGACTTCCAGCTGGTTCCTACCCTGGAAGAGTTCTCTTATTTGCTTGGGATCCCTGTCTTGGAACAAACTCCATTCACTGGTTTGGAAAAGACTCCTAGGCCTGAAGAGATTGCTGCAATTCTCCCCTTGACCAAAGAAGAGGTATTGTCCAACTGGGAAACTAGGAATGGGATCAAGGGCTTTTTGGTCAAATTTCTGGTTGGCAAGGCTAATGATTTCTGGAATGACTTGGATTTTAAGGCATACGAGGATATTCTGGCTCTTTTGATCTATGGTCTGGTATTGTTTCCCAACCCTGACACTTTTATCAGTATCCATGTCGTAAGGATCTTCATGTCTCGAAATCCGGTACCCACTCTTTTGGGTGATGTTCTACAACAACTCTATGCTCGTACTGCCCGAAAACGGGGAACTCCGTGGTGTTGTGCTCCTTTGCTAGTAAGGTGGTTTATTTCTCACCTTCCTAAGTTCGTGCTGAAGAATGAAGAGGGAAAAGGTTGGGCTCGGAGGTTAATGGCTCTCACTGATAATGACATCACCTGGACTCTCAGAGGTTTGGATGAGGTAGCTGTTATTGACCGTTGCGGAGAATACCCTAATGTTCCGTTGATTGGTATCCAAGGAGGAATCTCTTACAATCCGTGTTTAGCTCTCCGTCAGTTTGGAAGAGACAGAGGAGATGGGCCTCATGAAATGTTGGTTCCTCACTTCCATTTTAAGTTTCAGGCAGACAGTGACAAACTACGCCAGGGATTCATTAGAGCCTGGGACAGAATCCACAAAGCCAACCCACATGAATTGGGACCAAAGACTTCCCTGCCTTTGAAGCCCTATTGCAAATGGGTCCGCATCCGTGCTCAGAAGTTAGGCATGCCCTACGAAGCTGTTAGACCTCTCACTCTTGAATCTCCTGATGAGGATGGGGTTCCTCCAACTGTCCTCCCTCCTCAGATACCTACTGATTTTGACACCATGAAGAGATCTTGGGCGCAGCTAAAGGAAGAACGGGATTTCTATCGGGAGAAGTTCAACGAGCAGGAACGGAAGATCCAGAGGCTGACCAAGCAATTGGAGGAAGAACGGGTCCTGAACAACTACATCAGCACTGAAAAGAGGAGGCCATGGGAGCATTGATGAGCTTTGATTGTTTCCTTTTGTAGTTTATTTCCTTTCCAGTGTTTTTCATTCCTGTAATGCCTAAGGGCAAGTTGTTGAACAATTGAAGATTTTAATCTAATGAAGTGTGTTTCCCTTTTTTTGTCTACAAAGTTGAATCTTGTTTGTCTTTGAAAACATAAAACATACGCATTCCATTACACCATATGCATAGCAGGTACCCTATTTCACAGGTTGCTTAATTTTCTTCGCTGTTTGTGTGCACAGCCATCATGAATCCAGACTCATCCAGTGAGCAGGCAATCAAGGCCCTTCAGGCCCAAAGTGCACAGTTTCAAGAGATGGTCCTAAGCCTAGCCCAAGGTCAGCAAGAGTTGAAAACTCTGCTCCTGAAGAAGAAGAAGAAAAAGAGGACTGCATTGTTCAACACCGGACGCAGATTTGGGAACACACTCCACAATGAAGCTGATCCAACCACTTCTTCTGCTGAGAAAAACAGTCCCCAAGGGGGAGGAGCTCCTAGTCCCGCAGTCTCCGACAACGAGACGGACTATAACGACGAACAGTACCCACCTGCTACTGACAGATACAAACAATTGGAGGACCGCTTGAGCGCCATGGAAATTCAGAATGTGCCGGGACTGGATTTCGGAGATTTGGGGTTATCTTCTGGGGTAGTAATTCCACACAAGTTTAAGGCGCCTGCCTTCGCCAAGTATGATGGGGTCTCCTGTCCAAAGCTACATCTAAGGTCGTACGTAAGGAAAATCCAACCTTACACGGCAGATAAGAACCTCTGGATTCACTTCTTCCAAGATAGCCTCTCGGGGTCACAGCTTGAATGGTTCTACCAATTGGATGGAGCTAGCATCCGACACTGGGAAGATTTGGCAACCGCATTCTACAGACAATACCAATACAATTCTGATCTTGCTCCTACGCGTACCCAACTTCAGGGTATGTCTCTAGGAACGGGTGAAGGGTTCAAAGAGTACGCTCAAAAATGGAGAGATTTAGCTGGCAGGGTGCAGCCTCCATTGACTGATCGAGAGCTGGTTGATATGTTCCTTGGGACTTTGTCTGGTCCGTTTTTCAATCATTTGGTTGGTAACTCCTCCGCTGGGTTTACAGATTTGATATTGACGGGAGAAAGAATTGAAGCTGGCATCAGGTCAGGCAAGATACAGAAGGCTGCCTCTACAAGTGCTGAGAAGAGGCCGTTTAAGAAAGAAGCAAGTGCCGTCTATGGTCCCAGAAGACAGGTCAAGCCCGAAAGTCGCCAAGCCGTCAATGCTTTGGTCATCTCCAAACCTGTTGCTGCTCCTCAGCAGTACAATCAACAAAGAAGCGAAAGGCCCAAGAGGCAGTATACTCGGCTGAGTATGACCTTATCTCAAATTTTACCCCAACTGTTATCCACCAACCTGGTGACCCTTAAAGAAGCTCCTAAAGTCGTCAACACTGCGTCTCCTAAGTATAACCCAAATGCCCGGTGTGCTTATCATTCTGATAGTCCCGGGCACACTACTGATGATTGCTGGGCCTTGAGAAACAAAGTGCAAGATCTGATCGACGCAAAGGAAATTCAGTTTGAAGCACCGGAAAGACCAAATGTTGTAACTGCTCCTATGCCCCAGCATAGAGTAAATGCCATCGAAGAAGAAATGTACGCTGTTTCGGTAAATGAAGTTGTCACCCCTCTGAAGACTGTTAAGAAGAACCTACTGCGGGCCGGTTTATTTCCGGGTTGCGGTGAAGGTTGCCTGTTCTGTGCTATCTCCCTATCTGATTGTCCCTTGCTGAGGTTAGGCATCCAAGGCCTAATGGATAGCAAGGAGATTCTATTCAAAAAGACTGCTGTTCAATTGGTTCCGATGAAAAAAGTTTCTGTGATTACCATCTTCAAAAATCCAATCAAGGCTCTCCCGAAGAAGCCTGTTCAAATCATGACTGTTGCACCTGTGATTATTACTGTTCCGGGGCCTCTCCCCTACGTATCTGATAAAGCTGTCCCCTGGCATTATGGGGCAGACATGTATGTGAATGGAATCAAACAAGAATTCGACGCTGGCGCCAGTATCTGCGATATCACTGGTCCCGCCAAGGTCACCCGCAGTGGCAGGCTCTTCTCGCCTGACATTGCACCGCCCGCTATTCGAAAACCCCTCCTTATAAAACCTGCAAGTTTACCTGTCCCTGTTGCTGATCAAGTTGTTTCCCCTGCTGCCGAGTCATCAAATGCTCGGGGCAAAGGGATTGAAGAAGAGCCTGCCCGGATGGAGGCACCAATACCCATAAATGCTGAGGCCTCCCGACAAGAAATGGAGGAGATTCTGAAAATAATAAAGAAAAGTGATTTCAATGTTGTCGAGCAGTTGGGGCATACACCCTCCAAGATCTCCCTGCTCTCCTTATTGCTATGCTCCGAGGCCCATGCTAAGGCCTTGATCTCATTTCTCAAGACGGCCCATGTGCCACAGGAGACGTCTGCAGTCCAGTTCACTGATTGCATAGCAAATCTGACAGCAGACAATGGCTTGGGTTTTTCAGATGCTGACCTGACTGCAAAGGGAAGAGACCACAATGATGCCCTGCATGTCTCTATCGAATGCAGGGGCACTACTCTGGCACATGTATTGGTGGATACTGGTTCTTCCTTGAATGTCCTACCAAAAAATGCTTTAGATCGTCTGGATTATGAGGGCCTGGAGTTGAAACCCAGCAATATCATCGTCAGGGCCTTCGACGGTTCCAAAAGGATGGTTCATGGAGAGGTTAACATCCCTATTCGTGTGGGCTCTCAAGTGTTTGACTCTACTTTTTATGTGATGGATATACGTCCATTGTACTCTTGTCTGCTGGGTCGACCTTGGATCCATAAAGCTGGGGCAGTGACCTCTACCTTGCACCAGAAGCTGAAGTATCCCGTCAGGGGAAAGATTGTCACTGTGCAAGGAGAAGAGGAGTATATGGTGAGCCATTTGAATTCCTTCAGATACATTGAGATGGACGGGGAGTTTATTGAAACCCCCTTCCAGCATTTCGAGGAGGTGCATCCAATTTCAGCAGCTGCAGAGACAATAGCCGAAGAGAATGATTCCTTGAAGATGGCTTCCCTAAGGGATGCCCGGGCTGTGGTTCAGAAAGGCAATTGTGCACACTGGGGTCAGCTTCCGGACTTCACTCAGAAGAACGACAAGTTTGGGCTAGGCTTTACTGCAGAGGCTCAGAAGGCGGTGCGCAAAGAGAAGATCGGAAAGGCTCCGGTGTTTATTTCCAGCTCAAGGGTGAATGCTATCGAGGAGGATGTGGAGGAAGCTGAGTTTGACAGTTGGATCTACCCGACTACCAGCAACGGACCAAGCAACTGGACGGCAAAGGATTTTACCCCTATCACATTTGTCACGCAGTAATTGATTTCTTTTGATTTCCGAATTTGTAACAAACAATATGTTAAAACTTTGTTGGCTCGGTGTCCTACCCGGGGCATCGTAGCTCCATTTGTGAGGGCTTTTTGTATGACATTTTCATATATCATCAATCAAAACATTGGACGTTTGTTGCATTTCAAATCTTGTGCTCTTTTCCTTTCCGTGTTATATATATTGCAAAACAGCTATATTTACACACACTCACTTATACAGGTTTCAATCCACTCTGGATCTCACTGGTAACAGCTCTGCTACCGCCAGTTATGACTTCGAAAATCCGATCAACTTGGCCGAAGACGAAGGTGAAGATGATTGCGAAGTGCCTGGTGAACTTGCGAGACTGCTACTCCAGGAAGAGAGAGCTATTCAACCACATGAAGAGCCGGTGGAGACAATTAACTTGGGTACTGAGACAGATAGGAAAGAGATCAAGATTGGTGCCAATCTAGAGCTCAGCGTGAAGCAACGATTGATCCAAATGTTACAAGACTACATGGAGATTTTTGCTTGGTCCTATGAAGATATGCCTGGTTTGGATGCCGACATTGTAGTTCACCATCTGCCAACCAAGGAAGATTGCCCTCCGGTAAAGCAAAAAGTCCGACGGATGCGTCCAGAGATGTCTGAAAAGATCAAGGCCGAGGTTATGAAGCAGTTTGATGCCGGGTTCCTTGCAGTGACTTCTTACCCTCAATGGGTTGCCAATGTGGTGCCAGTGCCGAAGAAGGACGGTAAAGTCAGAATGTGTGTTGACTACAGGGATCTGAACATGGCCAGCCCCAAAGATGACTTCCCCCTACCTCACATTGATGTCCTTGTCGACAATACAGCTCAACACAAGGTGTTCTCCTTCATGGATGGTTTTTCAGGGTATAATCAGATCAAGATGGCTCCAGAGGATATGGAGAAGACTACCTTTGTGACTCAGTGGGGCACCTTCTGTTATAAGGTCATGCCATTCGGATTGAAAAATGCTGGGGCAACCTATCAACGTGCCATGGTTGCTTTATTTCATGATATGATCCATCATGAGATTGAGGTATACGTTGATGACATGATTGCGAGGTCTCAAACTGAGGAGGAGCACCTTGACCATCTGAGGAAGTTATTTGACCGACTCAAGTTGTACAAGCTGAGGTTGAATCCCAACAAATGCACCTTTGGGGTAAGGTCCGGAAAATTGCTAGGTTTCATTGTAAGTGATAAAGGTATTCAGGTGGACCCTGCCAAGGTAAAAGCCATACAAGAGATGCCAACTCCAAAGACAGAGAAAGAAGTCAGAGGCTTCCTGGGACGACTGAATTACATTGCCCGATTCATCTCACACCTGACTGCTACTTGTGAGCCAATCTTCAAATTGCTGAAGAAAGATCAAGTAGTACGCTGGAATGATGAATGTCAGGCCGCCTTTGAAAGGATAAAGGAATATCTCCAAGAGCCACCCATTCTTATGCCACCGGTGGAAGGAAGACCTCTGATACTATACTTGACAGTACTTGACAATTCAATGGGGTGTGTGCTGGGGCAGCATGACGAGTCTGGCCGAAAAGAGCACGCTATTTATTACTTGAGCAAAAAGTTTACCGACTGTGAGTCTCGTTACTCACTGCTTGAGAAAACTTGCTGCGCTCTTGTATGGGCTGCTCGCCGGCTGAGACAGTATATGCTGACTCACACTACCTTATTGATTTCAAAAATGGACCCCATCAAGTACATATTTGAAAAACCCGCTCTGTCTGGAAGAATAGCGAGATGGCAAATGATCTTGACAGAATATGACATCCAGTATACAACTCAGAAAGCAATTAAGGGAAGTGTACTGGCAGATCATTTGGCACACCAACCTGTGGACGATTACCAATCATTGAACTTTGATTTTCCGGATGAAGATATCATGGTGGTAACTGACTGTGAAGTACCTGGACCGGATGAAGGACCTGAGGAAGGATCCCGATGGTCCATGCATTTTGATGGAGCCTCCAATGCTTTGGGTAACGGCGTCGGCGCTGTAATCATATTTCCCAAAGGAACTCATACTCCCCTCACCGCCCGATTATGTTTCAGCTGCACTAACAACATGGCAGAATACGAGGCATGTATCATGGGTTTACAAGCTGCAATCGACTTAAGGATAAAATTCCTGAGTGTCTTCGGAGATTCCGCTCTCGTGATCAATCAGATCAAAGGCGAGTGGGATACGAAACACCCGAATCTTATTCCTTACAAGGAGTATGTGTCAACCTTGCTTCCCCACTTTGAAGAGATAACTTTTGAGCATTTCCCCAGAGAGGAGAATCAGTTAGCGGACGCACTAGCCACGATGTCTTCAATGTTCAAAGTTAAATGGGACAATGAGGCTCCCCGAATCATAATCTGGAAGTTGGATGAACCGGCATACTGCTGCGAGCTCGAGGTTGAGAAGGTCACTGAGAAACCCTGGTATCATGAGGTGAAGAGGTACTTGGAAGCTCAGGAATACCCTGAAGGTGCATCCTTCAATGATAAGAAGTTCATGAGGAGGTTTGCTGCAAAATTCTTCCTCAGCAACGGCATTCTCTACAAACGGAATCATGATTCAACTCTGCTACGTTGTGTGGATAAGGCAGAAGCAGAGAAAATCATGATGGAACTGCATGAAGGTACATTTGGAACACATTCCAGTGGACACACCATGGCTAAGAAAATCCTTCGGGCAGGATATTTCTGGTCCACAATGGAAGCCGATTGTTACCAACACTCCCGAACTTGTCATAAATGCCAGATCTATGCTGACAAGGTGCATATCCCTCCGGTTCCTTTGAATGTCCTGACGGAACCTTGGCCTTTCGCAATGTGGGGCATCGATATGATCGGTGAGATCCGACCGACGGCATCCAATGGGCATCGCTTCATCTTGGTGGCGATCGATTACTTCACGAAGTGGGTTGAGGCAGCTTCCTATGCCACAGTAACCAAGAGCGTCGTGGCACGTTTCATCCGGCATAATCTGATCTGTCGGTATGGCGTCCCAGAAAGAATCATTACGGACAATGGTACCAATCTCAACAACAAAATGATCACTGAACTCTATGAACAATTCAAGATACAGCACCACAATTCTTCTCCCTACCGGCCGAAGATGAATGGGGCTGTAGAGGCAGCCAATAAAAATATCAAGAAAATTGTGCAGAAGATGACAGTGACCTATAAAGATTGGCACGAGATGTTACCGTTCGCTCTCCATAGGTACCGCACCTCAGCAAGGACGTCAACCGGGGCAACTCCCTTCTCCTTGGTCTATGGCATGGAGGCAGTCTTGCCAATTGAAGTCCAGATACCCTCTCTCCGGATAATGAAGGATGCAGACTTGAATGAAGATGATTGGATCCAGACTCGACTTGATCAATTAAATCTGATTGACGAAAAGAGGCTCACTGCTATCTGTCATGGTCAAACGTATCAGAAACGGATGATCAGGGCATTTAACAAGAAAGTCAGACCACAAGAGTATCAAGTTGGGGACCTGGTAATCAAATGCATCATCCTTCCTCAAAGTGATCCCCGGGGCAAATGGACCCCTACTTACGAAGGGCCATTTGTGGTTAAACGTGTGTTCTCAGGAGGAGCCATGATCCTAACCACCATGGATGGTGACGACCTTCCTCACCCCGCCAATGCAGACATAGTGAAAAAATACTACGCATAAATAAAAGACCCGCTAGGTTGACATACCTAGGCAAAAATAAGGGCTTCCCGGCGAACCAAAAGGGTTCGGGAAAAAATAAGGGATGAAATGAATAAAAATATGTACACCCGGCAAGTCGAAAACCTGAAAGGGCGGCTTGGGCAAAAATGGGTATCCCGGTGGACTGAAAACCCGAAAGGGCGGTCCAGGCAAAAGTTAGGGATAAAAGCGTAACACTATGTCTCATTGGATCACTTCGCATCCAAAATTCGGCATCAACTATCTGGCTCAAGATTTCGGCATCGACCAATCAGCTTCATCTTCAATAAGGCAGCAAGGCGATGGGACGTTCGAAGACATAAAGGCGATAGCAGAGTTAGAACCCAGTGGGATTGTTCACATAGCTGTTTTGTTTCCTTTTTCAAATTGTAAATTTTATATTATTTGGCGGCACCCTCTTACTAGGATGTCGGCCTCTTGTACAAAAACGCCTATTCACAGGCAAAGTTTAAATCAATACAAATTCACTTGTCCATACAAATTACCATTGTTTTCCTTTTCTGTTTTGTCTTGCGAAGAACGTCCAATGTTCATTTTTGATATATGCATTTGACATTAAATTGCTGATTCATAAATATTTGCATATGAAACAAGAGATTTATTACAGGTGACATCAGAGACAGGGGCAGTTGAAGTTGTCTAATGCAGTCTGGTTGTTTTGTCCGCCAAGGCACCAAGGTAGTTTCAACTGAAGAATGTGGCCAGATCATCTCAGCTCCCCGCAGAGTAAATCAGGTTCAGCAATACTTTCCCCAAGCAGAGTTGGTTCCCCGTTGATCCTAAAAGGACACAACATTCCCCGGCAGGTCTTAAAACTCATCCCCAGAAAATTCTGGAAGCTTATCCCCTGCGTAGCACGGACGTCTCTCCCGAGTTTTATTTAGAGTTATTTCCTCACAAGGACTTATAACTGGGTTATCCTCAGCTAGAAACCATGGAAGACCGCCCTCGGCAAAGTTCCTCCAATCCCCAGCGGAGTATATCGTCATTATCCCCAGCGGAATCCATCATTAGAGTCCTCAGCAGGCCTCACATCAAAACTTCGGCCAAGTATCTCTTCCACAGAGCAATTCTCCGGCCGATCGTCAAGGATTTATTTTCCTAAGGAGAAATTACATCCATAAACATTTCACATTTTCATACATCCTGCTTACATACATGGTGAAACGCATACAACATCTCATGTTGAACATCATGATATCATGCATATCATACATCATGACATTGCATACAACTTACGTTTTTGCCTTTTCAGGAAAAAGACAATCCCAAAAAACAATTACAGCCAACTATCGCAATTCCGGATCCGATACCTGTATCTAGCCAGGGCACATCTGAGAATGATCAGTTTCCAGACTCGATTCCTGTATCTAGCCAGGGCACGTCTGAAGAGTTCGAAGATTCGATTCCTGTATCCAGCCAGGGCACATCTATCAACTACAACATTTCCAGATTCGACTCCTGTATCCAGCCAGGGCATATCTGTTGACCACGTTTCCAGACTCGATTCCTGTATCTAGCCAGGGCACGTCTGAAGAGTTCGAAGATTCGATTCCTGTATCCAGCCAGGGCACATCTATTAACGACTATTTCCAGATTCGACTCCTGTATCCAGCCAGGGCATATCTGTGGACAACCAGTTGTAGACTCAATACCTGTATCCAGCCAGGGCATATCTACATAAGGAGACTAAGGATCAAACACCTGTAACAAGCCAGGAAAACATCCGTCTTTCTCAAATACACAAGTTCTCGCTAAGGAATCTCTTAGGCGATCGACACTTCCAAATGGCATCTATAAGCCCATTCCCGACAAGGTTCTATCACGTCTCCAGATGGCATCTATAAGCCCGTCTCCCTATCCACCACCTCTCCAAATGGCATCTATAAGTCCATTCCTGACATCACATTGCTGATACCTCAACATGCGAGATACCTCAACATGCGAGTGCAAATTTCCGGGCACTCTAGTGTCCAATCTTCTTTTACCCTCGAGTCGCGAAAGGTAAACTTGCCAATCTAACTCTTCAGGTTCAAGAAGATTGAACAGGGGCAACTGTTGTACCCCAAAATTTGCCCTCCCATTTCCTCAATATTTTCTCATCACAAGACCTTTGAAGATCAAGATCCAGTTAGGGTTCCCTCTGCTCAAGACTTCTCCCTGCATTGTGGACTCAAATTAGGGTTTGTGTTTGCCTAAGGATGTTTTGATCTAAAATGCCTAAGATGACTTTCATGCTTCATATTGGACCCCCAAGTTTACCTATACCATGTTTCAAGTCTTGATTCCAAGTTTTGCCCAGTCAATTGGACAGTTGACCTAGAAATCAGCTGTATTGGGGAAAAAGTCAACTGTGGCCAATTGACAGTCAAACCTCATGAAAATTGATCCACATCAACATTATGAACTCATATGGACCATTTGATCAAGTTTGGATCACAATTCCACAAGAAATTTGATCAGATCACCAAAAGGGCAAAATGGTCATTTTTAGGGTTTTGACTGCACAAAGGCAATTTTTGACTGTTTGACCTAGCCAATGGCAAAACAAGCTTACATATGGACTCAAGGACTCAATGAAATGGTCTTGACACATTCATCAAGCTCAAAAGATCCCAAGTACACAAGATTGACAGTTGAATTTCCCAGTCAATTGATCAATTTTGACTGTATACTGAAAAGTCAAACTTTGACTTTTTGGTCAAAATCAAGAGTCAAGATTCATTTTTCATCAAAACATGCCAAATCATGAAACTTGTTCACCAAGAAATCACAAAATGCAAATTAGGGTTTGAAAATGGAATTTTTCATAACTTAGAATTTTTCTAAGTTATGAAAAACCCTAATTTTTTCCCAACTTTGCCCCATCTTTTCACCATGATCCATTTGGATTCAAACAAAAGTCAAAACATGAAAGTTGTAGCTTGTTGCATAATCTACAACTTTGATTCACAAAGTTTTCTCATTTGAAGCTTGTATCTCAAGTTATAATTTTTTGAATAAGGGCACTAAACCATTTTTAACTTAGTGAAATTTTAACCTATTTTGACAAGGTTTTCTACCCCACTTCAAGGCCACTTTTCATACCCTTCCACTTGGAATTTTTATTTTCATTTCAAAGATGGATTGTAGTACGCATTCCAAGCTTTCCAAAATGTCCAAGAACCCATCAAACAACCTCATAACTTGAGAGATTCGAATTTCACAAGTTGGCAAAAATTCACTTTTGTTCTTCATCAAAACATGTTCATAAACTTGCAAATCTGAGTTTAGCTTGCTTTATGCTTGATTACAGGTCCTTGAACCATTCCATACTCAATAATTTAATGCATATTCAATGTGTTGAGGCCATGTTCTTTGTGTTCTAACATTGCATAGTGGATTAATCCTAAACTAGATAAAGTGCTTTATCCATTTTTGTAAAAAGCTAGCTTTATGTCAATTTGAAATCCAAGCAAGTACAAGCAAAATCCTCTTGGCACAAGATTATGGACAAGTTGCTCTGATCAAGAGAAGATTATGCAGCAGGATTAGAGGCCCCTACTGACCTAAAAACAAAAGTGACCATTGCTTGCTTCATTTTCAAGTAACATGGCATAACTTATCACATATCTCATCTCAGCTTAGAAACACAAGAGATAAATTATCAAACACATTCCATAGACCACATCCAAGCTTTGGCACGAGTCCTGAACCTCTCAAGCATCCTCCATCTCAAAATCACCTTGAAACTGCACAAACAGGGGAACCCCTGCAGATTGAGTGCAAACTCCCACTTCCCTCGAGCATTCTCACCAAAAACAATTCATACACCTTCCTTACAACATATGCAAGCTAACCATGGCCTAAAACCTGACCTGTAATCACTCTAACAGTTTCCACCATTTTTAATTTCTCCTTTTGCAGTTGAAGTTCTACAGCTTGATACAAGAAGGTTCAAGACAAAGTAAGCATTGAAAAAGCATCCCTGGACCTCAAGGAAGCTTTTCCAATCATTACATTGCACTGAAAGTCCCTCATTCTCCACATAGAAGTTCAACTGCACAGGTAAAACTTTGAACTCGTATCTCTCTTATCATGCATCTTTAGTCTTAAGTTTGTGAAGAAACAAGGTCCTACTCATAGCCCTGAACATGTACATATCTTTACATTTCATTTCTTTTGCCTGAGTAGAGAGAATTTGGAGTTTGAAAATGGTAGAAAAATTAGGTTAGGATTTGGGGGAGGAGAAATTCTCCCTCATCTTAGAGAGATAGGTCAAGTTCTTTATATGGTTAGAACCGTCTCTTCATGCTGAACATTTGTTGTGTTATGAGTTTTTGCTGAAAAGCCAAGAATCAGGAGTTAGACATTGAAGAACAGGGGCGCGCGTTTTTTCAAATGGTTATGCTGGAGGTTGAAGACAATGATCATTGGGCTGGGCCTTTGTGTTATTTCTAATCACACCACTTAATTGCTATTACACCCCCTGAGCCCATTTGTCTTATTTTTAATCTTTTTTGACTTTTTCCTTTTTGGTTGACTTTGTTTATTTTTCCTCATGACATTAAAATTTTTAAAATATTTTTTTTCCATCATTTTTGTATTTATTGCATATTTATTTGCTTATTTCCTTTGTTTATATATAAAATAAATACATGCTATTATTAGAATAAATATGAAAATAATGTAAATACATTTTTATTTTTATTTATCTTCTGAAAATATTTCACATAAAAAATACTCTTTTTATTTATTTTATTAAAATATTAAATAAATATTTATTTTGTGTATAATACATATTTAAGGTTTAATATATATATATATAAGTTCATTAATATATTTAGGTCAAAATATAAAAAATACTTGAATTTTTCATTTTTTTATTAATATTTGATACAAAAATACTTTTTTTCATAATATACTTCATTTTATTTTATTTTTATAAATAATAAATAAATATTGGTCTTAAGTTAGATAATAATACATTTTCTTAATAAAATTAGGGTTTTGCCCTAAATTCAAAATACTCCAAAAAAATAATAATATATTTTTATTTTCTTTTCTCTTTTACATAAATAATATTTTTCATACATATACAAAACATTTCTTTTGCATCTTGCATTCTTATTTAATTTTTGTACATTATTTACATTGCAAATATTCAAATTGATGTAATAATTTAGATTTAAATTCTTGTCAATATCCCCATTTGAACATTTGTACCCCCCTTCCCATATTTGGTTTTGTAATAGCTTAGTAATTTTTATTTTCGCACTTTATACGCTTTCTAATAATAACATGTTAGAATTAGGGTTTGTATGCGAAAAAATGATAAAAAATAGTTATGACCTAATCTCAAGATAAACAAGCATGAAAATGGACACACAAATCACACTTGCACCCCCTAGGGTATTCCACTTGTTGCCTTTCAAAATTAGGCCATGTTGCATGTTGAACTTCTTTGGGCAAAGCAAACAATTTGAATGATCATAGTCCCTCGATAAGACTTTTCAAAACAAACAAAAACAAATGATCAAGTCCCTTAAAGAAAATTGCCCAAAGACATTTAACGCCGTTGCAATTATGGTCTAAACGATGACCCGCGCCTGTCCCTTTCACATCCTAACATAAGGTTGTCCACCAAATTCAATGGTGGAACAAACTTGTTAAAAGGGTTAAAACATAGCAATAATCTTTTGAGAAATTTAGGAGTAGATAACCTCTTAGTTACTTGAATCAAACTTGCAAAACAAAACACTTGCCTAATTTCAAAACCACACAACACTATACTTTCAAAACAACTTTCAAAAACAAATGAAAACCTCTTCAAAAGACATACATCTTTGTATACATCCCCACATGGATCATTACAAAGGTTGCCACCACATTGGCCTCTTTTCAAAATATCTTCAAACCCACACACGCACAAAGCACCATTTCAAACAATTGAAAACAAAGCAAGTGATCTAAGCAAGTAACTAAGAGCCCATGGATAACCATGGATAGAAATGGTGCTAATACCTTCCCTTTCTATAATCTACTCCCCGAACCCAAGAAAACATCTCAAAAGGTTTTTGCTGTGCTTTTTAACCTTTCCTTAGGATAAAATAAAAAGTCGGTGGCGACTCTTGCTAACCGCAACATTTGCGAATACAAACGCAAAACCCAAGTCAGTTCTCCCACCGTATCACATCCTTGTTATAATCCAAACGCTCGGTGTGCTTACCATTCTGAGAGTCCTGGCCACGATACAAATGATTGTTGGGCTCTGAGAAATAAGATACAAGATCTAATTAAAGCCAAGGAGATTGAGTTTGATGCTCCAGAGAAGCCTAATGTCATAACTGCTCCCATGCCCAAGTACAACCGTGGAGTTAATGCCATTGATACTGATCTGTTTGTTACCTCTGTTGATGAAGTTTCCACCCCTCTCATGATTGTCAAGAAGAATTTGTTATTGGCCGGTTTATTTCCGGGCCATGGTGAAGGTTTCCGGACAACATAAAGATTTTGTTTGAAAAGAATCTGATTCCAACTGTTCTGTATGAAGATGTTGCTATCATAACCATTTCCACCAATACATCCAAGGTCTCCTCTAAAATACCTATTAGGATTACACCTGCTCCAAGAATTTCTCTGTTGATAATCACTTTTCCTAGTCCTGTACCGTACTCCTCGAACAAAGTTGTCCCTTGGAATTACGGTGATGACGTCTACTATAATGGCGTCAAGCAGGATTTGAAGACTAAAGAGGCTGGTCTCGATATCAGTAATATTGTCGGGACCAGCAAGGTTACCCGAAGTGGAAGGGTTTTCTCTCCCGAGATCTCCCCGAAGATTGTTGTTAAGCCTGTTGTTATTCCGTCAATTGTTCTTGCTAGTACTTCAGCTACTACTCCTATCCTTACTTCAGTTGTTACCCCTGCCAATGAGTCATCTGGGACTCGGGGAAAAGAAGTTATAAGTGAGCCTGCCCGGGCAGAGGCACCTAGAAAAGTTATTGTGGAATCCTCTAAACAAGAAATAGAGGAAATCTTAAAAATAATCAAGAAAAGCGACTACAATATGGTCGAGCAGTTGGGGAAGACCCCTTTGAAGATATCAATGTTGTCTCTGCTGTTATGTTCTGAGGCCCATGCAAAGGATTTGATTTGATTTCTCAAGACTGCACATGTTCCGCAAGAAACCTCCGCCGACCAATTCAAGGACTGTGTGGCCAGTTTGACTGCTGACAATGGTTTGGGTTTTTCAGATGCCGATCGGACACCAAAGGGGAGAAAGCATAATGATGCTCTGCATGTATCAATCGAATGCAGGGGCACTACTATGACTCATGTGATAGTGGACACTGGATCTTCCCTAAAGGTTCTGCCTAAGAAGGCTCTTGATCGGCTAAATTGTGAAGGCTTGACCCTAAACCCAGTAACATTGTGGTGAAGGCTTTTGACGGCTCAAAAAGAATGGTGCATGGGGAGGTGGACATCCCTATCAAAGTGGGTTCTAAGACCTTTGGGTCCACCTTCTACGTGTGGATATTAAGCCATCATATTCTTGTTTGTTGGGTCGCCCTTGGATCCATGAAGCTGGGGCCGTTACTTCTACGCTGCACAAAATGATGAAATATCCAGTAAAGGGGAAGATTGTCATTGTGCATGGTGAAGAGAAGTATATGGTAAGCCACCTGAATTATTTCAGGTATGTGGAGATGGACGGGGAATTCATAGAGACTCCTTGTCAAAACTTTGAAGAGGTTCCCCAGATTATGGCATCAACCGAGACTATCACCAGCACAAAACCTCCTTTGAAGATGGCTTCTCTCAAGGACGCCAGAGAAGTAGTTGAAGAAGATAGGTGTAGCATTTGGGGACAACTCCCTGATTTTCCTCATAAAACTGACAAATTTGGTTTGGGTTTTACTTCAGGAGCTCAAAGGTTTGTTCGACGCGCTCGGGCCGGAGGACCTCCCCTACGCTTAGCAATCGTGGGGTCAACGCTATTGAAGACAGTGATGAGAATTCTGATATCGACAGTTGGATCTACCCGACTACCAATGGTGGACCTAGTAACTGGACGGCTAGAGATTTTGTGCCAATTTCTTTTGTTCAGCAGTAACTGTCTTACTTGTTTTTCGAATTTGTAACAAACAATTTAAACTCTACAGCCTTGTGTCTTATCCGAGGCACAATGGTTTTGTTTTGTGAGGGCTATTATATGTCATTTTCATATGTCATCAATAAAACATTGGACGTTTCTTGCATACAAATTTTGCGCTCTCTGTTTTTCTTTTCTGCTTTTCACTTTATCAATACAACTGTGCTCTTACACACACTCACATATCAAACTGCAGATCCATATCCACTCTGGATCCCATTGATAATAGTTCTGCTATTTCCAGTTACAACTTTGAAAATCTAATCAACTAAGCCGAGGAAGAAGGTGAGGACGATTGTGAAGTACCCAAAGAACTTGCTAGACTGTTACAGCAGGAAGAGAGGGCTATACAGCCTTATGAAGAGCCAGTTGAGACGATAAACTTGGGCACGTAGGTAGACAGAAAGGAAATCAAGATCGGTGCAAATTTGGAACTTTGTGTCAAACAGCGGTTGATACAGATGTTGCACGACTATGTTGAGATCTTCGCCTGGTCATATGAAGACATGCCTGGTTTAGACACTGATATTGTGGTTCATCATCTGCCGACTAAAGAAGACTGTCCCTCGGTTAAGAAAAAAGTCCATCGTATGCGCCCTGAAATGTCAGAGAAAATTAAAGCATAGGTTATGAAACAGTTCAACGCAAGGTTCTTAGCTGTTACCTCCTATCCGTAGTGGGTTGCTAACGTTGTTCAGGTACCTAAGAAGGAAGGTAAGGTACGAATGTGTGTGGACTACAGAGACCTGAACAGGGAAAGCCCCAAGGACGACTTCCCGCTTCCCCACATTGATGTTCTAGTTGACAACACCGCACAACACAAAATCTTCTCCTTCATGGATGGTTTCTCTGGCTACAACTAGATCAAGATGGCTCCTGAAGACATGAAGAAGACAACCTTCGTCTCACAGTGAGGCACCTTCTGTTACAAGGTGAAACCTTTTGGGTTGAAGAATGCTGGGGAAACTTATCAGCGAGCCATGGTCGCCTTGTTCCACGATATGATTCACCATGAGATAGAGGTTTATGTTGATGATATGATAGCCATATCTCAAACCGAGGAAGAACACCTTGATCATCTACAAAAGATGTTAGACAGGTTGAAGACATACAAGCTGAGGTTGAATCCGAACAAGTGCACCTTCGGGGTAAGGTATGGTAACCTTCTGGGTTTTTCATCAGTGGCAAAGGTATTCAGGTAGACCCTACAAAGGTAAAGGCCATATAAGAGATGCCGGCTCCCTGTACAGAGAAGGAGGTTAGAGGTTTCTTGGGACGCCTAAATTATATTGCCAGGTTCATTTCACATCTGACTGCTACTTGTGAGCCAATCTTCAAGCTCCTGAAGAAAGATCAAGTGGTAAAGTGGAATGACGAATGCCAGACTGCTTTCGAAAGAATCAAGGAATACCTTCAAGAACCACCAACTATGATGCCTCCAATTGACGGTAGACCTTTGATAATGTACTTAACAGTGTTAGACAATTCAATGGGGTGTGTGTTGGGGCAGCATGACGCGTCTGATCGAAAAGAGCATGCAATATACTACCTTAGCAAAAATTTTACCGACTGTAAGACAAGATACTCACTGCTCGAGAAAACTTGCTGCGCTTTGGCATGGGTGGCTCGCCGACTGAGACAGTATATGTTGACCTACACTACTTTGTTGATATCTAGGATGGATCCAATCAAGTACAACTTCGAGAAGCCCACACTCTCCGGAAGAATAGCGAGATGGCATATGATCTTAACTGAATACGATATATAATATACAACTTAGAAAGCAATCAAGGGAAGTATATTGGATGATCATTTGGCTCATCAGGTCGTGGATGACTACCAATCCATGAATTTTGAGTTCCTGGACGAGAATATTATGCTGGTGAATGACTATGAAGAACTTGGACCAGATGAAGGACCTGAAGAAGGATCCCGATGGACTATGGTTTTTGACTAAGCTTCGTACGCACTCGGTAATAGCTTTGGCACCGTAATCATATCTCCTGAGGGCTGTCATACTCCTTTCACTGCCCGACTATGTTTCAACTGCACTAACAACATGGCGGAGTATGAAGCCTGTATCATGGGTCTCAAAGCTGCTATCGATCTCATGATCAAGTTCTTAAATGTCTTCGGGGATTCAACTTTGGTGATAAGTCAGATTAAAGGAGAGTGGGATACGAAACAACCTCATCCCGTACAAAGAGCACGTGTTAACATTGCTCCCACACTTTGAGGAGGTAACCTTTGAACATTTCCCACGAGAGGAGAATCAGTTAACGGACGCTCTAGCTACCATGTCTTCTATGTTCAAAGTCAGGTGGGACAACGAAGCTCCCCGAATCACCATTGAGAGGATGGATGAACCAGCGCACTGCTGTGAGATTGACATTGAAGAGGTACCAGATAAACCCTGGTTTCAAGAAGTAAAAAGGTAATCTGTCAACGATAAAAAATTTTTGAGAAGGTTCGCCGCGAAATTCTTCCTCAGTAATGGAATCCTCTACAAGCACAACCATGACTCTACCTTACTGCGGTGTGTAGACAAGAGCGAAGCAGAGTGGATTATGACAGATTTACATGAAGGTACCTTCGGAACCCGTTCCAATGGATATACCATGGCTAAGAAGATCCTACGGGCAGGATACTACTAGTCCATTATGGAAGCAGATTGTTATCAGCACTCCCGAACTTGTCATAAGTGTCAAATCTATGCTGATAAGGTGCATGTGCCTCCGGTTCCTTTGAATGTATTGACGGCTCCTTGGCCCTTTAAAATGTGGGGCATTGACATGATCGGAGAAATTAGACCTACCGCTTCCAATGGGCATCGCTTCATCCTGGTGGCCATCGATTACTTCACAAAATGGGTTGAGGCTGCCTCCTTTGCTACCATTACTAAGAATGTTGTGGTGCAGTTTAGCATGCATAACCTGATCTGTCGGTATGGTGTGCCAGAGAGAATCATCACAGACAATGGTACGAATATCAATAATACGATGATCACCAAACTCTTTAAGTAATTCAAGATACAACATCATAACTCTTCTCCCTACCGGCCGAAGATGAATGGCACTGTTGAAGCGGCTAACAAGAACATCAAAAAGATCATACAGAAGATGACAGTGACATACAAATACTGGCACGAGATGTTACCATTTGCTCTTCATGGGTACCGCATCTCCGCACAGATGTCAACATGGGAAACACCCTACTCTCTAGTATATGGCATGGAGGAAGTCATACCCATTGAGGTCTAGATCCATTCTTTAAGGATTATGAAAGATGCGGGTTTGAACAAAGACGACTGGATTCAAACTCGACTTGACCAACTGAATCTGATCGATGAGAAGAGACTTACTGATGTTTGTCATGGTCAAATGTATCAAAAACAAATGATCAAGGCTTTCAACAAAAAAGTCAGACGCCAAGAATATCAAGTCGGTGATCTAGTAATCAAGCGCAGCATACTTCCGCAAGGTGATCCCAGGGGCAAATGGACTCCCACATACGAAGGGCCATTTGTGATAAAAAAAATTCTCAGGTGGAGCCATGATTCTAACCACGATGGACGGTGACGACCTTCCTCACCCTGTCAATGCGGACATAGTGAAAAGATACTACGCATGATTAAAGGCCTGCTAGGTTGACTGGCCTAGGAAAAAATAAGGGCTTCCCGGCGAACAAAAAGGTTTCGGGCAAAAATAAGTGATGAAAACGAAAAATCTGTACACCCGGAAATTCGAAAACCTGAAAAGGCGGCTTGGGCAAAAAGGGGTATCCTGGTGGACTGAAAACCCGAAAGGGCAGTCCAGGAAAAAGTTAGGGATGTGAAGCGTATCACTATGTCCCATTGGATCACCTTGCGATCAGACCTCAGTATCAACTATCAAGCTCAAACGGCACCAATCAGTCTAACCAGCTTCGGACAAGCAGCAAAGTGATGAGACGCTCGAAGACATAGCGGCAATAACAGAATTGAAACTCAATGGGATTGTTGCACATAGATTTTTTCCTTTCGTTGTACACAATATTGTATAACTCCCATTTTTACAGCGGCGTTCTCTTACTAGAACACCAACTTCCTTGTACAAAAATGCCTATTATAGGCCAACTTCGAAAATTAATACAAGTCATTATTTACAAAACCATTTGTTTTTATCTTTCTGTTTTGTTTTGTAAAAACGTCTAGTGATTTATTCTTGACATGTGCATTTGAATATGATTGTTGTTCATAAATGTTTGTATAGGAAACAGAAAGACAATTTCCCGTAACTTAAGAAACATGGGAAAAAACTAAAAAAGGTCAAACCCGACAGTTACTCTGTCCAGTAGGTACCGGGGAAGAGACAACTTTAAAATAAAGTCATCAGTATATACAACCCTGTGACATCTGTACTCCCCACAGAGTAAAGGTAATCAAAGCATTGATATCAATTTCCCCAAAATAGGAGGTACTATCCCCAACCGAGTTCCTTCAGAAAACTGACATTTATATTCCTCAGCCGAATTTCATAATCACAAGCGGGTCATAAAGTTTTCTCCCGAACAGAGTCTATTTCTATGAATACAGAAGCTCAATCCCTGACAGAGTTTATCCCTTCATCTATGGAAGTTCATCCTCCAACAAAGTTATTCTCCCACAGAGTTATTCTCAAACAGAGTCTCTCCCCGGTAGACTATTCACAAACAGGAGTAAATCTTCTGCATAGTCATCTCCGTTCACCATCCCTAGCGGAAGTAGAAGAACCACGGTTTTATACAACAGTCATGAATGTTATTTACAATACTCTCCAGCAGCAGTCAGGGATTTATTTTCCCAGACTCGGATATGTCATAGTAGCATCTCGTGTTCATGCATCATGAAATGCACATACATATCGCATACAACACAATCTCATTTATTTTGAGAAAGTCATCCCACAATGCATTTCATGCATCACATATAATTAATCATGTTATCTTTTCAGGAAATACAATTATCATCAACAATCCCAGCAGTTATACATGTCACATCTGTAGACAACTAATGGAAAATCAGTTCCCAAAACCAAATGGGTCAACTAATCTACATGATCAAATGAAGTAACCCTATAATCCAGGTTCCTTCTCATAGCCTACTATCCAGGCTTTCATCTCGAAGAAACCCAACGACCCAGGTTCCTTCTCATAGCCATACTATCCAGGCTTTCATCTCGAAGTAAACCTATGACCCAGGTTCCTTCCCATAAGCCCTACTATCCAGGCTTTTATCTCGAAGTAACCCTACTATCCAGGTTCCTTATCATAGCCCTACTATCTAGGCTTTCATCTCGAAGTAACCCTACGACCCAGGTTCCTTCCCATAGGCCCTACTATCCAGGCTTTCATCTCGAAGTAACCCTACTATCCAGGTTCCTTCTCATAGCCCTACTATCCATGCTTTCATCTCGAAGTAACCCTACTATCCAGGTTCCTTCCCATAAGCCCTATTATCCAAGCTTTCATTTCGAAGTAACCTACGACCAAGGTACCTTCCCATAAGCCCTACTATCCAGGATTTCATCTCGAAGTAACTCTATAATCCAGATTCCTTCTCATAGCCCTATTATCCAGGCTTTCATCTCGAAGTAACCCTACTATCCAGGTTCCTTCCCATAAGCCCTATTATCCAGGCTTTTATCTCGAAGTAACCCTACGACCTAGTTTCCTTCTCATAGCCCTACTCTCCAGGCTTTCATCTCGATGAAACCCTACGACCCAGGTTCCTTCTCATAGCCCTATTATCCAGGATTTCATTTCAAAGCAACCCTACTATCCAGGTTCCTTCTCTCTTATCTCAAGACAACAGTTTACAACACTGCAAGACCTAGACTCGACCAGACACAGACGATTTCACATTTCCCCAGTAAGTCGCATTGCAGCCTAGACCCTGACCAGATATGCAGTTTACTTCCACCTCCTCAATTAGGAGTTAATTCCCCAGTAGAGTAATGGACAAGCGAAGCTCTTAGACTCTAGTTCCCAGGACATTAATCAACATTCCCCGGTGAAGTCCTCCTCAACGGCAGGTACAAGTATTCTTACAAAGGAATCTCTTATGCAACCGATATTTTTTCTGCATGGCATCTTTAAGCCCATCTCCGACGATTCTCCGTCGACTTCCAAATGGCATCTGTAAGCCCATTCCCGATATCACCAATCAGTATTACTTCATGCGAGTGCAAATTTCTGGGCACTCTAGTGTTCAATCATCTGCTACCTTCAGACCACGAAAGGCAAACCAACCAATCTACATCACCAGGTTTAAGAAGATTGAATAGGAGCAGCTGTTGTACCCCAAAAGTTTCCCTCTCATTTTATTCAAAACATGCTCATTGAAGTCCTTAACTTTCTCAAGGATGCCCAAGAATTAACTAGACAAATTCTCTCCTAAGGCAATGAACCTTCAACTAGGGTTTCAACTTTCATTAAGATATGTGAACTCCAAAGGTCTCAAATCTTATCCATGGTCCTAATATGTCCTCAAGATCATCCATGTCAAGTTTCATGCCTTGCACAACAAGTTTTCTCAGTCAATTGCTCAAATGCCTGAAAATTAACTTTGTTAGGTCAAAAGTCAGTTGTGGCTTATTTACAGTCAAACTTCAAATTTTTTTGTCAACATCAAAATTTTTAAGTGATATCCATCATTTGGTCAAGGGTTGATCATGATTCCTCAAGGAATGCTCCTAACTCATCAAAACTCAAAAGTTGCTAAATTAGGGTTTCTACAAGAAAAGTCAACCAAACTTTGACCAGGCATAACTTTCTCATACTTTATCAGAAAGTTTTCCACCAAGGCTCATTTTGAAGAGAATCCAATTATCTACAACTCATCTTCATCCCTGAACTTCAAGAAATTCACTCATGAAAAGATATAAATTCAGACATTATAGGTCCTCTTCAAAAGTCAACAAAAACACCTTTTGGGTCAAAGCTTCTTACATAAATATGGAAGATTCAATTGAGATAAAACCAAAACGGTTGTTTAGAGGACATCTTAAGATTTCTAAAAAGTCCAAGAACACCCTTCTAGGGTCAAAATTGAGGAAGATATGCATTGTCAAAGTTGGCCATTTTTGGAAATTTGCACAAAGTCAACAATGCCCAAAATTGCATTTTCTCCACATGGGCCTAATTTTTCAAGTTTTGAGCTTGTTCCTAACATGGTCCACTACCCATGAACCACTCCATGCCTCATTCACTTATTTATTTAATTTATTGTAATTTTATTCATTTAAAATTCAAATAAAATAAAATAAATCATATAAGTTGCTTTTGGGATGATCTTGGCATTGAATGAAGATGATATATGCTGTCAAACAAAGATCAAATCGTGCAAGGGGATGATTGGAATGAAAATGGAATGATTTGGCTTATTTTATAAACACATAATGCAAGGAACAAATCAAATCTTTTCTCCATGATTGTTCAAGATTGAATCTGTTTTTGTTGACCTAATTCCTTCTAATACATATACACAATATTGCCAGACCAAAAGGACACGAAAAGGCTGCCTCCAAAAGTCCAGAAAAACTTCAACATTTGACAAAAAAGTGGTGTTCTTATTCTGATTTACGAGGCGATTCAAGGTGTTTCAAGGCAACCAATCCACTCCTGGGAACCTCCTGAATCTAACAACATCATTTGCATGCATAAAAGCTCCAGGAATCATCACCTTACAGCATCACGGTTTGCCCTTATTCTTAAATTCGATTCTGACTACACGCGCGTGATTAACAATTTCTAAGCATACTTTCATGTTTGTATTATCATTTATAATGTATTTGTATGATTAATTATGAGTTTTGACGCATGTATGGACAACTGCCATTGTTAGGGTTTAAGGTTACGTCCGAAAGATGTATGGATAATAGGCTTGCATGCGAAAGACAAATAAAATTAAAAAGGTAGATAACCCTAATTGTGCAAAGAAAAATAAACTGAAAAATAACACATGCACATGTTCACTCCTAGGGTTTATCCCACTCCGATTGCCTTCGATAAACGGTCATGAAGCATAGGGAATTTTAGTGGTCATCCTCCAGTCCCAAAAGATCAAAATGACCCATTCGAATGTTGCCTCGGAAAGATCTTTAGGACTTTAGGGTAACTACTTAGGTTTCCTGACCATTTCTTTTGTGATCGTAATTGTCCCTTCGAATGTCCCTTAAACTCTAACGATGGGGCTACCTACTCCTTAATAGTAGGATAGAGTTGTCTAAAGGAAACGAGAACGGACAATCTTTTTTTTCGAGTAGGTAGAAAATCTTTAGTACTTGCTCAAAACAATAAAAACTCTTTTACACAAACACTTTCAAAACAGTTTTCAAAAACAACTTCGTCACACTCTTGAGGACAGATACAAGGGTTACCAAGAAGTTAAACAAAAACTTTTCAAAACACACACAAGCAATTTCAAAATGAGAAAGTACCTAAGATCCCATGGAAAACCACTGATAGAAAGGGTGCTAACACCTTCCCTTTCTATAATCTACCCCCCATACTCAGAAAATCTCGAAAAAAGTTTTTTTTCTGTTCTTTTCCCTTTTCCTTTGTTGGATGAAATAAAAGTCGGTGGAGACTCTTGCTTACTGCGACATTTGTGAATAAAAATGCAAACCAGTATAACAGTCGGTTCTGCCACCATATCACAGTTGGGCTTCAGTACAACCCCTTCATAGTCTAGTCGGTCAAGAGCACCCTTTGGTAGATTATTTAGAGAAGATCACGTGTAATCAATACATGGGCCAATGTAGTGCCCCTGCATTCTGTAGGTGTTTAGGTATTGGCTTGTATTTTTGGTAAATTCCAAGTGTATGTGTGAATGTCATGACTGATGTCATAACATTCTAGTTCAGGTTGTACTAACTCCTTAGGTACATATGCAGAAAAATATTGTAACTCAAATACTGATGTTCATAAGTGTGTATCTGAGCATGTTTGCAAAATGATCACATTTAGCTAATCAGTAGACAGGTTTTCTCAGATGTCATAACAGATGTTATGACATCCTGTTCTGAACTAGCAGGATTACAGGATTGGATAAGTCTGAGTTTTTTCAGGAAATAACTCAGTCCTTCCTAAACAGAATCCTGCGTTTTCTGAGGAGTAACCTCGCTCAATCCTAACCTGATCAACAAAGTACTGTGACCTGGACTTTAGGTCAAACGGAATCAACCCTAGGTTTTTGGAAACCCTAACTGAAGTTGCAGCTGCTATATATTCAACAGAGCTGCGGTTTTTGAGATCATCCCTGCTGATTATTTAGAAGATCAAGTTTGTAATCTGTATAGATTTGTTTAATTGTACTCCAAGCAATTATCATTGTGATAAGTGTCTTGGAATAGGTTTTAATTGTAAGGGTTGTGTAGCACTCAAAGCTTTGAAGCAAGAGTGTTTGAATGTTACTTGACTAAAGCTGTGAAGCAGAGTCAAGTTAGTTGTGTACATCACTCAAAGCTGTGAAGCACGAGTGATTGTGTTACTTGATTAAAAAGCTGTGAAGCATAATCAAGAGTGTGTTTTTGAAGAGTGTCTTCATCAATTCTCAAGTCAAATTGGTTTATATATCACTGCTGTGATTGAGGGGGAGTGAGTAGGAACTCAGGTTTAAGTTGTACTTAGATTAGAATTGCATTGGGTAGGTCTTAAGTGAAGGAGATAAACTGGTTGGTTTATTCCTGAATTAACATCTCTTATAGTGGATTCTCTCCCTGGCTTGGTAGCCCCCAGAGTAGGTGTTGTTGCACACTGAACTGGGTAAACAATTGACTGTGTTATTTACTGCTTTTGCATTTACTGTCATATAGTAAGTCAGATACAGTGTCATAACATTGGACGTGACATTGAGTATCTGAAGCCAGAATTTTCAATTGGCATCAGAGCAGGCACCCTGCCTGTATTACTGGGTGAGATCTAGGGATATCACTTTCTGGCACTATGGACAAAGAAGGAGTTTTTGGAAACAGACCACCCATTCTGGATGGAACTAATTATGACTACTGGAAACCTCGTATGATTGCCTTCCTAAAATCTCTGGACAAAAAGGCTTGGAGAGCTGCTGACAAAGGATGGATTCATCCCACCATAACTGAGGAAGATGGGACAATCAGTCTGAAGCCTGAGGAAGATTGGAGTAAAGAAGAAGATGAGCTAGCCCTGGGAAATTCCAAAGCTCTAAATGCCTTGTTCAATGGGATTGATAGAAATATTTTCAGATTAGTTCATCAATATGAACTGGCCAAGGAAGTTTGGGACACTCTCAAAACTACTCATGAGGGAACTTCCAAAGTAAAAATGTCAAGGCTTCAGATGTTGACCACTAAGTTTGAGAATCTAAAAATGATGGAAGATGAAACCATTCATGAGTTTCACATGAACATCTTGGAGATTGCCAACACCTCAGGAGCACTGGGAGAAAAAATGTCAGAAGAAAAACTAGTGAGGAAGATTCTCAGATCCTTGCCTAAAAGATTTGCAATGAAGGTGACTGCCATAGAGGAAGCCCAGGACATTAGCAAGTTGAAAGTAGATGAACTTATTGGGTCTCTTCAGACTTTTGAGATGGGAATCACCAATGATGATGTCAAAAAGAACAAGAGCATAGCACTTATGTCCAACACTGATGCTGAAGAAAACATTTCAGAAGCTATAGCCATGCTAGGAAGACAATTCAACAAACTCATCAAAAGAATAGATCCAAAGTCAAGGTCTAATGTTCATAACATCTCCTCTGACATTGACAGTTCCAGCAAAAGATCAAGGTCAGATGGGAAGGGAGTTCAAGGCAGAGGAATTCAATGTCATGGTTGTGAAGGATATGGGCATATTCGAGCTGAATGTCCTACCTTTCTTAAGAAACAAAAAGGAATGACAGTTACTTGGTCCGACTGTGATTCAGAAAGTAATTCTGAAGAAGAGACTGCCAAACGAGTTACTGCTTTAACTGGTGTCTGTACCTCTGAAAGTGATGAAGAGGTGACTTTTGAAGAACTGGCTGAAACATACAAGGAATTGTGTATCAGAAGTACTGAAGTCTGTGTGCAGAATAAGAAACAATCAAAACTCATCATAAAGATGGAGGCTGAAAAAAGGGAAAACCTTGAAACTATAAGTCTTCTAGAAGGAGAAGTTCAATTGCTGAATTCACAACTGGATCAAATGACAAAATCTGTCAAGATGTTGACAAATGGAACTGACAAATTGGAAGAGATCCTACAAATTGGACAAAATGTGGGAAATAAATCTGGTCTAGGATTTATGAAAGCAACGAAATCTGGTTCTGGTAGGCAAATGCCAAAACAGATGTCTCAACACAACTCTCGACATCAGGAACAGAAACATATGAGGAAAAGGTACCAAAGATGGAAATGTCATCATTGTGGAAGATATGGCCACATAAAGCGTTTTTGCTTCAGATTACATGGATACCCTAATCAGAATTCAGGTGTCAAACCTAAGTCTAAAAAGGTACCACATGCTCCTCAATGGAAGAAAAAGGCTACTGCACTGATAGCTCACACTTCCCTGAGGGTCTCTGCAAAAGAAGACTGGTATTTTGACAGTGGATGTTCCAGACATATGACTGGAATCAAGAACCTCCTCAATAATGTTAAGCCTCACACCACCAGTTTTGTGACCTTTGGAGATGGGGCTAAAGGTGAAATCAAAGGAGTTGGTGATTTGAACTGCCCTGGAGTTCCAAGTCTAAATGAAGTACTGCTGGTGAAAGGACTGACTGCTAATCTCATTAGTATCAGTCAACTGTGTGATCTAGGATTCAAGGTCAATTTCTCAAAATCTGAATGCCTTGTAATCAATGACAAACAAGAGACAGTAATGAAAGGAGTCAGATCCAAAGACAACTGTTACTTATGGGAGGCTGAGAATACTAATTTCTCATCTGTGTGTTGCATCGCAAAAGAAGAGAAAGAGGTGAAACTGTGGCACCAAAAACTTGGCCATCTCCACCTAAGGGGTATGAAGAGGATCATCTCCTTGGAAGCAGTCAGAGGAATTCCAAAACTGCTAATTGATGAAGGAAGAGTTTGCGGTGAATGTCAGGTGGGCAAGCAGACAAGGATGTCACATCCAAAGTCAAGACATCTGACCACCACTAAGGTTCTAGAACTCCTCCATATGGATCTGATGGGACCAATGCAAGTAGAAAGTCTTGGTGGTAAAAGATATGCCTATGTGGTTGTGGATGATTTTTCCAGATTCACCTGGATTAATTTCATTAGAGAAAAATCAGATGCATTTGAAGTCTTTAGAGAACTGTGCAAAAGAATTCAAAGAGAGAAGGAAGTATGTATTGTCAGAATCAGAAGTGATCATGGCAAGGAATTTGAAAACAGCAGGTTTGATGACTTCTGTGCTTCAGAAGGAATCAGTCATGAGTTTTCTTCTCCCATAACACCTCAGCAAAATGGAGTTGTGGAAAGAAAAAACAGGACCATACAAGAATCTGCCAGAGCAATGTTACATGCCAAAAAACTTCCTATGTATTTCTGGGCTGAAGCTATGAATACAGCCTGTTATGTTCATAACAGGGTCACCTTGAGAAAGGGAACCTCATCCACCATATATGAACTCTGGAAAGGAAGAAAACCAACTGTGAAGTACTTCCATGTGTTTGGCAGCAAATGCTATATCCTGTCTGATCGGGAACAGAGAAGAAAACTGGATTCCAAAAGTGATGAAGGCATATTTCTAGGATACTCCTCAAACAGCAGAGCTTACAGAGTATTCAACTCCAGAACCAAAACCATGATGGAATCAATAAATGTCATAATTGATGACTATCATGAAGAAACAGATGTTCCTTGTACTGTTGAGACATTCTTTGAGACTTCAACCCAACAGGATGATCTACCCAACTCCACCACAACAGAATCAGAATCAAAGGAAGCTAGCAAGACTCCTTCCATCAGAATTCAGAAGGATCATCCAAAAGAGCTCATCATAGGAGATCCTAATAGTGGAGTCATCACAAGATCAAGAGAAATCATCTCAAATTGTTGTTTTGTGTCCAAAATAGAACCAAAAAATGTCAAGGAAGCCTTGACTGATGAATATTGGATTGGTGCAATGCAAGATGAACTGAACCAATTCAAGCAGCATGAAGTTTGGGAACTGGTTCCTAGACCTGAAGGAACTAACATCATTGGGACAAAATGGATATTCAAGAACAAGTCAGATGCTGAAGGAGTTGTCACCAGAAATAAGGCGAGACTTGTTGCTCAAGGATACACCCAAGTTGAAGGGGTTGACTTTGATGAAACCTTTGCACCTGTAGCCAGGTTGGAATCAATCAGACTCTTGTTGTCAATTGCTTGTCTTCTGAAGTTCAAGTTATTTCAGATGGATGTGAAAAGTGCCTTTCTAAATGGGTACTTAAATGAGGAAGCGTATGTGGAACAACCTAAAGGTTTTGTGGATCCAACCCATCCTGATCATGTCTACAAATTGAGAAAAGCTCTATATGGGCTGAAACAAGCTCCTAGAGCATGGTATGACAGGTTAACAAAGTTTCTCTCAGACAAAGGCTACAGAAAAGGAGGCTTGGACAAAACTCTATTTATCAAAACTGAAGGAGGGAAGTTGATGGTTGCCCAAATATATGTTGATGATATAGTGTTTGGCGGAATGTCAGAACATATGGTTAAACACTTTGCTGACCAGATGCAGGCTGAATTTGAAATGAGTCTCATGGGAGAACTAACTTATTTTCTTGGACTACAAGTCTCACAGATGGAGGACTCAATCTTCTTATCTCAAAGCAAGTATGCTAAGAATATTGTAAAGAAGTTTGGAATGGAGAATGCAAGTCACAAAAGGACTCCTGCTCCTACTCATCTAAAGCTCTCCAAAGATTCAAGTGGGGTTAAGGTGGATCAAAGTCTGTACAGAAGCATGATAGGAAGCCTGCTGTACTTAACTGCCAGCAGACCTGATATTGCCTTTGCAGTTGGAGTTTGTGCTAGATACCAAGCTGATCCCAAAGTCAGTCATCTCAATCAAGTGAAGAGAATTTTGAAGTATGTAAGTGGTACTTACAACTATGGATTGCTGTATACTCATGGCTGTGAACCGACTCTGACTGGCTACTGTGATGCTGATTGGGCTGGTAGTGCTGATGATAGAAAAAGCACTTCTGGAGGATGTTTCTTTTTGGGAAGTAATCTGGTTTCCTGGTTCAGCAAGAAACAGAATTGTGTGTCTCTTTCCACTGCTGAAGCTGAATATATTGCAGCTGGCAGTAGCTGTTCTCAAATGTTATGGATGAAACAGATGCTCACTGAGTATAACGTCACACAAGATGTTATGACATTATACTGTGACAATCTGAGTACAATCAACATATCCAAGAATCCCATTCAGCATAGCAGGACCAAACATATTGACATACGACATCACTTTATTAGAGACCTTGTAGAAGAAAAGACCATCAAATTGGAACATGTTACCACTGAGCTACAGCTGGCTGACATTTTTACCAAGGCTTTGGATGCAAATCAATTTGAAAACTTAAGGGGTAAGTTGGGTATTTGCCAACATGAGGAAATGTAGCAATTAATTTTGCTTAAAACAAAGACCAAAGGACTTCTGCCTGTTCTGATTGGTTTAAAATTGTATTTTCTCATTTCCTACCACTGTTTTGAGAAGTTGAATAGGCACTCCTTTGCTTTGTTCCTCTCTCGTCTTCTCATCAATCAGAGATTCTTCTCATTTGCTGTTTGTCCTTCAAAACTGACAAAATGTCTCAAACGCCATCATCATCCAATACGACCATCTCAACCTCTTCATCTGATCAAGATTCTGGGACAATCTCTTCCTGTCTGGACTCTGATGTTCTGGAGATCTGTTCTCATAGAATTAACTCCACCAAGGCCAAAGAGGTGCGAACAAGACATACAGGTAATCCATCTCCTCCTTCCTCTTCAGTACCCCCTGAAATTACAAATAGGGAAGGGACAGCCTATGTTAATCAAGCAATAGCAAAAATTGTTTCCCGAATTCTGAACGAGAACCACTCAGTTCCTGGTATTTCTGTTCCTCTGCACCAAGAAAACTCAAATGCTGAAACAAATCCAAATGTCTCTAAGAATGTTGAGACATCAAACAAAGAGAGAAATGCTGACAAGAAAAGAAAGAAGCCTGACTCCTCTGAGTCTTATGACAGTACTTGAAGGATGATTGCTGCGTGGTGGTGTTGCTGGTGGAGTTTGGAAGTATGTCCTGCTGTTGTCTGCTGTTGTCTGGTGTTCTGCTGCTGATCTCATTATTTTGTCTTGGATAACTGTATTACTTTATAAACATGTAATCTTTGGCTCATTTGTGGCTAAAGTGGGGGAGAATATTTGGTACTGCTTAATTAGTACTTAACACTATATTTTTCTGCTGTCATCATTTATTTCTGCTGCGGCTGCTATCTCTGATTGTTTAGGGACTTTAGCCAAAAATCTGCCAAAGGGGGAGTTTGTAGGTGTTTAGGTATTGGCTTGTATTTTTGGTAAATTCCAAGTGTATGTGTGAATGTCATGACTGATGTCATAACATTCTAGTTCAGGTTGTACTAACTCCTTAGGTACATATGCAGAAAAATATTGTAACTCAAATACTGATGTTCATAAGTGTGTATCTGAGCATGTTTGCAAAATGATCACATTTAGCTAATCAGTAGACAGGTTTTCTCAGATGTCATAACAGATGTTATGACATCCTGTTCTGAACTAGCAGGATTACAGGATTGGATAAGTCTGAGTTTTTTCAGGAAATAACTCAGTCCTTCCTAAACAGAATCCTGCGTTTTCTGAGGAGTAACCTCGCTCAATCCTAACCTGATCAACAAAGTACTGTGACCTGGACTTTAGGTCAAACGGAATCAACCCTAGGTTTTTGGAAACCCTAACTGAAGTTGCAGCTGCTATATATTCAACAGAGCTGCGGTTTTTGAGATCATCCCTGCTGATTATTTAGAAGATCAAGTTTGTAATCTGTATAGATTTGTTTAATTGTACTCCAAGCAATTATCATTGTGATAAGTGTCTTGGAATAGGTTTTAATTGTAAGGGTTGTGTAGCACTCAAAGCTTTGAAGCAAGAGTGTTTGAATGTTACTTGACTAAAGCTGTGAAGCAGAGTCAAGTTAGTTGTGTACATCACTCAAAGCTGTGAAGCACGAGTGATTGTGTTACTTGATTAAAAAGCTGTGAAGCATAATCAAGAGTGTGTTTTTGAAGAGTGTCTTCATCAATTCTCAAGTCAAATTGGTTTATATATCACTGCTGTGATTGAGGGGGAGTGAGTAGGAACTCAGGTTTAAGTTGTACTTAGATTAGAATTGCATTGGGTAGGTCTTAAGTGAAGGAGATAAACTGGTTGGTTTATTCCTGAATTAACATCTCTTATAGTGGATTCTCTCCCTGGCTTGGTAGCCCCCAGAGTAGGTGTTGTTGCACACTGAACTGGGTAAACAATTGACTGTGTTATTTACTGCTTTTGCATTTACTGTCATATAGTAAGTCAGATACAGTGTCATAACATTGGACGTGACATTGAGTATCTGAAGCCAGAATTTTCACATTCAATGGAGACATACATGGCCCTATTGTGATTTCTCCCACCTGGAGTCAAGTGAGCATTAGAGAAACCCAAACCATTGTCAGTTGTCAGACTAGCCAATAGCTCCCAAATTTATCAGCCAAAATTTCTTGAGGCACATAGGCAGTCTTCAAGAACTTGACTAAAGCCTTCGCATGGGCCTTAGAACACAGCAGTATAGATAACATGAATATTTTTGACGGGGTTTTCCTCAACTGTTCAACAATTTTATAATCACTTCTATGAATGATCTTCAAAACCTCTTCCAAGTCTTGTCCAGAGGTATCTTTGACATTATTCTCTTTTGGTGCCACTGTCCGGGCAGGCTCTATCATCGGCTCTTTACCCTGATCCCCAACAATTGTCTTAATGGAAGTTATTAGAACAGGTGGAGAGATTTCCAGAGAGAAAATCCTCCCGCTTCTTATAATTTTACTGGTCCCCGCTATATTGACAGTACTGGGATCAGCCACTTTATCATCTTTGTCGGAAAACGCTTGCTTAACGCCATGGTAATAAACGTCAGCCCCATAGTCCCAAGGAACAACCTTCTCCGAGGAATACAAAATGGGCCCAGGTGTTGTAATAATTAGAGGATCAACTTTTGGATTGACGGTAATTCTTACAGGACCTTTAGCAGTGATCCTGAAAGGAATATCAGAGATAACACATAGATCTTGGCAAAAATTGTTGGTAGACGGGACCTTTTCAATCAGAATAATGTGTTCATTCATCAAGCATTGGACACCTTTTTTCAGTGACCCGCGACCATTGAGTTCGACTACACAACAATAACAACCTTCAACACAACCTGGAAATAAACCAGCTTGTAAAAAATTCTTCTTTATTGTAGAGAGCGGGGTAACCACATCATTCATAGAACTAACATACATAATATTTTCAACAACACTTATGCCTTTATCATGCGTGGGTATAGGTGCTGTAATCACATTTGGAGTCTCTAGAGGATCAAACTCAATCTCCTTATTGTTAATCAGATCTTAAATTTTGTTCTTCAAGGCCCAGCAGTTGTTGGTGTTATTCCCAGTACTATTCGAGTGATAGGCACACTTTGACTTGGTGTACATTGGAGAGGCGGTGTTGGGATGCTGAGGAGGATCCTGCAATGAAATGAGTTCAGCTTTCAGCAAGTGTTTCAGTGCCTGATATAAAGGCATGCCAATTTTGGTAAGTATTCTCCGCGAAGCGTCTAGCCTTCGTCGGTTACCCTGCTGTTGTTTTTGGGCAGGTGCCAGATTGGAAATCAAAACCGCTCCTACAAACTCATGGCGATTAACTTTACTAAAACTTTTCAAGCCATATACAGTGTGATACGGTGAAAGAACTGACTTGGGTGTTTTACGTTTGATCGTAAATGTTGCGGTTAGCAAGAGTCGCCACCGACTTTTCTTTTATCCAAAAGGAAAGGTGAAAAAGCACAGGAAAGACCTTTGAGATTATTTCTTGAGTTCGGGGGGTAGATTATGAAAAGGGAAGGTATTATCACCCTTTTCATCCATGGTTTTCCATGGGCTCTTAGTTACTTTCTAGATCACTTGCTTTTGTTTGAAAATGTGCTTTGTGTGGTTTTTAAAAGTATTTTGTAAAGAGACCATTGTTTAGGCAAACTTTGTAATGATTCTCGTTCGTAAGAATGTATACAAAGATGTTGATCTTTTGAAAATGTTTTCAAGTTTTGTAAAATGTTTTGAAAGTGTAGGTGTTGGTTTTGAAAATAGCAAGGATGTTTTGTTTTGAAATGGAGCAAGTAATTAGGAGCATTCTACCTACTCAAAAGTCTTTCATATTCATTTCCTCTTTCCTTTGACATTGTTATCTTACCATTGATTTGGTAAGTAACCCTATCTTTGGATGTAAACGGGACGGGCGTGTGTCATCGTATAACTATGATTAGCAATGTTGCAAGGTATCTTAGCATTATCTTTAGGGACTAAGATCATTTGAAAGGCAACATGGATAGCGTTATCGAGGGTCTATGATCTTATATTTTGCTTGTTTTTGCTAAGATACCTCACATGCGTAACATGGCCATTTTTAAGGCAACCAAGTGGATTTACCCTAGGGGTGCTTGTGTGCAAGTGTATTGTTTTTCATGCTTGGTTTTGTCTTTTATTAGGTTTTTCTACCCTAATTACTAGCATTTGTATATAAAGCGATAAATTGCGGAATTTAAAATTACTACGCTATTACAATACTTGTGGGAGGGGGGTGTACAAATTACAAATGGGGATTGCAAGAAAATCAAGCCTAATTATCTATTACAACCATATTGAAAATGGATAAATAATGTATAAAAATGAATAAATATACAAGAATGTAAAATGGAAAGAAAATGGACTTTTATTTGGATTTTTTAAGGAAAAGGGGTTTTGTTTTAACCTAATTAACTAAAAGAAAAATAATTAATTAAATTAGTAAAAAGTAAAACCTAGATTTATTAGGAAAAGAATTCAAATAAAACCCTAATTTATTAATTGATTAAAAGAGGAATTAAGTTTATAAGAAGAATATTTTTGGTATTTTTGTCTTGAAAATGATTTATAGTATTATAAAATATTTTTGGTCTTTTCACATTTTAAAATAATATATTTGAATCGTGTAAATGAAAATAACTAAAACCTAGTTTCTAATTAAATTTACAAATCAATTAGTAAAATAAATAAAGTATGATTAAATAAAATAATTTTTTGTGTAAAAAATAAATAAACTATATCAAAATATAAATTTAATGTTTTTTTATTTTTTCTGTTTTTTTATTATTAGATAAAATATTTAAGAAAACAAATAAATAAAAATGAGAAAAAGAAAATAAATGGGCCAGGGTGTGAATAGCCAGCAAGGGGGGTCAAAAGTAAAAAAAATGAGGCCCTAGAGGATGAGGCCCAGCGCTGCCAAAACATTCAGAAAATGTGAGAAATATGAAAAAAAATCCCAAAAGGGTACCACTGGCTCGAACCCAGGTCCCTATAGTCACAAGCGCGCACTTCTACCACTGGGGTGGCTATACATCCGTTCATATAAACAAAACAACAACTATATGATAGAAAACAAGTCCATGGCCTGAACTTCATCTTCAACCTCACGCCCAGCCAGAGTACCTGCATCTTGTTCATCTCTCATCCATTTGCAAAAATATAAACATGAATCTTGTAGCAAATTTCCTAGCGATTTCAGAAATGCAAAGCAATAATATTATAGATCAAAGACAAGCGTGAATATTAGTGGCCCTAATCTGAACCCTAAAAATTTCAGAAACTTCAATCTTAAAATTCTCTAAGCTCAAGTAATATAAATGAAAACTATGGACATGTTAGCTTCAGGGCAATGATATCTACATTTTTCATTCACAAATAAACCATTAATGATGCTTGTATGAAAAGTTCAAAGTTGAGATAACTTACCTTGCAAGAGGGTATCGTGTTTTGATTTTGAGTAGCTTTTAGTAAGTTCCAATTATTGGATTAGCTTCCTCAATTTCCCAGGAAGCTAATGTGATGCTTAGCTTGAGCTGAAAGTGCCTGAGGAGTTCTGGAGAAGTCAAGGTGCAAGGTGCTGTTTTTGAAAATGGTGGATGATGATGAAGGTGTTACAATGGTGTTGCAGGTGTTGGAATTGTTTGTGTATGTTATTTAGAAGCTTTTGAAAGTAAAAGGCCAAGAAACGCATGAGCCAATTTGGAGATTGGATTCAAAACTCAGAAATGGCAAGTTTTGAGGTGTTTTTGGTGATTCTGTGTTTTGGTGTTTTCAGGGCTCAAGCATGCGTGGGATTTGCGAAAAATCACTTGTGTATGTATAAGCAAAAGGTCTTGAGTGCTTTTGAGAGTCAGAAGTACAAGTTACAAGCTAATGCTATGTTACTTGATTTTCAAGAAAAGTGGGAAAACAAGTTTCAAGAAGAAGTACAAGCATGGGCTGAGTGATTGTAAGTGTCTAGATAAACTTCTCTTGAGTTATGGGACTTGTATAATAAGAAGAAAATAAGTGCAAGGCTCAAGAACAAGTTTTATGCAAAAAGCTACTTTATCAAAATGGCATTGTGCACTTTCTTCCAAAAATGGATATAAAGCATGGCCTTGCATTGAATGCTTGAATTGAGACCTCTAAAAGTTGTGCAAGAAATTAATTATGGAGTGCCTAACAAGTTTGAGGCCTGAAAAGTAGAGGTTATGCAGCATAAGTTTGAATTTTGAATCTTGTTCATCACAAAATGACTTGTAATTCAAGTGTGAAAACCCTAACTTCATCTCTTCGATTCTCCCTACTCAAAAATGATCTAAAGGAGTTCTTAAACATTTTGGAAAGCTTGTAATGTTCTCTACAACCCATCTTTGAATTAATTTTGAAAATTCCCCTTGGAACTATATGAAAAAGTGCCATGAAGTTAGGTCAAAATCCTGACCAAATTAGGGAAAAAATTCACTAAGTGTTTTGTTTCATGACCATGTGTTCTTAAAATCATAACTTGAGATCCAATAACTTTTGGAAGGAGTTGTGTAAAGCAATGTTGCAGATTTCATGGAGATCTACAACTTTCATGTTGAAAGTTTCTTTTGAATCATCTTGCATCATGGTGAAAATGTTGTACAAAGTTGTGAAAAAATAAGAAATTTCCAACACTTAGAAAATTTCTATGTTTAGAAATTTTAACTTTTCAAAATGAAATCTTGAATTTTTGATTTCTTGATGAATAAGTTTCATATTTTTACATGCTTTTATGAATTGTGATCTTTGACATTTGATTTTGACCAAAAAGTCAAAGTTTGACTTTTTAATATACATTTGACTTTTGATCAATTGACTGAAAATTCATCTGTCAATCCATTGGACTTGAGCAATGTTTTGAGCCATGTCATTATGGTAAAAATGATGCAATTAGAATCTTGAGATCATGCCTTAAACCTATTGATCATTTTCTAGGTCAAAAATCAGAAATTGCCCTTTCCCAATCAAAACCCTAATTTTGACCATTTTGCCCTTTTGAAGATTTGATCAAATTTCATGAGGAATTGTGAACCAAACTTGATAAAATGATACATATGAGTTTAAAATGTTGATGTGGATCAAAAATTATGAATTTTTACTATAGATTGGCCACATTTGACTTTTTCCCCAATACAACTTATTTTTAGGTCAACTGCTCAATTGATTGAGCAATAGTGTGATCCAAAGCTTGAAACTTGACATGAGTAATCTTGAGGGTCCATAATGATCTATGAAAGTCACATAGGGCATTGGAAGTTCAAATATCCTTGCGCAATCCAAAACCCTAATTTTGGTCATCAGTGTTTTAAGAGGTGTATTGAGCGCAAAGAGATCTTGTGAGCAAATTCTTGATAAATGAGAGGGAAAAATTTGGGGTACAACAGCTGCCCCTGTTCAATATTCTTAAGCCTGAAGAGTTAGATTAGCGAGTTCTGCCATTCGTGAGTCGAATGTGGAAGATGATTGGACATTAGAGTGCCCAGAAATTTGCACTCGGTGATGTGATGGTTGATGGTATAGGGAATGGGCTTAAAGATGCCATTTGGAGGGACGATCGAAAGTTGTTGGAGATGGGCTTATAGATGCCATCCAGAAATGATTGTTGAACCATATCTTTAAGCTGAAACTGAATGAATATCAGAATGGCGTCCGTGTTTGGAGCGTATCTGAACTGTATTTGAAAGCTGAAACTGAATGAATATCAGAATGGCGTCCATGTATGGAGCGTATCTGAAAGCTAAACCTGAATGAGTATCAGGATGGAAACCGTGTCTGGAGTGTATCTGAACTGTATCTGAAGATTGAATCTAAATGAGTATCAGGATGGCATCCGTGTTTGGAGGGTATCTGAATTGTATCTGAAGATTGAATCTGAATGAGTATCAGGATGGCATTCGTGTCTGGAGCGTATCTGAACTGTATCTGAAGATTGAATCTGAATGAGTATCAGGATGGCATCCGTGTCTGGAGCGTATCTGAACTGTATCTGAAGATTGAATCTGAATGAGTATCAGGATGGCATTCGTGTCTGGAGCGTATCTTAACTGTATCTGAAGATTGAATTTGAATGAGTATCAGGATGGCATCCGTGTATGGAGCGTATCTAAACTGTATCTGAAGATTGAATCTGAATGAGTATCAGGATGGCATCCCTGTCTGGAGCGTATCTGAACTGTATCTGAAGATTGAATCTGAATGAGTATCAGGATGGCATCTGTGTCTGAAGCATATCTGAACTGTATCTGAAGATTGAATCTAAATGAGTATCAGGATGGATCCGTGTCTGGAGCATATCTGAACTGTATCTGAAGATTGAATCTGAATGAGTATCAGGATGGAATCCGTGTCTGGAGCGTATCTGAACTGTATCTGAAGATTGAATCTAAATGAGTATCAGGATGGCATACATGTCTGGTGTGTATCTGAACTTGTATCTGAAGATTGAATCTGAATGAGTATCAGGATGGCGTCCATGTCTGGAGCATATCTGAACTGTATCTGAAGATTGAATCTGAATGAGTATCAGGATGGCATCCGTGTCTGGAGCGTATCTAAACTTGTATCTAAAGATTGAATCTGAATGAGTATCAGGATGCATCCGTGTCTGGAGCATATCTGAACTTCATCTGAAAACTTTGAGCATTGTTAATGGTAGCTGTTGATTAACCTTATCCTGAAAAGGGTAAAATGTTAACTAATATGCAATGTCATGTTGTATGAAATGCATGGTATAATGATATTGTGATACATGCGTTCGTGTTATCGATGTTTATGATATATGAATGCCATGTATGCATATGTTAGCTAATCTTCTGCACTGCTTATTGGATAAATCCCCGACTGCTGCTTTTCTTGTTGGATAAATCCCCGACTGCTGCTGAGGGTATGGAGTGCAAGTCTTCATGTTTTGAAGTGTTGATGAATTCCCACTTAGAGAAATAAACATTGTTGTAAGGGAAATTCTGTGTGCTGCTTGTAAAATCCTGTTGGGAAATCCGGAGAATTTTGGTGACTTATATCGGGGGGTGATAACTGGAAGTCTTGTTCCGCTGGGGATTAAACTGCATACTGCATGGGATTTTAGGGAAATAGCTTAGATAGATTTCCCTATTTCTTAAAGCCATTAGTGATTGTCTTTCTATTTTGTTCATTTGTGAATGGTAGTTACGTTCAAATGCCTATGTTCAAAAATAAATCAATGGAGTTTTTCGTAAACAAAACACAAGAGTAAAAAAACAGATAGTTTGGCACTTTCAAAGGGATATTTTTGTATTGACTTTGAGTAAGTATTTTTGTATAATGAGACAAACATTCTAGTAAAAGAATGTCGTCGTAAAAAATGAAAATTTGATACAAAGAAAAGATAGCTATGTGAAATAATCCCATGGGGTCCCCATTCTGCTATAGCCTTTGTGTCTCTGAGCATCTTATCTATTTGTTGCCTTGTCTAAAGCTGATTGAATTGATCATAACCGTCGAGCTTGCAGGTTGTCCATAAGGTGATCCAACAGGACATAGTCATACGCTTTAATTCCTTAACTTTTTCCTAGACCGCCCTTTCGGGATTTCAGTCCACCGGGATACCCTTTTTTGCCCAAGCCGCCCTTTCGGGTTTTCAGCTTGTCGGGTGTACAAATTTTTTGTTTTATCCCTAATTTTTCCTGAACCTTTTTGGTTCGCCGGGTTGCCCTTGTTTTTCCTAGGTGTGTCAACCTAGCGGGTCTCTTATGCGTAGTATCTTTTGATTATGTCTGCGTTCACAGGGTATGGCAGGTCGTCACCGTCCATGGTGGTCAAGATCATTGCTCCACCAGAGAATATGCTTTTAATTACAAACGGTCCTTCATATTTAGGAGCCCATTTTCCCATGGGATCACCTTGCGGAAATATGATGCGTTTGATCACCAGATCCCCGACTTGATATACTTGGCGTATAACCTTTTTGTTGAAAGCCTTGATCATCTGTTTTTGATACATTTGACCATGACAGACATAAGTAAGCCTTTTCTCATCAATCAAGTTTAGTTGATCAAGTTGAGTTCGGATCCAGTCATCTTCATTCAACCCTGCATCCTTTATAATTCTCAGAGAGGGGATCTGGACCTCAATAGGCAAGACAACTTCCATGCCATATACCAAAGAGTAAGGTGTTGCCCTGGTTGATGTGCGTGATATGGTACAATAACCGTGGAGATCGAAGGGTAGCATCTCATGCCAGTCTTTGTATGTGACTGTCATTTTCTGTATGATCTTTTTGATGTTCTTATTTGCGGCTTCGACAACACCATTCATCATTGGCCGGTAAGGGGAAGAATTGTAATGCTGGATCTTGAATTGTTTGCACAGAGCGGTGATCATAGTATTGTTAAGATTAGTACCATTGTCTGTGATGATCCTCTCCGAGATACCATACCGACAGATGAGATTTTGTTTAATGAACCGAGCTACAACAATCTTGGTAACGGAAGCAAAAGAGGCTGCCTCAACCCACTTTTTAAAATAGCCAATGGCCAATAAGATGAAACGATGTCCATTAAAGGTTGTTGGTTTGATTTCCCCAATCATATCGATTCCCCACATAACAAAAGGCCAAGGAGCCATCAAGACATTCAGAGGAACCAGAGGTACATGCACTTTGTCAGCATAGATCTGACATTTATGGCAGGTTTGAGAGTGTTGATAGCAATCTGCTTCCATGATAGACCAATAATAGCCTTCCCGTAGGATCTTCTTTTCCATCGTATGCCCACTGGAATGGGTGCCAAAAGTGTCTTCATGTAACTCAGCCATGATCTTTTCCGCTTCAACATTTGCCTTCATGGTTGCGTTTGTAGAGAATGTCGTTACTAAGGAAGAACTTAGCAGAGAATCTCCTTAAGAACTTCTTATCATTGACTGAAGCTCCTTCCGGATATTCTTGAGCCTCGAGATACCTCTTGACTTCGTGAAACCAAGGCCGATCCACTACTTCTTAAGTATTAATCTTGTGACAGTGAGTTGGTTCATCCTTTTGTTAAATGGTTATTTGGGGAGCCTCGTTATCCCATTTAAGTTTAAACATGGATGACATTGTGGCTAGTGCGTCTGCTAGCTGATTTTCTTCTCGCGGGAAATGCTCGAAGGTAATCTTCTCAAAATGTGGGATCAATGTCAACACATGTTCTTTGTATGGGATAAGGTTAGGGTGTTTGGTGTCCTATTCCCCTTTGATATGGATGATGACCAAAACTGAATCTCTGAATACATTTAAGGATTTGATCCCCAAATCTATGGCAGCTTTGAGACCAAAAATGCACGCTTCGTATTCTGCCATGTTATTTGTACAATTGAAGCAGAGTCTTGTCGTAAAGGGAGTATGACATCCTTCGGGAGATATAAGTACAACACTGTTGTACCCCAAAATTTGCCCTCTCCTGTCTCAAGGATTCTTAGAATTACTTCAGTCAAGTTTCAAGCCTCAGACCATATTTTATAAGAAGAATCATTCAAATTATCAAAAGGGGGCAAAATGAGCAAAATTGGAGTTTTTGCTGGAAAAGTCAACCGGACACTACAAAAGTCAAACTTTGACTTTTGGATCGAAGTTGAGTCCCAAAAATCACATTATGTCAAGACATCCAAAAAAATGAAGTTTGATCATCAAAAGTCAAGAGAATCAAAATTCCAACTTTGCAAGACTTTGAGATTTTTCTAAGTATTCTCTATACTTGGTTAATTTCATTTGCTTCATGGCATTTTACTACAACTCCAAATAATTCAAGATGATGCAAGTAATTCAAGTTATTACAAAGTGACATTTTGCAAAATTACAAATTCTAAAACTATGTTTTGATTAAAACCTTGTCACAATATTTTTTCCTTTGACATAATGTGTACAAGACCAAATTTGTGACATGCTACAAACTATGCTGTCCAAAGTTGAATAAATTGTGATATGCCACAACACCCTAGGCTGCCCTACAAGAAAGCTTGTGCAATGCTGCATCCCAAGTATACATGTTGCCCAATACAGTCCAAAACTGCTCTATGCAGTCTGCCCTAACCAGCACCACAACAACCCCCAAAATTGCACCAAAATGGCAAAGGAAAATCATGTGAAGAAAGTGTCAAAACAGTAGGCAAAAACAATTCAAACAACTTATTTGTTTTCCCCTCTAAACCACAATCAAGGGGTCTACAAAAGAGGATTGTCTCATAAGACAAAGAGGTTGGTGTTTAGAGTGAGGTTTGAGAAGGTAAATTTTGAGAGAGAGAGAGAATAGAGAGTTTTGTTGAGCAGAAAAATAATATTCTGTACAACCTTGATTCATTTTCAAAAACCAAGTCTATTCTTGTTCAAAAGAGAAAACTCAATCCATTACTCCACTATACAAACTCTCCTTCAAACCAAACAACTCATCACAGACAAAGGTGGTCCAAAACATCACCAAAAAAATAGTCCCTGTAGTGCTATCAACTTCACTTTCAAAACACCAAAAACATCACAGTACAATCTAACTCATTTTCAACAGTCCGGAGCAGCTTTCTGGAGATTCATTGAGGTCCTCATCACATTTGGAAAAACATTCAGATTTAAAATAGACAGTGCAGTGCAGAGGTAAGTCTTCTTGACTTGATATCTCTCCATACATCATTATTGGTTTGTTTACTTTGAAGACAAGATGTAGCACTTTAATATCTTTTTGAACTAGCCATCTGCACCTTGTTTAGGCTTATTCAATCATTTGTTGTTCATGCTTATTCATTATATGCCATAAACTAACCTGTACAATCAGTAAAACAATGATTAAGGCAGGAAAATGCAGCATATATTGACACATACCATCATGTATCGACCCATCCTAGTGAAAACACAGGGTATGAGTCGACACATAACCCTCATGCATCGATCCATACTGAGTTCAGGTCACAGAGCAGAAGCTAGAAGGGCTTATGAGTCGATACATACGCGTTTCGCGTCGACACAAGAAGGGTGTATGGGTCGACACATCCCATTATGTGTCGACTCATACTAAGTCATTTTTGTTTTACAGGAGCATGGAAAAGCTATGTGTCGATGCATAGCAGCATGGGTCGACACATAGTGGTTCAAAATGCATTTCTTCCTATATTTTTGCACTGTTTTTACATTGTCTTCGTTATTGTTCGATATGGTTGTAATATTTTAGTTTCTACCTCATCCCTATTGTTAATTTGTACCCCCCATCCCTCTAAAATGATGTAATAGCTTAGATTTTATTTTCCTCATTTTTACTTGCTTTTCATATATGGTTAGTAAAATAGGATGTATGACAAGATAGAAACTAACAAGTAGCTCACCAAAAATCAAAGACAAATGCATACTAATACACTCGCACACTAACACCTCTAGGGTAATCTCACTTTGTCCCCTTTCGGAAATTAGTCAAGTTCCTCGAACATGGACGTTTTAGCAAAGACCCTCGATAAAAGATCGTAGTCCCTCGATGACCCTCGATGTTGCCTTCGGTAAATGATCTAGTCCCTAAACGACATTGCTAAAACATTCCATGAGTTGCCTTTTATGACTATACAAACGTCCCTACACCCATTCCGTCTACATCCAAAGATAGGGTTACTTACCAAATCAATGGTAAGACATCAATGTCAAAGGAATAGAAAATGCATAAAAAAGACATTTGAGTAGGTAGATAACTTCTAGTTATTTGCTCTTCTTCAAACAATCCTTGCTATTTTTCAAAACAAACACACAAATTCCACAAACATTTTACAAACATTGAAATTTTTTTTAAAAAGACAAACATCTTTGTATACATTCTTACGAACGAGAATCATTACAAAGATTGCCTAAACGAATGGCCTCTTTTACAAAATACTTTCAAAATCACACCAAACACCATTTCAAACAAACCAAAGCAAGTGATCTAAAGCAAGTAACTAAGAGCCCATGGAAAACCATGGATGAAAAGGGTGCTAATACCTTCCCTTTTCATAATCTACCCCCCGAACTCAAGAAAACATCTCAAAGGTCTTTCCTGTGCTTTTTCACCTTTCCTTTTGGATAAAAGAAAAGTCAGTGGTGACTCTTGCTAACCGCAACATTTGCGATAAACAAAAAATCTCAAGTCAGTTCTCCCATCGCATCACAAACACCAATACCATTACCGAGTACGTTAGATGCCCCATCAAAAACCAGGGTCCATCGGGATCCTTGTTCAAGTCCGTCATATGGTTTGAATTCTTCACAGTTGTTCACCATCATAATGTCTTCATCTGGGAATTCGAACTTCATGGACTGATAGTCATCCACATCTTGATGAGCAAGGTGATTAGCTAGTACACTGTCCTTTATTGCTTTCTGGGTAGTATATTGTATGTCATATTTTGTCAGGATCATCTGTCATCTCGCTATTCTCCCAGAGAGGGAAGGTTTCTCGGAGATGTATTTTATTGGATCCATTTTAGATATCAATAAGGTAGTATAGGTCAACATATATTGTATTAGCCGGCGAGCAGCCCATGCCAGAGCGCAGCAAGTTTTCTCGAGCAGTGAATATCTTGTTTCACAGTCGGTATACTTTTTGCTTAGGTAATAAATAGCATTCTCTTTTCAGCCAGACTCGTAATGCTGCCCCAACACACACCCCATTGAATTTTCCAAAATAGTTAGATACATGATCAATGGTGTTCCCTCGACTGGTGGCATCAAAACAAGAGGCTCTTGTAAGTACTCTTTGATCTTGTCGAAGGCAGTTTGGCACTCATCATTACACCTGACTACTTGATCTTTCTTTAGTAATTTGAAGATTGGTTCACAAGTAGCTGTTAGGTGAGAAATGAATCTGGCAATGTAGTTTAACCGTCCCAAGAATCCTCTGACTTCCTTCTCAGTACGAGGAGCAGGCATATCTTGTATTGCTTTCACCTTGGCATGATCTACTTCAATACCCTTATCGTTGACGACAAAGCCTAAGAGTTTACCGCACCTTACTCCAAACATGCATTTATTTGGGTTCAACCTCAATTTGTATTTCTTTAGCCTCTCAAATCATTTCTGCAAATGACCAAGATGCTCTTCTTCTGTTTGAGATCTGGCTATCATGTCGTCCACATAGACCTCTATTTCGTGATGTATCATGTCATGAAATAGGGCTACCATGGCACGCTGATAGGTTACCCCAGCATTCTTCAGCCCGAATGGCATAACCTTGTAACAGAATGTGCCCCATTGTGTGAAAAAGGTTATTTTTTCCATGTCCTCAGGTGCCATTTTGATTTGGTTGTAGCCTGAGAAACTGTCCATGAAGGAAAACACCTTATGTTGTACCGTATTATCAACTAGAATATCAATGTGGGAAAGTGGGAAATAACCCTTAGGGCTTGCCCTATTCAAATCTATGTTGTCTGTGCATATTCGCACCTTTCCTTCCTTTTTAGGCACGGGAACAACATTGGCAACCCATTGTGGATAGGAAGTGACAGCCAAGAATCTGGTGTTGAATTTTTTCATGACTTCCGCTTTGATCTTCTCTGACATGTCTGGTCGCATGCGACAGACCTTTTGTTTTACCGATGGGCAGTCTTCTTTTATTGATAGACGATGTACCATGATATCTGCATCAAGTCCTGGCATGTCTTCGTACGACCAGGCAAAGACCTCAACATAATCGTGTAGCAACTGAATCAGGCGCTCTTTGACACTGGGTTCTAGATTGGCACCCACCTTGACTCCTCTCTTGTCTTCTCCGGTACCTAGGTTAATTGTGTCCGCTGGCTCTTCATGGGGCTGTATGATCCTCTCTTCTTATTCTAATAACCTGGCGAGTTCCCCTGGCACTTCACAATCTTCCTCACCTTCGTCTTCGGCTTGGTAGACTAAATTTTCAGAGTCACAAAAGGCCATAGAAGAATTGTTACCCATGGGATCCCGAATTCATGTAGATCTGCATTTTGAATGTGAGTGTGTGTAAGAGTATAGCTATCTTTGAAAGAAATGAAAATGTAAAAATAAAAACAATGTGCACAAAGTTTTGTATGCAAAAACGTCCGTGATTCATTGATGTCATATGGAAATGAGATAATAACCCTTACAAATGGACCATTGTGCCTCGGGTAAGACACAAGATTTTTAAGAGTCTGAATTTTTTAATATTACATATCTGACAAAATTTAAAGACAAATTACTGTTGGATAAAGTGATTGGGACAAAATCTCTAGCTTCCCAGTTGCTGAGCCCTCCACTGACAGTTGGGAAAATCCAATCCTCCAGGTTATATCCGTCTTCATCATCCTCCACTGCGTTGACTTCGCGGTTGCTGATCTTCAAGGGTGGTCCTCCGGCACGAGTACGACGTACAGCTTTCTGGGCTCCTGAAGTGAAACCCAAACTAAATTTGTCAGATTTTTATGGGATATATGGGAGTTGGCCCCAAATAGTGCACCCACCTTCTTCTATTACAGCTTTGGCATCTTTCAAAGATGACATCTTGAGCGGAGGCCTTGTAATCTTTGGGACTTGGGAAACAACCTTGGTTACTGCCACAGTTTGCGGGACTTCTTCAAAGTGCTGGAATGTAGTTTCAATAAATTCACCATCTAATTCCACATATCTGAAGGAATTTAGATGACTGACCATATAATCTTCTTCTCCATGAACGGTGATGATTTTCCCATGAATTAGATATTTCAGCATTTGATGCAACGTAGAGGTAACGACACCTGCATTGTGAATCCACGGTTGGCCTAATAAGCAGGAATATGAAGGGCGAATATCCATTACATAAAAAGTTGAATCGAATGTTTGGGTTCCAACTTTTATGGGGATGTCCACTTCCCCATGCACCATCCTTTTTGAGCCGGTGAAGGCCCTCACTACTATGTTGCTAGGTTTCAAGGTTAATCCTTCACAATCAAGCCTATAAAGAGCCTTTTTAGGCAACACATTCAGAGACGAACCAGTGTCAACCAAAACATGAGCCAAAGTCGTGCCCCTGTATTCGACTGAGACATGTAATGCCTCGTTATGCTTCCTCTCCCTTGGCGTTAAATCAGCATCCAAAAAACCTAAACCATTATCTGCGGTCAAGCTAGCTATGCAGTCTTGGAACTGATCGGCAAATGTTTTTTGGGGTACATGGGCAGTTTTAAGGAATTTTACCAAGGCCTTTACGTGAGCCTCGGAACATAACAATAAAGCCAGCATGGAAATTTTTGATGGAGTTTTCCCCAGTTGTTCGACTATGTTGTAGTCGCTTCTTTTTATAATCTTTAGAACTTATTCCATCTCTTTTCGGGAGGTCTCAGAGATAGCTACTGATTATGCCTTCATCCGGACAGGCTCAACTAGAATACCTTTACCTAGAGCCTCGGTTGACTTGGCAGTAGGAATGTCAGTAGGGGTGATAATAGGGACTGCAACAGTTTTGTCAACAGGAGCATTAGCAGAGGTGATTGCATGACTGGGAATAGCCTTTGGAGGAGCAACAACAACAGGAATGATTACAGGTCCAGAAATAGCTTTTGGAGGAGCAATTTCTGGAGAGAATACCCTTCCACTTCGGGTTATCTTGCTAGTCCCTGCGATGTTACTGATATCAGAATCAACTTTTTCAGAACTTGAATTTTTAGCAGTTGGCTAATCTTGCTTGATACCTTGATAGTAGACATCACCTCCATAATTCCATGGGACGGTTTTGTCTGACGAATATGGGATTGGTCGAAGAATTGTAATCATCAACGGAGCTACTTTAGGAACTGATGTAATTCTAACGGGTCTTCTGGTGGAGACCCTGGAAGAATTGGAGGAAATGGTCACTATGGAAACATCATTATAAGAAACAGTTGGAATAGAAGTCTTCTCGAACAAAATCTCCTTGTCATCTATTAGGCATTGAACGCCTACTTTTAACAAATGACAGATGATTGGTGAGGATAAACAGAAATGACATCTTTCATTACAGCCTGAGAATACACTGGAATTCAACAAGTTCTTTTTGATAGTCATAAGTGTGGTTACAAGTTCATCAACCAAAGTAACAAACATATCTTCTTCAACGGCGTTGACATTACGGTCGTGCTTGGGCATAGGGGCAGTGATAACATTGGGAATTTCTGGCGCGTTGAATTCAATATCTTTGGCTTCAAGAAGGTCTTATACCTTGTTTTTCAGAGCCCAAGAGTTGTTAGTGTCATGGCCGGGACTCTCAGAATGGTATGCGCAGCGGGCATTAGGATGATAATGAGGAGAGGTTGTGTTAGGATTCTTTGGAGCTTCTTTCAAAGTCACTAGATTGGATCTTAACAAATGTGGCAATACTTAAGATATTGTCATGTTAATTCGGGTGAACTGTCTGACTGGTCTTTCTGTTCTTGGCTGGTTGTTTCTTTGTTGAGAATGTGCAAGTTTAGGAATCATGACAACACTCACCATTGGACGGTGTTCAGCCCTATCTTGATTTCTCTAAGGATATACAACATCAACTTCTTTTTTTCCAATGAATGGTTTTCTTACAGCAGCAGAGGATGCATCTTTTTGAATCTTCCCATTCTTTATCCCGGCTTCCACTCTTTCTCCGGTAAATATCAATTCAGTAAAACTTGTCGAGGAAATCCCAATTAAGTGATTAAAGAAAGGATCAGACAAGGTTCCCAAAAACATGTCTATTAGCTCTCTTTCTGATAGGGGAGGTTGGACTCTTCCTGCTAAGTCCCTCCATTTTTGAGCGTAGTCTTTGAAGCCTTCACTTGAAACCATGGCCATACTCTGGAGTTGAGTACGGGTGGGAGCAAGGTCCGCGTTGTATTGGTAATGTTTGTAAAATGCAGCGACAATATCTTCCCAATTATGAACATTGGCTCTTTCTAATTGATAAAACCAATCAAGTTGAGTTCCAGGCAGACTGTCTTGAAAGAAGTATACCCATAAATCCTTGTCAGCAGTGTGAGGCTGTATTTTCCTCACATATGATCGAAGATGTATTTTGGGACACGAAACTCTGTCGTATTTGGAGAACATCGGTGCCTTGAATTTTGGAGGAATGACAATCCCAGATACTAAACCCAACTCCTCAAAGTCCAGTCCAGGAAATTTTTGAATTTCCATTGCGCTTAATCGTTCTTCCAGATGCTTATACTTGTCGTCGACCGGAGGATATTGTTCTTCAAAATAATCTTCTTCTTCCTCTTCCTCTTCTGAATCTGGCTGGGCAACTGCTTCCTTGCCTTTCCCATCTTGATTGTCTTTCTCACCAGATGATGTGGCAAAGTTCAGGGTCCTTCTTGCTTGTCCTTGAATCTTCTTCCCATATTTAGAACTCCGATTATTTTCTTTGTCTTCTTCTTTTTCTCTTCAACCAGCAAGGTCTTCAACTCTTCTTGTCCTTTTGGTAGAGTTAAGAACATCTGTTGAAACTGAGCATTTTGTGCTTGGAGGTCCTTCACCGTCTGCTCGAGATCCATCTTACTGAAATAAACAGTAGAAAGATGAGGAGACTTGTTGCAAGAAACCTGCTTATGTTATGATGAATGGTAGATTCATATGCAATGATTTCAAGGAACTTAGAGATTTAAGATTTCTTTAGACCAAAAAAGGAATACACGTCATATTAATAAATCAAAGCTTGAGTAAATCATGCCTCTTTTGGGCTTACAAAGAAATACAAAAAATATAAGATAAAAAAGTTGTACGCATCCTTTTAGGTGCGATGTAGGCATTTACAGTCTGCTCCTCATGAAGTTGCTTAATGAGTTCCAAAACCTTCTTCTCGCTAGCGTAGAATTTGGCTTCGAAAGTGTCTCGCTCCCCCTTGAGTTGTATCCAATCTCTTTGTAAGTCTTCAAGAGAGGTGGGCATTTCAGGATGTAGGATAGTGTATGGAACATCTCCTTCCATAACAAGCTCAATGATTACCGGGAGAATGGAGGGATAAGGCATCATAAGATTTTGAGCACGAGCTCGTACCCATTTGAGGTAAGGCTCAAGAGGGATGGAGTTCTTATGTCCCAATGTCTTTTTATCTACCTTGTTCAACATCCTCCAAGCTCGGACAAATCTTTGGCGATGACCTTGATCGTCGTTCTCGTAGTCAAATACCAAACCTTGAATGAGCATCTCATGTGGGTCATCCCTTCGGGAGTAACCAAACTGTCTTAAGGCTAAAAAGGGGTTGTAGGTGATACCTCCCTTAATGCCAAGTAAAGGGACATTATGTAATTCTCCATAACGGTCGACGATGATAACATTCTCTATATATCGGGAACACCAATGGATGTCTGAATGTTTGAGCGTCATCAATCTTTGTAACCACCTTGAGTCTTGCTCGTTTTTCAATAAAGATTAGGGAAGATGCGAAATAAACCATCTTTCCAAAAGATGAGTACAACACGTAAGGATACCTCTTTTCCTCATAGTGCGAGTGTGAAAATAATGTAGGATGTCTCCTAGCAAAGAAGGCACCGGGTTGTGGGACATGAAGGTTTTGACGGTGTTTACGTCTATGAGTTGGTCAGGATTTGGAAACAAAACCATCCCATAGATGAGGAGAGCCACAATTTCCTCAAAAGCTTGTAGATCCAAATATTTCCAATAGCTTTGGGCTTTCTCAAACAAGAACTTTGCTAGGAAACCCTTAACACCACTCCTTGTTTCCAAATTGGTTGTGACATCAGATGATTGCAAGTGTAGAGCTTGAGTAATATCTTCTGGCTTTGGATTTCTTTCCGTATCATTGAAAGGTAGTTGATTGAGAATGGGAATCCTCAAGAGTTGGGAGAATTCTTCCAAAGTTGGCACAAGTTGATAATCGGGAAATGTGAAGCAATGGTGTAGAGGATCAAAGAATTAGAAGAGCGCCTTCATCATATCTTCATCAGTTTTAGAAGTAACCAAGTTTAGGAGACGACCATGTCTTTTGGTGAATGGAGAATTTTCAGGAATCCTTGAAGCTAGCTCTTTAAGTTGAGGAGGGATCCTTACAAGATTGACTTGAATGGTTTTCCTGCGGATAGAATCCATATCCTACAAAATAGAACAAAGATAAATCGTAAGATCCTTGAAATGGTTAGTGAGTATGAATATGATGTTATGATGTTCATGATGTTATGTACAAGTAAATATATACAAACAAACAAACAAGTCCTTAGGTTTAGGATTGCATGGAGTTTTATAGGTAAGTACCCTCTTGAAGTTTAGTTGGATCAAACTTGTCCTAGCAATAGTAATTGGGTTCTAAGGAGCTCAATATCACTGGTTTGTTTCCTTGGTCATTGTTTCAGCACAAGCCTCTTTAATGGCGGCCGAAATATCCCAAAAAACCAAACCTAAATGAGTGTAGTATCGAGTATCTACCAACTTCAGACTGCACCAAAGTCGGTCATCTCACTACGTCCTAATGGCCAAGTTGGTCAAGTAAAGTTTCTAAAAGTTCATTAGTGCTTTATAACATCACTCAGCGGCCCCGTATTCTCCTTGATTAACTCAAGGGCTACCGGTACCCACAAATATGTCGCACTAACGTAGCTATTTCTTAGACCATGTCGGTATACCCCGCACAATTTCCACAACGTATTGCTACTTACCTATAAGGTATCCCAAATCTGGGTAAAGGATTCAAACCCAAACAAAGAGCCATAATGTAAAGCATACAAGTCAAACAATGAAAGCAAGTAAATGTGATCTAAACCTAAGGTAACCCCACTTTTAGAATATTCTCCAGCAGAGTCGCCAGTTCTGTGATACGGTGGGAGAACTTACTGGGTGTTTTGTGTTTGATCGCAAATGTTACGGTTAGCAAGAGTCGCCACCGACTTTTATTTTATCCAAAAGGAAAGGTGAAAAAGCACATGAAATACCTTTGAGATTATTTCTTGAGTTCGGGGGGTAGATTATGAAAAGGGAAGGTATTAGAACCCTTTTCATCCATGGTTTTCCATGGGCTCTTAGTTACTTGCTAGATCACTTGCTTTTGTTTGAAAATGTTCTTTGTGTGGTTTTTGAAAGTATTTTGTAAAGAGGCCATTGTTTAGGCAAACTTTGTAATGATTCTCGTTTGTAAGAATGTATACAAAGATGTTGATCTTTTGAAAATGTTTTCAAGTTTTGTAAAATGTTTTGAAAGTGTAGGTGTTTGTTTTGAAAATAGCAAGGATGTTTTGTTTTGAAATGGAGCAAGTAATTAAGAGCATTCTACCTACTCAAAAGTATTTCATATTCATTTCCTCTTTCCTTTGACATTTTTATCTTACCATTGATTTGGTAAGTAACCCTATCTTTGGATGTAAACAGGACGGGTGTGTGTCATCGTATAACCATGATTAGCAATGTTGCAAGGTATCTTAGCATTCTCTTTAGGGACTAAGATCATTTGAAAGGCAACATGGATAGCATCATCGAGGATCTATGATGTTATATTTTTCTTGTTTTTGCTAAGATACCTCACATGCGTAACATGGCCATTTGTAAGGCAACCAAGTGGATTTACCCTAGGGGTGCTTGTGTGCTAGTGTATTGTTTTTCATGATTGGTTTTGTCTTTGATTAGGGTTTTCTAATTGATTGGTTTTATTCTTTCCAATAAAACCCTAATTTATTAATTGATTAAAAAAGGAATTAAGTTTATAAGAAGAATATTTTTGGTATTTTTGTCTTGAAAATGATTTATAGTATTATAAATATTTTTGGTCTTTTCACATTTTAAAATAATATATTTGAATTGTGTAAAAGAAAATAACTAAAACCTAGTTTCAAATTAAATTTACAAATCAATTAGTAAAATAAATAAAGTATGATTAAATAAACAAACTATATCAAAATATAAATATAAATTTAATGTTTTTATATTTAATGTGTAATAAATAAATAAACTATATCAAAATATAAATTTAATGTTTTTATATTTTTTTTCTTCTGATTTTTTAGTATTAGATAAAATATTTAAGAAAACAAATAAATAAAAATGAGAAAAAGAAATTAAATGGGCCAGGGTGTGAATAGCCAGCAAGGGTGGTCAGAAGTAAAAAAAAATGAGGCCCAAGAGGATGAGGCCCAGCGCTGCCAAAAAAGGTCAGAAAATGTGAGAAATATGAAAAAAAAATCCCAAAAAGGTACCACTAGGGCTCGAACCTAGGTCCCTATAGTCACAGGCGCGCGCTTCTACCGCTGGGGTGGCTATACATCCGTTCATATAAACAAAACAACAAATATATGATAGAAAACAAGTCCATGGCCTGAACTTCATCTTCAACCTCACGCCCAGCCAGAGTACCTGCATCTTGTTCATCTCTCATCCATTTGCAAAAATGTAAACATGAATCTTGTAGAAAATTTCCTCACGATTTCAGAAATACATAGCAATAAAATTTAGATCAAAGACAAGCATGAATTTTAATGGCCCTAATCTGAACCCTAAAATTTTTAGAAACTTCAATCTTAAAATTCTCTAAGCTCAAGTAATATAAATGAAAACTACGGACATGGTTAGCTTCAGGGCAATGATATCAACATTTTTCATTCACAAATAAACCATTAATGATACTTGTATGAAAAGTTCAAAGTTGGGATAACTTACCTTACAAGAGGGTATCGTGTTTTGAGTTTGAGTAGCTTTTAGTAAGTTCCAATGATTGGATTAGCTTCCTCAAGTTCCCAGGAAGCTAATGTGATGCTTAGCTTGAGCTGAAAGTGCCTGAGGAGTTTTGGAGAAGTCAAGGTGCAAGGTGCTGTTTTTGAAAATGGTGGATGATGATGGAGTGTTACAGTGGTGTTTCAGGTGTTGGAATTGTTTGTTTATGTTATTTAGAAGCTTTTGAAAGTAAAAGGCCAAGAAACGCACGAGCCAATTTAGAGATTGGATTCAAAACTCAAAAATGGCAATTTTGAGGTGTTTTTTGTGATTCTGTGTTCTTGGTGTTTTCAGGGCTCAAGCATGCGTGGGATTTGTGGCAAATCACTTGTGAATGTATAAGCAAAAGGTCTTGAGTTCTTTTGAGAGTCAGAAGTATAAGTTACAAGCTAATGGCTATGTTACTTGATTTTCAAGAAAAGTGGGAAAACAAGTTTCAAGAGGAAGTACAAGCATGGGCTGATTGATTGTAAGTATCTAGATAAACTTCTCTTGAGTTATGGGACTTGTATCATCAAAAGAAAACAAGTGCAAGGCTCAAGAACAAGTTTTATGCAAAAAGCTACTTTATCAAAATGGCATTGTGCACTTTCTTCCCAAAATGGATATAAAGCATGGACTTGCATTGAATGCTTGAATTGAGACCTCTAACAGCTGTGCAAGCAATTAATTATGGAGTGCCTAAAAATTTTGAGGCCTGCAAAGTAGAGGTTATGCAGCATAAGTTTGAATTTTGAATCTTGTTCATCACAAAATGAGTTGTAATTTAATTGTGAAAATCCTAACTTCATCTCTTCGGTTCTCCCTACTCAAAAATGATCTCAAGGAGTTCTTTGACATTTTGGAAAGCTTGTAATGTTCTCTACAACCCCTATTGAATTAATTTTGAAAATTACCCTTGGAACTATATGAAAAATTGCCATGAAGTTAGGTCAAAATCATGACTAAATTAGGACAAAAATTCACTAAGTGTTTTGTTTCATGACCATGTGTTCTTAAAATTATAACTTGAGATCCAAGTACTTCTGGAAGGAGTTGTGTAAAGAAATGTTGTAGATTTCATGGATATCTACAACTTTCATGTTGAAAGTTTGTTTTGAATCATCTTGCATCATGGTGAAAATTTTGTTCAAAGTTGTGAAAAAATAAGAAATTTCCAACACTTAGAAAAATTTCTAAGTTTAGAAATTTTAACTTTTCAAAATGAAATCTTGAATTTTTGATTTCTTGATAAATAAGTTTCATATTTTTACATGCTTTGATGAATTGTGATCTTTGACATTTGATTTTGACCAAAAAGTCAAAGTTTAACTTTTTAGTATATAGTTGACTTTTGATCAATTGACTGAAAATTCATCTGTCAATACATTGGACTTGAGCAATGTTTTTAGCCATGTCATGACGTAAAATTGATGCAATTGGACTCTTGAGATCATGCCTTAAACCAATTGATCATTTGCTAGGTCAAAAATCAGAAATTGCCCTTTCCCAATCAAAACCCTAATTTTGACCATTTTGCCCTTTTGAAGATTTGATCAAATTTCTTGAGGAATTGTGATCCAAACTTGATTAAATGATACATATGAGTTTAAAATGTTGATGTGGATCAAAAATTATGAAGTTTAAATGTAAATTGGCCACAATTGACTTTTCCCCAATACAGCTGATTTTTAGGTCAACTGCTCAATTGAATGAGCAAAAGCGTGATCCAAAGATTGCAACTTGACATGAGTAATCTTGAGGGTCCATAATGATCTATGAAAGTCACATGGGGAATTGGAATTTAAAATATCCTTGTGCAATCCAAAACCCTAATTTTGGTCATCAGTGTTTAAAGAGGTGTCTTGAGTTGATCAACCCTAGTGCATTCTTGAGCCCAAAGAGATCTTGTGAGAAAATTCTTGATAAATTACAGGGCAAATTTTGGGGTACAACAGACAGCATTAACTTCCTTTTTACCTCAGAATGGCTTCTTCGCAGCACTAGAAGATGCAACCATCGAGATCTTCCCACTCTTGATACCGCTTTCAGTCCTTTCCCCGTCAGAGTCGCCAGTTTTGTAATACGGGGAGAGAACTGACTTTACTGGTTTTGCATTTTATCACAAATGTTGCAGATAGCAAGAGTCTCCACCGACTTTTCTTTTATCCAATAAAGGAAAGTGTGAAAACAACAGAAAATACCTTTTGAGAATTTTCTGAGTAAGAGGGGTGGGTTATGGAAAGGGAAGGTGTTATCACCCTTTCCACCCGTAGTTATCTACGGGCTCTTAGTTTCTAGCTCACTTTGAAAATTCTTTGTGTTGTGTAAGTGTATTTTTAAATATTTTGAAAAGATGCCTTAGTGCGGTGAACTTTGTAATGTTTCTCGTATCGTTGAGAACGTATACAAAGTTTTTTGTCTTTGAAGATATTTTAGAAAAGGGAGTGTATGTGTGGAAATTTTGTTTTATGAGCAAGCAACTATAAGTTGTCGACTTAATCGAAATATTTTTGTTCTTTTCCTCATTTCCTTTAGATAATTCTATCCTACTATTAGTTAGTAGGTAGCCCTGTCGTTGCATGTTTTGAGGGACAGGCGAGGGTCATCGTATAGTCATGAAAACAACTCGTAAGACGCTTTAGCAATTACCCTAAGGTACTAAGATCATTTACTGAGGCGACGTCGAAGGGTCATCGAGGGACTATGATCTTTTAACCAAAGGGTCTTTGCTAAAATTTCTCACGTTCGAGAGACATGACTGTTTATTTTCCGAAGGAAACAAGTGGAGGTACCTTAGAGGTGTGTGTGTGCGAGGTGTGTTGTTTTCAATTATTTGTCTTGGATGTTAGGTTTTCTAGAGTTTTCTTTTAAGTCTTATCATGCAATCCTATTAAGCATACATCTAGCAGTTCAATATATACAAGTGCGAGAAATAAAAAGTGGAAATTAAAGTACGCTATTACATCACTTCGGGATGGGGGGAATACAAATCAAAATGGGGGAAAGAAAAATGTAAAAAGTCTTAGTTTAAACTATTACATCCCTTTGAGCAGTTACAATTATTCATGAAAAATAATGCGAAAAAAGTAAACAAATGCGCGGATAATGAAAAGGGGAAAGATGTCTAGAAAACCCTAAAATTCTAAGTAGAAAAATGTTCTTTGTTATTTTTTTAATTAGAAAAAGTTTTATGATAATAAACTTAATTCTAACCAATTTTAATTAACAAAGTAAACTCAAAATGATTTAAGTTAATTAATATTTATTATAAAAATAAAATTAATTAATTAAATTCGACATCTAATTTTTATTTGATTTTATGATTTTTGTTTATTAAAATAAAACTGATTTTAAAAAAGAAAATATTAGTTATGCAAAACAAATAATAAAAAAATGCAATAGGCCTCGCTGCAAAACAAGTAATTAGGGGGGTGCAGTAAGAAGCAAGAATATAGGCCCAAATTGGTCAAAGCCCAGTTTTCCACTAGATCCAAAGAGGGACGCCACTGGGAGTGCACCATGGTCATGATTATTCTGGGGCGCTGGATCTGGAGTTTTGTAATTTTGATGGTCCAGATGGGAGTTGTATCCTTCACGCGTTTTCCTTGCTTGTACTAGATTCGAAGTAAAAAATATGAAAAAAAAAACAAAATGTCTCACACCTGGCTCGAACTTAGGACCAGGCGTATGAGAGACTTAAGTGCTAGTGTGTTGCCACTGGGGTGGTGTAACACCCCAATTCTACCCGGCAGATAATGATAAAATCAGAGTTCAACATAACTAGGATGCTAAATTAACAACTTAAAATCAAACTTCAATTAATCGCATATAAAACAGATACATAACACATAACTCGGATGAACCGATAACAATCTGATTTATTCTTTAAAATCAAACAACTTTTTATTGATAAGTAGCAGAATCTACATACTCAACTTCAATACACTTAACATATTTTATTCAACTAAAACAACTTCAATACAATAATTATTTTATGTAATCAACTTAAAAATTCAGCAACTAAAATAAATATCAACAACTAAACATCAAGCGTTCATATCCCGAGTGCTACATATCAGACCGACGACATCGACTCGAACTAACGAAGGTAATAACTATCCTTCTTGATTACTTGCACATTACAAACAGAGGGAAACATTCAAATAGAAGGGGTGAGATATAGGACAATATAATAAGTCGTATGATAAATAATATAATAGATCAGATGATATAAAATCACTACTTCATAACTTACAAACAACTTTAATCACAACAAGACATCGACACGACATAACTACTAATTCACAGCTTTTAGATAATACTTGTCACAACAAGTCAACAACATAAAGCAACAACAAATTTATCATCACCACAACTCAAGATGAAACATCAACTGCGACTCAATTACAATGCACATGCATGTAGTACCAGTGGAGCCGAACTCCCAACTTAAAAATCTGCCAATTAATTGAGGCATCAACAAGGCATAAGCCTTCTTCACAGTTTTCTAGAGCAGGCCATCACAGAGTATGCAAATGTATACGACTTAATGAATGCACTATCACATACTCACAATAATCATCATTCATCATAAAGCATAAGCCCAAATAACCATTATTACCAGTAAATAAAGGTAATTCATCATCACTTAAAATTCCCTGCAACTTCGCATTACCAATAAGAATTCACAGTGACAATCACAACATCATGACAACTTAATATAAATCAACATTGGACATGAGCCTATAATATCAAGAACAATTCAATATCAACTCAACATAATTCAACTTTGGTCATAGGCCTACAACTTGATATTTCAACAACAACAATAAACACAAAGTTGGTATAAGCCTACAACTTTGTACGTCACAACAACAATAACATATCAACAATAGTAATTCAACAACAACATCAACAAGAAAACATCATTGGCCATAAGCCTAACAATTCAATACCACCTGCAATTCATATTTTTCAGTAAAGTATTCAACACACAATATCGACTAAAAGATACAATAATTGTTCCGTATAGTTATTCGGACAAATCGACTAAATCCTACTAATTACTTATCGGCTAAAAATTCTATTATTTCTACTTTATACATATATCAACTCCATTAAATTAACTCTGTTATGATTAATTTTCTGTTACTGTTGCTAAAGTATCCAACTAATTAGCTCTGTTAAATATCAACTCTACGATTGTCATACTAACCATATCTATTATAAACCAATTCTGCTATGTATTAATACTCTAATATTTACTGCTACTAAAACAACTCTACTAATTTACTACTCTGCTAATTATTTAGTTACTGTGATATTCTTCTACTAACTTATCTTCTTCTGATATCTACTTATTGTTACTGTTACTAAAGTATTCAATTAATTGGGTTTCCTCAATCTACATCTACTTCCCTTATAATCATTCTACATAATTATATTTTTTTTGGTTGAAACATACTAAAATTTCATGGATCAGGAACCAACATAAGCAGCACACTAGGCATGGTGCCGCTCGGCAGACATGGTTGTCCCCCCGAAACAACAATCACTCACAGCATGCCGATCGGCATGCTTGTGTGCCCCTCGGCACATCCATTAGTCTTGTGCCTTCCGGCACAGCCTTTGTGCCCCTCGGCACAGACTGTTTTCCACACCTCCTTTTCACAGACTTCAGTCTAATACTGATACTAACCCAGGATTTTCCCAAATTTTCCTTTGATTACCAGTATTTTCACAACATCATGATACATCAGTAACACAATGACTTAATAATAATTACATCAATAGATAAATCCCAACACAGACTGTTAATATCAATAATTATGCAGATGAATTCAACATCATCCAGGAACACATAAACAACACTTACACCAACCTAATTCATACATACTATTCATCATAATTCTCATTATAGAGTCAGAACCCCACCCTTTCCTTGGATTGGAGACGACTCTATAACATCCTGATTCAACATATAGCTTTTCCTCTTCTCTGCAACTTTGTAACTTCCACGTTCCCACAAAATACTCAAGACTTTTTACTTATTCCTTCTAATTAACCTAATCCTCATAATTAACCTAACCTTATAATTATTAATATTTTTACTGGGCCTAACTTTCCCACCTCTACCTATTACTCCATAGAACCAAATAATGAGCTCAACTAATTAACCTTATATTATTCTAATATCTATATTAATATTATTGCTAATGTTAATCAACCAATCAATTAAATATCAACCAAATAACAACTTAGCAACTTAAATCAACATTTCTCGACATTTCGCAACTTCAACAATTTCAACAACATTTTCAACCATTAATATGTAATTAATTTAATTAAATAATTAATTAAATTAACGGGCGTTAAAACTCTCCCCCACTTAGAATATTTTCATCCTCGAAAATCTATTCGATACTACCACCCTTAGTACGAGTTTCGCATCCAACTCGTTGATTTCCAAGTTGCGTTTGGCAACACTTCAACCATTACTTTCCTGATTTCAACACGATTTAAATCGATTACACACATGCCAATCATTCAAAACTTCATGACATGATCGATACTAGCATCTTTACTACTCAACCATAATCTCACATATCAACATTTAAAGTAGCAATAACTATAACACACTTATACTTGGATATACATCATCGCAATATCATCTTAATAACCTTTTCAACATCAAAACACATGCACAATTTCATTCTTGTATGTCAATTATCAACAAATTTGTTCACATTGTCGTATCGCTCTTATAGTGACATCAACATAACCAATAATCCACAACAATCTCGTTATAAAATCCACAAATATTTACCAGAAAACGTAGTACCCTGGCACAACATCTCTATATCAATAATCCACCAAATCAAGCATGTAGATCAAGACATATAATTCCCATAGGCTTCTGATATTTTAATCCTTCACTTCTAACGAGTCATACACGCATAGTAATTGCGCCACATCACACTTCAGCTGCGAAACTCTGATAATCAACCTTAAGTCACCGTCCTCGTTAAAATTTCGGTCAAATATATGGTTTACAAGTTTCAATCTAGTTTCAGACTTTCTTTAACATCCACCATAAAATCGTTGTTCACTTGATATTCTCAATCTTTCACATTTCGACATTAGGTCGCATATAACTCGCCACTCTGACTTATTCAATATGTCTCAATTCTTTCTTAGCCACTCCTCACACAAATTGGTAAGTGACTACCTCATGATATAACATCAACCACTTCACTCACCATTAAGATAGCAATATAAGTCTATACCATCCAACACGATCTCGTCTACTATCAACAAGAGATTAAGGGTGATCAGTTCCTTAATTTGTTAATAGACAACCGACAACCATAGTGGAATATAAACCATCGTTACCAAACTATAATAGTGTTCCTTTAGAACTTGTACTCAAGTCACCTAAATCACCATAATCCAATAATTGCCAATGAGGTTTACAAATACTCCCACAATTTCCCTCTCATTCGATTTTGTCGATGAGACACCACCCCTAACCTTATTACATGGTCCACATTACACTCACTTAGCCTCACACGAAGGTTAAGTATCCTCCAACTCAAGAATTACTTTCTTCATCTCCGTATCATCAAGAGTACAAATTCGATTACGGAATCTCAACACACCCTGCACATGTAACTCGAAATCTTCCTTCTCAGACCAATCGAGTTCAACCATCGAATCTACCAATTTCACATTTAACTTTTGGGCTTCTTTGACACTGTCCAGAAAATCACTGATAATTTCCAACATTCCTAACATAACACTCTTCGGTTCCACCTTGCAAACTAAACTCATATATCTGAATTGTTCAATCAATCCCAACCCTTTAGCCATCATTACCGACAGGTGCAAAGTCCTTTGGCTTAAAGCATCCGCCGCAATATTAGTTTTACCTGGATGATAATTTAAACCAAAATTATAAACTTTGAACAACTCCAACCATCTTCATTGTCTAATATTTAATTTAAATTTCAACAATGTTGTTCCACACCGTTTTGGGGATAGAACCTCTCTAATTCTTCTTTTACACATGACATTACCTTGACATCATAAACACGACTCTAATTCCCCTTAAAAGCGTATTCCTCTAAAAGGATATCTTCTCTTCATAAACTACATCTATATGCGCTCCTCCAATACTTTCACATCCTTTTTAATGTCGAACATCTCATTTCTCAACTTATTCGCCAACAACATATTACGCTTGACCTCGTCTCGAACATCTGCAATAATAACTATTTATGCCCAAAAAGCCTCTAGTTCCATAACCAACTTCAGAGTATCTCCATATAGGAATGAATCTACCGTATTTGAAAACACTTTCATAGGATATAATATATTTCTATCTCCTCATAGGTTCAAACGGAACACCAATCCGATACTCGGAACACAAGATATGAATTTCCAAAGCTATCCTAAAATACAAACACCGACATCATGCAGCGACATACTATTACACACCTTATGAGAACGTCAGAACAAAATTTCTTTATACCAGTACCAATACTTACCATTCTTGAAATCATACTCATATCCTTGCATTTTTAACTCTGACTCGCGATTCAAACCACTCCAACAACTTCAACAACTTTTACCATCACTTAAAAGGATTCCACGACACGATCTACAGTAATCTGTCACTCTATCACCGTTCAACCGTCGAAATCTTACGCAAGGGATACTCAAACTGACAACTTCACAGTCCACCAATAGCGCTGAAACATCATAACTTCTAAATTCCATCTTCTAGAAATTATCCTTGTTACTTAACAACCACCTTCAAATACATCAAGGATTTACACTCTACTCGCATATCAACAACCGTTACATTGCTCCTCATCCTTCGAAAAGTAAACATCAACAATGTCTGATCATCCTCCCTCAAGATGCTCCAACTTGATTATCAAACAAAATCTTTAATCCATGTCACCTTCGGATTCGGGAACCAACAAAACTTCAACAATACTTGCACTGTCGCCACCAACAACATACTGAACTAACATCTTACAACCGAAACATATTCGAGAAGAAAATCTTCTCCCTCACTTATCTTCAAACCAAATCCTGCATACAATCGATTATAAAAGCAAGCAACCACCGATAGTGTTTCACATACTCGTCGCGTACTAAGGAACAAATAACATTATACAACTTGGCTGGACGGGCCGACCTGCTCTGATACCACTAATGTAACACCCCAATTCTACCCGACGGATAATAATAAAATCAGAGTTCAACATAATTAGGATGCTACATTTACAACTTAAAATCAAACTTCAATTAATCACATATAAAACAGATACATAACACTTAACTCGGATGAACCGATAACAACTTGATTTATTCTTTAAAATCAAACAACTTTTTATTGATAAGCAGAAGAATCTAAATACTCAACTTCAATTCACTTAACATCTTTTATTCAACTAAAACAACTTCAAGACAACAATCATTTTATGTAATCAACTTAAAAATTCAGCAACTGAAATAAATATCAACAACTAAACATTAAGCGTTCATCCCCCCGAATGCTACATATCAGAGTGACGACACCAACTCGAACTAACGAAGGTAACAACTATCCTTCTTGATTACCTGCACGTTACCAATAGAGGGCAACATTCAAACATAAGGGGTGAGATATTGGATAATATAATAAGTCGTATGATAAATAATATATTAGATCATATCATATAAAATCACCAATTCACAATTTACAAACAACTTTAATCACAACAAGACATCGACACGACATAACTACTAATTCAAAGCTTTTAGATAATACTTATCACAACAAGTCAACAATATAAAGCAACAACAAATTTATCATGACCACAACTCAAGATGCAACATCAACTGCGACTCAATTACAATGCACATGCATGTGGTACCAGCGGAGCAGAACTCCCAAATTAAAAATATGCCAATTAATTGAGGCATAAGCCTTCTTCGCAGTTTGCAAATCCAGGCCACCACAGAGTATGAAAATCTATATGACTCAATGAATGCACTATCACATACTCACAACAATTATCATCCATCGTAAGGCATAAGCCCACATCACCATTATTACCGATAAATAGAGGTAATTCATCATCATTTAAAATTCCCTGCAACTTTGCATTACCAACAAGAATTCACAATGACAATCAGAACATCATGACAATTCAACATAAATCAACATTGGACATGAGCCTATAATATCAAGAACAATTCAATATCAACTCAACATAATTAAACTTTAGCCATAGGCCTACAACTTGATATTTCAACAACAACAATTAACGCAAAGTTGGCATAAGCCTACAACTTAGTACGTCACAACACTAATAACATATCACCAATAGTATATCAACAACAACATCAACAAGAAAACATCATTGGCCCTAAGCCTAACAATTCAATACCACCTGCAATTCATATTTTTCAGCAAAGTATTCAACACACAGTATCGACTAAAATATACAACAATTGTTCTGTATAGTTATTCGGGAAAATCGACTAAATCCTGCTAATTACTTATCGGCTAAAAGTTCTATTATTTATACTTTATACATATATGAACTCCATTAAATTAACTCTTCTATAATTAATTCTCTGTTACTGTTGCTAAGGTATCCAACTAATTAGCTCTGTTAAATATCAACTCTACGATTGTCATACTAACCATCTTTATTATAAACCAATTCGGTTATGTATTAATACTCTATTACTTACTGCTACTAAAACAACTCTAATAATTTACTACTATGCTAATTAATCAGTTACTATGATATTCTTCTACTAACATATCTTCTTTTGATATCTACTTATTGTTACTGTTACTAAAGTATTCAATTAATTGGTTTTCTTCAATCTACATGTACTTCCCCTAAAATCATTCTACATAATTATTATTTTTTGGTTGAAACATACTAAAATTTCATGGATCAGGAACCAACATAAGCAGCACACAAGGCATGGTGCCGCTCAGCACACATGCTTGTCCCCCCGGGCACAATAATCACTCACAGCATGCCGATCGGCATGCTTGTATGCCCCTCAGCACATCCATCAGTCTTGTGCCTTCCGGCACAACCTTTGTGCCCCTCGACACAGACTGTTTTCCATGCTGCCTCTTCACAGACCTCAGTCTGATACTGATACTAACCCAGGATTTTCCCAAATTTTCCTTTGATTACCAGTATTTTCACAACATCGTGATACATCACTAACATAATGACTTAATAACAATCACATCGATAGATAAATCCCAACACAGACTGTTAATATCAACAATTATGCAGAAGAATTCAACATCACTCAGGAACACATGAACACCAATTACACGTACAACAATTACACCAACCCAATTCCTACATACTATTCATCATAATTCCCATTATAGAGTCATAACCACACTGTTACCTTGGATTGGATACGGCTCTATAGCATCCCGATTCAACACCTAGCTTTTTCTCTTCTCTGCAACTTTGCATCTTCCCCGTTCCCACAAAATACTCAAGACTTTTTCCTTATTCCCTCTAGTTAACCTAATCCTCATAATTAGCTTAACCTTATAATTATTAATATTCTTATTGGGCCTAACTTTCACACTCTCACCTATTACTCCATACAACCAAATAATGAGCCTAACTAATAAACGTTATATTATTCTAATATCTATATTAATATTATTGGAAATATTAATCAAGCAATCAATTAATTATCAACCAAATAATAACTTAGCAACTAAAATTAACATTTTTCGACATTTCACAACTTCAATAATTTGAACAACATTTCCAACCATTAATACGTAATTAATTTAATTAAATAATTAATTAAATTAACGGGCGTTACAAGTGGCGTGATTCATCTGGTAGATAAACACAAATAAGTAATTATATAATATAACCAAATTAAAATTTAAACAAAAGTTAAAGTAGTGGACCCTTATATCCAGTACCAGCCAATCACGTTGGAGAGAGGGTGTTATAATTTTTGACTGGCCAATTAATTGATTTGAACCGCCACGCCTGCCTATGTCCAGTCCATGCCACCGTGGGTGGCTGAAACAACTGTCTTCTCTGATGAGTTGTTTTTCGAAACCTGTGAATTTGGAAGATTTATGGCCAACCAAGAGGCCTATCCTACATAAAATCGTGCCCTGAGTTCAAATCTGGGCTTAAAACAAACAAACAGTTACTGTATCATGTGATTTGAAAGTGAATTTAAATTGTGCCCTAACAATGGTACATATTTGTTTCCACGCCAAACCCTACATGTGACATGTTAGATCTGTTCTAAACATCAATAACAACATGAATGTATGCATACAATTGATTTAAATCACACGATTAAAGATTTTGAGATCAAGAATTTTTAACAAACTGGTGGGCTCGTATGAAGGGATTCTGGGATGCCTAGAGGTTGAATCTGGACTCTAGAAGACTCATGGGGATCTCAGGAGTGTATTGATGGCCTTGGTTTGGATTGATATGGGCTGGAAGTTGGGTTTTCGAATTTGAGAAATTTGGAGAGTTTTGTTATGCAATGTTTTTTGTCCCCTTACTCTTCCTTGGCTTCCAGTATTTATAGAGTGATGAGGTGAGCTGATATACATGGTAATGAATCAAACCATGAAGGCTCTTTTCAAACCAATATCAAACACCTTAAATTATTTCCAAATTTTCCATATCCTTTCCATTTTCACATTTGCATGAATCTAGAAATGTTTCTGGCTTGCCTGAGTTTGTAACGGTCCTACAAAAGAAGTGGAATCTAAAGGCCCAAGCCTTCACACATTATTTTCATGTTTATTTGATTTTATTCATTTTTTAAATAAATAAAAAATCCAATAAAAGAAATAAAAATTATGAAAATGAGTGAATGCCTTTTAGAGGTCCTATAACATCTTATAAATATGTTTAAACATCAAAAACTAGGCCTGTTAGTTCAAAACTTCAATTTTGCTCATCTTGCATTTCATGAATTTCCTCAAAATTTCCCAACTTGTGCAACTCATAACTTGCTCAATTTGCATCTATTGAAGGTGATCTTTGACTTTTTGGAAATCTCAAGATGTCCTCTACACTTTCTCTTTTTATCATTTTTGCATTTGGAGAATTTATCTTGATGTAAGTTGCCTTGACAAAAGTGTCTTTTGTTGACTTTTGAAAATGACTTGTAATGTCTTAGCTCACATCTTTCAAATGAAGCATTTTTTGGACTTGAGCATAAAAACCAAAGTTGTAGACAATTGATTTTTCTTCAAAATGGGCTTTGGTTGGGGAAAAGTTGATGAAGTATGTGAAAGTTATGCTTGGTCAAATTTTAGTTGACTTCTCCCAAAGAAACCATAATTTGACAATTCTTGACTTTTGATGATTTGAGGGCTTCCCTTGAGGAATCATGATCAACCCTTGATCAAATGATGAATATCACTTCAAAATGTTGATTTTGACCAAAAATTCTGATGTTTAACTGTATGTTGACCATAATTAACTTTTTAACTAATACAATTGATTTTTAATCATCTGAGCTATTGACTGAGCAAACTTGTGATGATGACTTAAAACTTGACATGAACCTTATTGAGGACCTATGAATAACCATGGAAGCCACTGTAGATCTTTGAAACTCAAATTTCCTTGATAAACTCAAAACCCTAGTTGCAGGCTCTTGACTTAGGAGAAGCATTTGACTGGTCATCCCTTGAGATTCTTGAATATTTGAAGAGCCTTGAAAGAATGCCATGAAGAAAATGGTAGGGAAAATTTTGGGGTACAACATAAGGGTTATACAAAAAGTCATAGTTTTCATTCCAAAGTCCTACTTCCCAAGAGGATATCTCTTGAGACATATTTCTTTTTTGGAATTTGACCGACTCTAGGTGAAGTCGTCACAAAAACTTATAGGGATGATATATTCCCTTGGCTAATAGACGAACCTTATTTCTAAGGTTTATTTTTTATAAATAATTTTAAAATAAAATCCCACCACAAATAAAATATAACATTAAAATAAAGATATAAATAAATAAACCAAAAGAGATAAATACATATAAATAAATAATAAAAATAAAGAACCCTAAAAAAAATCTAAACCCTAAAGAGAGGTTTCTAAACTCTAGGGTTGAGTCCCCAGCAGAGTCGCGAGCTATTATAAACGTTTTTAAAATGAGATTCTCCACCATTAATATGTATCACAAGGAAGGAAATATAATGGATAACTCTAATTTGGTCAGATATTATAAGTTATTTACTCGTTTTTAGACGAAGGGAAGGTGTTAGGCACCCTTCATCTACATTGTTCACAAGGATACTAGGGTTTAGATTTATGATTTAGGAAATAGGGTTTTAATTTTTAGGATTAAAGGCACTTTTATTCCCCCTATAATTAGTTTCTTAAATTTTTATCCCCCCTTTAAAAAAACCAGCTATTAGGTCTCCCTATTTCATTTTTGGTGAATTTTTGTTGGTCCCTGGCCATTTGTCTCATATTTTAATGACATGGCACCCCAATATGAACCCAGTCACATGCCACATCATTTAAAAATATAATTATTCATTTTTTATTTTTATTTTTATTTTTTATTTTTCCAGAAATAGTTTATATAATTATATTGAATATAATAAGATTACTTCACTCCAACACCTAGTATTCCTCATTCCACCATTGTCGTTACTTTTTCTTCTCCAAGTCGGAACCCTAAAACTGTTAGCTTTCAGAATCGAAGAATATCATCAGCAAAATCCATAACTTGTTGCAATGTATCAACCACCACCTTCATCCAAGACACACGAAGACGACAAGTTCTATTTCAGGTATGTATTTCTGCTTTGATGTTTATGCAAGTGGTCCCAAAGTGTCTTGTTCCCTAATTGTTGTTTGTGGTCCCAATATTTTTCAAAACCTATTTGTTTATCCTAAAAGTTGATTGTGGTCCCAATGTGTGTCAATCGTAATTGTATAATCTGAAACCCTAACGATGAAATTTGTCGTATACAGGCCGCCTACTGAAAAAAAAGTTAGGCTCATAATTCAACATCGGGGCACACTTGTGCATCATCCTGTCAAATGGTATTTGGACGAATTAGTAACAAAAATGACTTAGGGTTGGGATGTTGATTATATGTCTTACATAGAGCTGGAGAAATTTATTCATGAGGTGGGATATACAAGCATGAAACATCTTTGGTATGTCAATCATAAGCTTATCTTTGCTAGGGGTCTTACACCTATAGAAAATGATAGGGACGTAATAAAATTTGCTAAAGAGGTTGAGGGATTTGAGTTGGTTGATGTCTATGTTGAGCATGGTATTGATATCTCTGATATAGTAGATGAGGTTGAGTTGGGACGGGATGGACCAATCTATGATAATGATGATGTGGAGGTATATGAGGGTCATAATAATTCCGAGGGTGATAAGAATGATAGGGTTCTAAAATATGATGAGGGTGATAAGAATTATGAGGATGCTAAGATTGTTGAGTGTGAAAATGATGATGATGTTCCTAATAATGCTGAGGGTGATAAGGATGAAGAGGTTCCATAAAATGTTCAGGGTGATAAGAATGACGAGGCTGCTAAGACTACTGAGTGTGATAGTGATAATGTTGAGATGAAGGGTGATTCTGATGATGATGTTGAGATTGTAGGTGATTCTGATGATGATTCTATAAACTTGGATTGGACTGCATGCTTACATACTGAGACATCAGAAGTACCCGTTTAGCAAGTTATGGATGAGGATTCAGATCTGCTACACATTTCACATGCTAGTGAAGATGAACAAGAGTATGAGCACTTTCCTAATTTCCAAAGTTTTGAGACACAATTGTTCAAATTAGGCTTGACATTTAATGATAAGGATGTCATAAACGATGCTATCAAAGAGGATGCATTGGTCCATAAAAAAAGTGTGGTTCAAAAAGAATGATGGAAAAAGGATGGTGGTAAAATGCCAAGAGGGGTGTAAATTCTACATGAGGTTTAGTAAGAGGCTTGGAAATCAATTTTGGAAAATTAATAGTTTGTTTGATGAGCATACTTGTGCTAGGTCTGCAAGCAACATACAAGCCAAGACTGGATGGTTGGCAAAGCAATTTTCCCATATACTTAGACACACTCCAAACATGAAACCAAGTGGGTTAATAGCTATAGGAATTGAAAGATGGGGTGTCAAGATGTCAAGTGATCAAGCTTACAGAGCTAAGAGAAAAGTAGTGGGATTGATACAAGGTGCTAGGATGGATCAACTTACATATCTAAGGAGTTATGCACAAGAATTATTGAATTCAAACCCTAACAACAATGTTATATTGCAGTGTTATATTTAACAGATCTATATTGGAGCACAAGGACAAACCAATAATTACTTTGTTGGAGGGAATTAAGCATTATCTCACTTAAAGGATTACAAGTCAAAAGGAGATGATTCAGAGGTATCCTTGAGATATATGTCCAAATATCCAATTAATTATTGAAAAGAACAAGAAGTATGCTCATGGTTGGACCCCCACCTGGCATGGTGATGATGATATGGAAATATTTGGAGTCACAAATAGGAAAGAAAATTTTTGTATCAATCTCAAAGAAGGTACTTGTTCATGCAGGAAGTGGGTGCTGACTAGGATTCCTTGCATACATGATATCTCTTGTATGTGGCTGATCAAGAAGTCCCCAGAAGAATATGTTGATGGCTATTACAAGTAGGTCTCAGTTCTATGTCTTATTACTTTCATTTCTAATTATTTGTTATGGTTGTTATTGATAATTCTATATTCTGGCTGTTATATGTAATTTTGTGCAGGAAATCTAAGTATTTAGAATTTTATTCCAACATCATCTACCCAACTAATGGACCACAATTGTGACCTATTGTAGATGGAAGGATGGCATTCAATTCACCATTGATGAGAAGGGCAATTGCACGCTCCAGAAAGATGAGGAACAAGTCAAATGATGAGCCAAGAAATCCACATGTGCTGCCAAGGACTTTAGCCACAGTGACATGCAAAAAATGTAGAGGTGTTGATCATAACATAAGAAGTTGAAAAGGTAATAGAGTTGCAGATAGAGCCATACCTATTGGTGGGAACAAGAAGGTAAAGACCAAGGACGATACAAAGGAAAAGACCAAGGAAAAGGAAAAAATAAAGACTAAGATAAAGGCAAAGGCAAAAACTAAGACTATGACAAAGGTAAAGGCAAAGACTAAGACAAAGGCAAAGACTAACACTAAGGTTGTAACTGAAATTGGCACATTATCTCAGGGTCCTCCTGTTACACAACCAACTCAAGAGTAGTTGTAGGACATGATTATAATGTTAAGTGTTTCGTAAAGTCATGAACAAGTTTCTGTCATGAACTTATGTTATCTTATTTTGGTATTTCGTAATTAAGTTATATTTTGATTATGAATCATGTTAACTTTCCTTGTAAAAACAAGCTAATGAATATAATGAAGTTGTTATTTTGATTATGAGTTATGATTTCATTTATGTTACTTTGTTCAATCCATCAGTTATATTCATTACAATTAACTTCAAACTAGTACAAGGTTAAAAAAAAAAACATCTCCATTTCATTTCAAACCAACAAATACAATAAGTTGATTACAACTATCTAACAACTGTCAACACTAATCCTAAGTTGACAACAACAACATAATCCCGAGTTTACACCAATTGAAAACACTACTTCATTACAGTTGATAACATTAATCCTATTGCCAAAACAAATGTTATTGAAATAGAGAATTTCATCATTAAGTTCATTGAATTCAACTTTGTCTTCACTTCAGCTGCTTTGATATTAACTTCATCCACATTTTCCCTTTCTTGATCCAGATTTTTTTTGTAGTGAAGTGATAATCTCCTTATCTCTTGAAGACATTTCATCATCATACCAAACAAAATGGCTACACCTTTTATAACCCTGTACCTGTAAGTAAAACAACACATATGGATGAATCTAAGCCCAAACACGGAAGACCTACACCCAAACAAACTATAAATAAGACATGGACATTACCTTATACATCCCACACCCAAAAAAACACCGACCTGGGTTGGAATCGATCCATGAAGTCATCAACAGAGCTTCAAGCCCACACCTGCACTCGCTTCGAAAATGACATGATCACGTAGGTCTGACACTACTCACTTTCGTGCATTGATACATCTTCAGCACAAGATAGTGCAAAAAAAAGGAAGATGAAAAAATATGGAAGACAGTTGACTGAAACGTACGCGAAGGAGGAAGAAGAACTATGGAACATTTGCAACAAAGAAGAAGAATGGAAGATTTGCAACGAAGAAGACGTTGAGGGGACAAATTTATAACCAAGGTTTAATCTTATTATATTCAATAAGATTATATAAATCATATATGGAAAAACAAAAAAATAAAAATAGAAATAAAAAATGAATAATTAAATTTTTAAATGATGTGGCATGTGACTGGGTTTATATTGGGGTGCCAAATGTTGCAACTGAATTTTAAATCAAAGTCGCCACCCTTAGCTTTTATCCTAAAGGAAGGGAACAAAAAGGAATAACCATAAAGTTTAGAGATTCTAGATCTGGACTCAGATCTAGACGAAGGGAAGGTGTTAGGCACCCCTTATCTACCTTGTTCACAAGGATATTAGGTTTAGAAGTGCGATCTTAGGAAATAGGGTTTTAATCTTAATTGAGGGAAAATGGTTTTAATTTTAGTTAGGCAAACTCACCACCATTTATAGTCGTATGCCTACGTATCCTCTTATGAGGAATCAGAGTCCTAATTTGTAGTTCGTAGTGTTTGGTTGGTGTTTTTTATAGGATTGCGTAGAATTGCTTTGGAATTTATCCTTGAACCTTGTCTGGGTTTTGTAAAAGAGTGAGCGTAGACACAGTTCGCAGTTAATTTTGAAAGAAATTCTCCTTAATCCTTTTTATGAAAATATCTTGGATTTTGTCATGTTAGTTGAAAAATTGTTAGTGTTTGATTGGTTAGCTATTTTAGGATATATGATGCGATATGAGAAAAATATGTTTGGACGAGAAAAATAATTAATGCAATTTAGAAAAATAGAGTTAGTATTTTAGAAAAATATTTAAGCAAATAAATAACTATCTTTCCTAATTATTAAAAATATATCAAATATTAAAAATATCCAATAATTATTTATTAATATGCGAAAATTATATTTAATGCAAATGTGTAAAAATGCGATATATGATAATTAAAAAAAATAGAAAATAAATAAATTAGAAGAATAAAATAAATTATAATAAATTAACTAATTAAGGTTAAGGGGTGCAAAACTTAATCTGGAGGTGTTAAGATGAAGGGCCCTAGTTCAGATATTGAACTAGGCACAAAACACACAGGAGGTGAGGATATTAAGGGGCCGAGTTCAGAAATTGAACTCGGCCAAATTTGCGAAGGAGGGGGTGTATATTTCTTAGGGTTTTAATATCTTTGTAAAATATTAATTTAATTATGAAATTTTTTGGATTTATGTATAAGATTAATGATTTGAAATAATAAATTGATTGAAAAATCCCAATAATTATGTATAAGGAATATTTTTGTTATTCTCAACTTTTCACTTAACCTAATAATAATACTAACATATTTTTTTATTTTTTTATTAAATTAAAAAGAGACAAAAAAAACCAAGAGAAACAAAACCATTAAAAAAATTTAATGCAATAACTAACCTAATAATAATAATTATAATAAAAACTAAGAATTAAAAAAATTTAGCAGAAAGAAAGAACATGTATTAAAGTTCTTGTTTTATTTGCAAAGTGAACATCTTTCCACGTGACCCAAATCATATATACATGTTACAAATTATAATAGATATTGAAATAGTTGTTTTATCAATTAAAGTGAAAAAGAATAAACATCAAGATAGCAAACATAGAGATTTTAAACAAGTAATGAATTCCAACAATAAACCACTCAATAGAAATAAAATATAAATCATTCAAGAAATTTTAGGATGGAGATTTTCAAGAGAGACCAACTTACAGGGGCGAGGGTTCCCCCGGTGAGCAAAAGATTGAAATTCTTTCTTTCCTTCGTTGTTCTCCTCTTTTTTCCTTTGGGACAAGATCTTCCTTAGATAGATGTTGGAGACAACAACAAGGTTTTGAAAAATTGTTGATAGTAATTTTTTAGGTGTTTTGTTCAAAATCCTAAAATAAGTGACTGTTGATGGAGGCTTCAGAGTTTCTTTGTTGTTGTTCTTCGATGTGAAGAGCAACAACTTTAGGAGAACTCTAGTGAATTGTGGATGAATTATGGATGAATTGTGGATGAATTATGGGTGAAAAATTAGGACAACAATGAGTCCTATTTATAGAGTTAATTTAGGTTTAAAAACTTGGAGAGAAAGCTATCCCAAAATGAATGACAAACCCAAAGCCTGATCTCCAAAAAAAGGAAAGGAAATTACTAACAAAAAAGAAATAGAAAAAATGTTAAAGAGTGCATCATAAGAGATTCCAACCCGCACCTCATATTTGCAAGCTTCATTCCTTACCAACTTTGCTATGTTACTTATTCAAAATAAAAATCCAATTGAAAGTACATGAAGACGAGTAAATGTTAAAAATACAAAATGATCTGAAATAAATCATTATATTTTTAAATAGGTTTGGAAGCGAATATCAAATTATATTATAAAAAAAAAGTTTAAAATATTTTTTACCAAAGAAATAAAGGGCGGGCAAATTTGCAGTATGACAATTGCCCCTATTTAATCACTCTTCAATTGAATGGTGCGAGAATGCGCAGGTCTCGTACATTCAAATCGGATGGAAGACCTTAAAATTTGACCCAAAGTTGGCTAGATAAGGATACGCTGATATAGCATACCCCTAAGATTTTTGAAAAAAATAGGCAAAGATGATGATGTATCACCTTACCAGAGTTTGATACAATTTTTTGATAGAACTTACACACGACGATGTGGATAACTCGTCAGTATCTAAAATAGATTGTCGTGGAATTTACCACGACCTATAAGGTAAATGATACAGGTTTTAAAAATTTGACTTACTAATGCTTGGAGACTAATATAGTAAGTTTTGATTTAATTTGATTTTGTCTATTCATCGTAACCTAGGGGATGAATAAAACAAAGTCTGATAATACATTGTTTCCTCGAGACTGGTGCAATGGATTACGCAGATTTATTCACATATTTATCGTAACCTAGGAGATAAATATTTGAAAAGGAGCTTGATAACAACATTGCTGCATGGAGACTGAGGCAATGAGTTATACCGTAGAAAAAGCTTTATAACAAAATTGTTTTATGGTTAAATTACAGATTCCACACATTTCCGCATGAAGCCTGACACAATGAGTTAGATTGCATATTTCGCACATTGCTGCATGGAGCCTTAGACAATGAACTATATCGCAAAGGAGGAAACACATTGTTGCATGAAGCCTGACATAATGAGTTAAACTGAAGGTTTTGCACATTGCTGCAAGGAGCCTTAGGCAATGAACTATATCGTAAAGAAGGAAACAACATTGTTGCATGGAGCCTTAGGAAATGAGTTAAATGGTGGAGAAGGAAACGCGTTGCTGCATGGAGCTTTAGGCAATGAGTTAAATTATGGATTTTGCACATTGTTGCATGGAGCCTTAAGCAATGAACTAAATCGCAAAAGAAGGAAACACATTGCTGCATGGAGCCTTAGGCAATGAGTGAAATGGTGGAGAAGGAAACACGTTGCTGCATGGAGCCTTAGGCAATGAGTTAAATTGCGGATTTCACACATCGCTGCATGGAGCCTTAGGCAATGAACTATATCGCAAAAGAAAGAAACGCATTGCTGCATGGAGCCTTAGGCAATGGGTTATATTTGGATTTCGAACATTGCTGCGTGGAGCCTTAGGCAATGAACTAAATCGCAAAAGGAGAGAAATACATTGTTGCATGGAGCCTTAGGCAATGGGTTATATTTGGATTTTGAACATTGTTGCATGGAGCCTTAGGCAATGAACTAAATCTCCAAAAAGAAAGAAACACATTGCTGCATGGAGCCTTAGGCAATGGGTTATATTTGGATTTTGAACATTGCTACATGGAGCCTTAGGAAATGAACTAAATCGCAAAAAAGAAATAAACACATTGCTGCATGGAGCCTTAGGCAATGGGTTATATTTTGATTTCGAACATTGTTGCATGGAGCCTTAGGAAATGAACTAAATCGTAAAAAAGAAAGAAATACATTGTTGCATGGAGCCTTAGGTAATGGGTTATATTTGGATTTCGAACATTGCTGCATGGAGCCTTAGGCAATGAACTAAATCGCAAAAAATAAAGAAAGACATTACTACACGGAGCCTTAGGAAATGGGTTATATTTGTAGAGGAAGTTTGTTTTGATGATCAAATCTTAGATAGCTAAATAAGAGATGAGATTGGATATTTTCCGTTTGTTTGTTTTTGACCAAGGTAAAAATATGATGGAGGTCCCAAAGAAATTGGTTACGCCCAAAGTATGTTTTGAGACATGCCATGTATGATGTATGTGTATGATGTCTTAGATCAGTATGGAACCCAGAGAGTATATGCACTGAGTGTGTATGCCCCAAATGTTTGTGTATAATCCAAGTATTTTTGCAAACATTTTTTATAACTCTTCTTTGTCAAACCATTGGTTTTGAGATATCAAATTCCCAACATGATGAATTGGTGTGGACATGATGAAGAGTGTCTTGATATTTGTATCATAGGCACATACGTAGGTGTGGACGTAGTCGTAGGCGTAGACGTGAAAATAGACGTGGATATGAATCGTATGTAAGTTTCCTAGTGAGATTTTGATAACATTACCTTTGACGATTGTGTCCATTATTAAACAAGGTAGCTATAGAAAGATGAAAGGATATTGTTGAGCTTAGATTTGAATTTGAGTTCGTACTAGTTAGTAGTCATGCCTTGAGATTTTTCCACAATTTTTATGGGCATGTATGATCGAATGTAATGCATGTATGCATGTTTTGATATGATTATGCTTGATGTATGCATGATGTATGGTATGTATGTTTGATAAGATGATGTTATGAATTGAAATGATGTAATGATTGATAAATGCAATGCCCCTGTTGTAGCAACTGGATTTTTAATCAAAGCCGCCAGTATAAGTTTTTATTCTAGGGAAGGGAATCTAAAAGAAAACCATAATTCGCAGACAGAGATTCTAGGTTTCGGATTTCTTTAGACGAAAGGAAGGTATTAGGCACCTTTCATCTACCTTGTTCACAAGGATACTAAGTTATAGGTTTGAGTTGGGGTAAACAGGGTTTTGAACATTATTAAGGGAAAAGAGTTTTAATTTTTAATAGGGGAAAAGTGTCTTAATTTTTTAATAGGGGAACTCGCTACAATTTTTTATTGTATGCCTACGTATCCTCTTATGAGGAATCAGAGTCCCAATTCGTAGTTCGTATGGGGTTAATGTTTTTTAGGGGTTGCAAACATACTTTGAATCACCTCGCATTTTGGTCAGGAGTAGTGACTGCGGAGTTTTGACTAAATGTGTGGTAAGTCAAAAATAGTTGATTAGATTAGTTTGTTGTGAAAACAGTTTGTTATTTGTTGCATGTTTTTTAATCGTATTAACTGCAAAAATATCTTGATTAATGCATGATTAAAAAATATTTTAATGCAAATAATATAGTAAAATAATGTATGCAATTTTTTGAATAAAAATAATTTATTTGTTAGTATATAAATAATAATGTATACATATAATAATAATAATTAAAATTAATAATAATAATTATAAATAATAATGATAACAAATTGAATAATTATAATAATAATATATAATAATCAAAATATTAAAATATAAAAAATATAATAATTGTAAAAAAAAAAGTAAAAATAATATAAAGGGAGAAATAATAATAATAATAATAATAATAATAATAATAATAATAATAATAAATAGAAAAAATAATTGATTAAATCAGGGGGGTGCATTTCTAGTTATTAAGTAAAACTTGGGGGTGTTGAAAACAGTTTGGGTTAGGCCCAAATATGAGTCCAGACAGGGGGGTGTGAATTGGTTTGAGGTTTAGTAAAATAATGAAAGCGGGGTGTCAAAAATAACGGGCTGGGCCCAATACACAGCTTAGAGGAGGTTCGGTTGGTTGGGTGTGCGAGGGCGTATGTTAGCTATCATGCAGACTTGGCCTTATGGCAGTCTGATGCATATCTAATGGTCGATAGCACGGGAACAGAACGGAATATTACCTTTCATTTTTGTTTTTGATACAACAAATATCATTTACTCTCCTTCTCTCTTGTTACAAACCTTTCATCCTTCTTCCCTAACCCTAAAAACCCTAACCACCCACCGCCACCAGCGGCTATAATCTTTCCTCACCCTAAATTTCAAAAACCGAAATCAACAAAAAAAAAGATGAGCTAAGTTGAACCTTTTGTGCGATTTTGACTCTGACTTGCTTTGATCGATTTGGGTCGCTAATCTCTCTCCGTCTTGTTTGATTTACAAGCCGCGGTGGATCTTGAACATTAAAGATAGTGGTGAGGTGGAGGTTGCATATAAGAGGAAGAAGATGATGGTGGTAGAAGGCGCGGTGGGGCGGTTAGCAAAGCCGACTAGGGTTCTACATATTGGAACCCCAAGTTGTTGTTCGTCTTCCGCTCTCGTTCTCCTTCTTCAAGTGTCTTCCCTTCGTCTCGGTATCTCCGTATCCTCGCGATTCTCTTTTTTCCTCTGTATTGTATTTTTTGATTCGTCTCTGTATTAGTCCTCCTCCCCCCTTCTGTAAATCATTCACTTAGTATTTATAAGATTTTGATTAGGGTTTTCAGAGTTGCTGTTATAATCGTTAGCATAAATTAGGGGTATTATTTAGGAATTTAAGGATTGAAATATATTGAGTTTGTAAATTACAGATTCAGATATGGTAATTGATTGAAACTTGTAAGATTTGATGTTAATATATTATATTTTCTGGATCTTGTTCTTATATGTTTGATTGTAATTTTTCCATATTTGATTTTATTTTCGTTTTGGAGATTTGATTTTGGTTTAATATGAACAGTGAGTGTTGCGTGCATTTTGGTGATGATTGATACCGTATGCGTTTCTCAATTTTTTGTTTGGCCAGCGTTGTTATTCTACTTGGGCCAGCGCTAATTACTCATCCCAACACAACACTATTGGGCCTTAACTCCCTAAAAAAATTGATCCAGCAAATCCGTTTTTTCCAAAACAAAAATATTTAACCATACTAATACACTATGTTTTAATAATAAATAACATTACTATAAGATGGACTAGCTTAATGTCACGTTTTTTTTTCTTTCAACAGTACATGTCCTTTATTTTATTAAACTCAATAGTTTTTTCTCTCTTTTTTAATAACAATACTATTTTTTTTTAAATAACACAATAATGACCCTACATTGGGCCAAAAACTCAGTGGGCTTATAGTTTGTAATTATACCTCCCCTATTTTAAGACCGCAAACCCCCTTTTATCAACAAATAGTTTATAAAAATTAGTAACACTAACATTTTTTCTTTAAGATGAAACAACAAATAACTAAAAGGACAAATGGGTTGACTTTAATGGGCCTGCAAATTGATAAATCTTCTCCCCAAAACAGAAATGGATCAAACCAAATTGGATTTCCACCTCCCCTTTTACTTAACAAAACTAATTCTTAAATGGACTTAGATATGCAATTAAAACTCAATAATTTATTATCAAAATAGTTTTCCATTTTCGAATCTCATGGGCCATATGCCAACATGCTTCACGAACGGGTTTATGGATCTTTCTAATTTAGAAAGCCCCATTTTCCTGAATTAAAATACACCCCTTGGTTGACTTAAATTTTAAGAATGAGTCATCTGATATTGTTGTACCATCCTCAATTAAACGTTTCTTTATTATTTTAATCTCGAAAAATAAAATCATCGGGGTAGGACAAATTTGGGGTACGACAGTTGCCCTTGTTCAATCATCTTCCAATTGAATAGCGCGAGAAAACACGAGTCTCGTGCATTCTGATTGGGAGTTTATTGAATACTTGGAATACCCCAAAATTTGTCCGACAAACATAAGATTACGCTGATGTAGCATACCCTTATGAGTCTCAAGGAAATAGGAAAAGCTGATGATATGTCACTCACCAGGGTTTAATAACGAGGCAGATGGTTTTGAACTTAAGAGCGAAATTTTGTATGTATTAGTTTGGTTTTGATTGTTCACCCATTTGGAGGATGAATACAACAATAATTGATTATGCATGGCTGCTTGAAGACTGAGGCCATGGGTTATGTTTGTGAATCGCTGCATGACATCTGAGGCGATGGGCTAGAGTTTTGTTTTCTTCTGAGCATCGTAGCATGAAGTCTGTGGCGATGATCAGTGTTACGGAATAAAGAAACGCATTACTGCATGAAGTATTAGGCAATGAGCTTAAATTTATAAATCGCCTCGTGAAGTCTGAGGAGATAAGCTAAATTTGGTTCTCGAGCATTGCTTCATGAAGTCTGAGGCGATAGTCTGTGTTATGGAATAAAGAAACGCATTGCTACATGAAGCGTTAGGCAATGGGTTAGGTTCACAAGTTTCTGCGTGATGTCTGAGGCGATAATCTGTATTGTGGGATAAAAGAAACACATTGCTGCATGAAGTCTGAGGCAATGGTTTTGGTTCATAAATCGTTGCGTGAAGTCTAGGCGATAATCTAGATTTTGGTTTCAAGAATCGTTGCCTGAAGTCTGAGGAGATGATTCGTGTCACGGAATAAAGAAACACATTGCTGCATGAAGTCTAAGGCAATGGTCTTGGATCGTGAATCGCTGTGTCAAGTTTGAGGCGATAGGCTGGGTTTTGTATTTTTCGAGCATCATTGCATGAAGTCTGAGACGATGATTTGTGTCGCAGAATAAAGAAGCACATTGTTGCATGAAGACTGAGGCAATGGTATTGAGCTTGGAATAAAAAATGCATTGTTGCATGAAGTATGAGGCAACGAGTTAGGTTCACAAATCGCTGTGTGAAGTCTGAGGCAACGAGCTAAATTTTGTATTTTTGAGCATCGCTGCATGAAGTCTTAGGCGATGGCTTGTGTCACGGAATAAAGAAACACATTGCTGCATGAAGTCTGAGGCAACGGGTTAAGTTCACAAATTGTTGCGTGAAGTCTAAGGCGATAGGCTAAATTTGTATTTTTGAGCATCGCTGCATGAAGTCTGAGATGATGTTCTGGATTGCGGAATGAAGAAACACATTGCTGAATGAAGTCTGAGGCAATGGGCTTGGTTCACAAATCGTTGCGTGTAGTCTGAGGCGATAAGCTAAATTTTGGTTTTCGAGCATCGCTGCATGAAGTCTGAGACAATGGTCTGTGTTGCGGAATGAAGAAACACATTGTTGCATGAAGTCTGAGGCAATGGGTTTGGTTAGCAAATCGTTGCGTGAAGTCTGAGGCGATAAGCTAAATTTTGGTTTTCGAGCATCGCTGCTTGAAGTCTGAGGCGATGGCCTGGGTTTGTAAGGAACTCATCACTATAGGAAAACTTAGGTGACGGGCTGGACGTGTCACGGCATGAAGACTTGGGTGACGGGTTAAGAAGTACCTTGTTGGTTGACCCTTAGATAGCTAAATTGAGGGCAAGATTGTTTGTTTGTTGCATGATACATGCGTATGATGTCTGATATTGAGATGTTTGGATGTATGCAAAATGTATGATGTTTGACATTGATATGGAACCCTGAGTATTGTATGCAAAAAATGTATAGTGTATGTATGCTATGCAAAATGTATGTATGAAATATGTGTAAGATGTGTGTATGCCTTGAAATGTTATGAAGACTATTTCGGGCATTCTCTCCTTTAAACCATTGACTTACAGTTACCAATCCCCTGGCATTGTATGTTGTATCGTCGTAGCTTTATTGAATTCGATTCGAATGTGGTGAAAAAGTGTTAGCAAAATTTCAAACATTGATTTTATATTGTGAGCACAAGTGTAGACGTAGACATAGACGTAGGTAATGGCACATGCGCAGATTTGTATGTTGTAGGCGCAGGCATAGACGTGGACATGTGTATAGACTTTGTATTGTGAGACGTAGGAGTAGCCATGTGCGTGGATTTTCTTTCGATGTTTTTCTAACCCAAAATGCCTTTTCGATGTTTTGTCAAATGCTTTAATTTTGTTAATCCCAGGAAATGATTTCAAGACAATATTCACAAGTAATGATCGTAGTATTTTGTAAACAAGTTTGAGAAAAGAAAAACGCAATTTGAAAGATACAGAGAAAGCAAATGTTTTATTGATATGCCTCTGAATAGGTGAGAATACAAGATGCAATTCCTAGAAATAGGTAATTACAGAAAGTTTTACACTATAAATGGCAATAAAAATGATAATTGTTGCTACTGTTCCTCAATATCCTTTTAACGATCTTATCTCCTTTGCTTATGAGTTGTATGATTCAGATCTATCTCTCCCTTCGTGGTTCGTAGTCCCAGTTCTTAGATCACATTCTTTTTGTTCTTTATTTCTTTGTATGAAATCCCTAACTTTTGCCTGGATTTCCCTTTCGGGTTTTCAATCCACCGGGATATGTTTTTGTTTATGCCCCTAATTTTTTCCTGGAATGCCCTTTAGGGTTTTCGATCCACCGGGATGCTCCTTTTTTCCTAAGTCGTCCATTTAGGGTTCGAGCTTAGAGAGCTTTTTATACATAGTATTTTTTGACTGAGTCTAAATTTGCCGGATGCGGTAGTTCTTCCCCATCCATTGTTGTGGGGATAAGACCACCACCGGAGAATGACGTTTTGACTATGTACGGACCTTCGTAGTTGGGGGTCCATTTACCACGTGAGTCCAGGAGAGGTAGCATAATTTCTTGAGTACTAGACCATATTGTGGTTCATCTTGTACAATATACCGCTACTTTGAAAGAATTCTGAGGCTAATTTTTGTAGAGTTCGTTTGTCGGTGCTAGAGGCATTTTCTAGATGTCCTTGTTTTTCGAGGCTTTTCTTGATGTCGTAAAACCAAGGCTTGTCATTCGGTCTTTCTTTGATAGCAAGACAAAGTGCAGGCTCTTGATTGTGTCTGTTTGTGATGCGCGGTTCGTGGTTTGACCAAGTTACTTTGAACATAGACGATATAATTGCCAGGGAGTCTGTCATTTGATTTCCTTTTTGTGGGATGTGACTGAAAGTGATCTTTGCGAATTCCGCAGTCGGTTTTCAAAACATGATCCCGGTATGGAATCAGTTTTGGATGTTTAGTATCCCATTCGCCATTGTCCTGGAATATGGCTTGTGAGAATTCTTTGGAGAAGTAACAATTGCCCCTGTATCATGCCCCAGTGTCATTGAAGTCCCGTTGAACGTGAATGTTCAACGTACCCCTGGCTCGGGTTCTTTGTAGGTCTTGGTATTTGCTTATTTTTACAGTACTGTCTGTATTTGACCTTGGTCTGTTCCTGTATGAACAAGCAGATATGTGCAATAATTTGATCAGCTTTTTCTGTAGCTCTGCTCTAATTTTCCCCTTAGCTTGATTTCTTCCAGATCTTCCCTTGTGCTCAGATTAATTGTCTTAATAGCCTCTTGATATGGTTTCATATTGTTATCCTTTCATTTTATTTCCCTCGCCATTTTCTCAGAGAGTTCAAGATATTTATCATCTTCCTCTTTAGCTTGGTTGATAGGAGCATCAAAATCATATCGGGTCGCAGCAATAACCTTATCGATGGCTTTGGGCATGAACTTGCACACTTATGATGTTTTGGTGCAGATTTAGTATATGAGATTTGAAAATGCATATGCAGAGATAGTATTGCCATTTTTAAATTTAAGATATAAATGCAAGAGAAAGAAAGGGATCTTAATTGAAAACAAAATATAAGTTTTATTAATCGTAAATATTGTCTGAAACAAAACGGGGGAACCCTTACAAGCAACCTCTATGCCCCGAGCTTATCATAGGTTCTTTCAAAAACAAGAAAAATTAATTAGGAAAGAAAAAGATCTCGGGAATCTCCACGACAACCCATCTTTTGAGTTCTTCTCATGGGGTGCATTCTCGGATGAATCTAGTTGCCCCTTTGGTGTTGGCTTTGTTGGCTATCTTCGCCACATGTCTTCCATGCTCTATAAAGGTCTCTTAGGTTGGAGGAAAATGTGCTTTTCCTTTCGGGGCAAATTTATGTTTTTCTTCAGGGTATGGTCTAAATTGGACTATGCCCCGGTCCCCTAGCCTTTGTAGAGTTCTTTCGAAAGCTTCATTGTGTTCTAGAGGGAATCCACATCCCAACAAATATTATTTCAGCAAGTTTATCGAGGTTTTTGCTTGTCTGCTTGCCCCAGAGTCAATGACTACTTCGATTGCATTTATTATCGGCCCATCGTGCGGAGGCATAGGGTTTAATTTGATGTTAGGCTTCTCGAAAGTGATGTCTTGAGATTCTAACAAGTCTTGGACCTTATGCTTGAATGGCCAAAATTACTCTATGGTATGTCCAGGAGAATTATCCTAATACTCACATCTGGCGTTGGCATCGTATCTTCGTGGGAGTGGCCCGACTGGAGGAGCTAGAGGCTTTATTTCCACCAAGGATGCTTTAACCAGTTGTTTTAATAACTGACTATGTGGCATGTGGAGTGGATCAAATTTCCTGGGTGGCCTTCAGCCTTGCTGTTGTCCTTGCGGGATCACTAATGGTTGTTGTACCCTGGGTTGTGACGCTACAGCATTAGTTTCTCCCTCTTTTCCTTTGGGGAAGTTTGAAGCAAGCCATTTTGAATTGTAGGGAGCATTTGATGGTCCCCCTGATATCTTTCAACTTTTTATTCTAGTCTCGATTCTTTCTCCGATAGTTACTAAGTCTGAGAATCACGAAGAGATACTTCCAACCATCTTCTCATAATACAGCCCTTGAAAAGTCCCCATGAACGTGTCTACTAATTCTTTCTCTAACAGTGGTGGTTGCACACGGGATGCCAACTCCCTCCATCTCTAAGCATACTCCTTGAAGGACTCTTCTTTCTTCTGGGACAAATTCTGGAGTTTCATGCGGGTAGGCGCCATGTCCAGTTTATATTTGTAATGCTTTAGAAAAGCATTAGAAAGATCTACCCAGGTTCGAATATGCGTTCGTTCCAATTGCATATACCAGCCTGAAGATGCCCCACTCAAGATATCTTGAAAATAGTGAATCATCAGCTTCTGATCGTGGTCATGGGAATGCATCTTCCTGCAATACATACGAAGTTGATTTCTTAGAAAAGTGAGCCCCTTGTATTTTTCAAAGTCATGTACTTTGAACTTTGGTGGAATCACCACATCGGGAACTAGGCCCATTTCGAGAGGGTCTACTTCGAAAGCGTCAAAACCCTCCACAACTTTTAATCTTTCTTAAAGAGCTTTGTACTGATTCATCACCAGTGGTTTATCAATAGCATGAGTACTCATTGTCTTTAAGGGTGCTCAGTTGGCATCCTCTGGGTCGCGGTATCTGTATTGCAAGTCCAAGTAGTTGTCTACATTATTGGTTGGAATCTGCAGGGTATGTGATGCCCCTGCTTTTGGTGGCGGTAGGACAAACCCTTCAGTTTAAACTTCTTGTTGGGCCATGATGGACTTTTAGAGTCCTGCTTCTGGCTCTTTCCTTGGTTGGTGACCGCTTGATATGCCAATTGTTTGGGCTACTTCTTCGAAAGCTACCCTAGGAATCTAGTCTTGACTGTCAATGATGTTTTTCAAATCTAGGAGAACTTGACTCAGATCTCCTTTCATCTAAGTGACGTCCCCCTTTACTTGGTCGAGATCCTCTTTGAATGCCATCTGAGTTTCCTCGATTTTCTCCATTGCTTTTTGTTGATAGGCCCTTGTTTGATATGGAGGCCAAGGAGGTGGGGATCTTCATCTACCAATGGTTCAACTGGAGAGATGTTTTTGGAAAAATGAGTTTTGATATGATATGCAAGTGTTCGTGAATGCATGCGTGTGAACGGATGTGTATGAACATGAAATGGTTTCTTGTGTTAAATGTCTTATTCACTTGGGTACATGCTTGTCTTTTGCTTATTTTTATTCGGTAACCGGCTTAAAAATAGATACGCAAGCGAGAAGTGGGAACAAAATGCCTTTATTGAAGGTAACGTAATTCAGATATTGAAAAATATTACAATCTTAAACCAAAACTTGTTTGTATGAAATTGAACCAAGGGAAATAAGTCTTCTTGGTGCGCTTGCATATGTCTGCTCTTGAAACCATCCACCTTTGCTTGACAAAGCTTGAGAAGGTTTTTAACATATTATTTCCCTTTTGTGGCTTCGGTTTCAGACTTGTTTGGCGCACTGACGCGAACAAGTTGTTTCCTTCTGTATGCATTTTTAAAGATAATCACCGAGATCTTGAGTTTATTATTATCTTTTATATCCCCTGTGATTAAGACAAATAGAAAGAAACGGGTGAAGAATATATGAAATGTATGGCGAATATATGAAATGTATGAATGCATAGGTGTAAGGTTGAGTGACAGGATTTTTGTAATAAGTACCCCTATAAGGTATGTTCCTTAATTTTGACCCACGGTTGGTTTACCCTCCCAAAAGGTGGCTTCCTTAAGGGTATCATGAATAACACCAGAGGGAAAAGGCACAAGGGCCTCCCTTAAGTGGAGCCTCTTTACAGATCGAAACTTTCGTCTCAAAGTCGTGAAAGGTCTCGTCATGAGATTTTAGGTTATGGTCGTTACCAAGAGTCATGGGTGTTCTTCTAAAGTCCTACTCGTCAAGAGGATATCTCTCGATAAGTATTCCTTTTTCGGAAGTCCACCGACTCTAGGAGAAGTCGTCACATTAACTCGCAGGGATGATGTGCCCCCTAAGCTAATAGACGAACCTTCTTGCTAAGGGTTTATTTGAGAACATTTTTTTGAGATAAAAGTTCCCGCCACACAGTAAATATATAATGATAAAGAAAGACAATAAATAAATAAATGCAATAAAGTAAATAAATGCAATAAATAAATAAAGCGAATAAAAATAAACCTAAAAAAACCTAAAACCTAGGGTTAAGGAGAGCCCCCAGCAGAGTCTCCAGCTGTAGCAACTGGATTTTTAATCAGAGCCGCCACTATTAGTTTTTATCCTAGGGAAGGGAATCTAACAGAAAACCCTAATTTGCAGACATAGATTCTAGGTTTCATACTTCTTTAGACGAAAGGAAGTTGTTAGGCACCTTTCATCTACCTTGTTCACAAGGATACTAGGTTTTAGGTTTGAGTTGGGGTAAACAGGGTTTTGAACATTATTAAGGGAAAAGAGTTTTAATTTTTAATAGGGGAAAGGTGTCTTAATTTTTTAATAGGGGAACTCGTTATGATTTTTGATCGTATGCCTACGTATCCTCTTATGAGGAATCAGAGTCCCAATTCGTAGTTCGTATGGGGTTAGTGTTTTTTAGGGGTTACAAACGTACTTTGAATCAACTCGCATTTTGGTCAGGAGTAGTGACTACGGAGATTTTTACTAAATGCATGGTAAGTCAAAATCTGTTTGAAACCCTTTTACAAAAACAGTTCATTAGATTAGTTTGTTGCGAAAAACAGTTTGTTGTTTGTTGCGTGTTTTTTAATCGTATTAACTGCAAAAATATCTTGTTTAATGCATGATTAAAAAATATTTTAATGCAAGTAATATAGTAAAATAATGTATGCAATTTTTTGAATAAAAATAATTTATTTGTTAGTATATAAATAATAATGTATACATATAATAATTAAAATTAATAATAATAATTATAAATAATAATGATAAGAAATTGAATAAAAATAATAATAATAATATATAATAATAAAAATATTAAAATATAAAAAATATAATAATTGTAAAAAAAATAGTAAATAATATAAAGGGAGAAATAATAATAATAATAATAATAATAATAAAAAAATAGAAAAAATAATTGATTAAATCGGGGGGTGTATTTCTAGTTATTAAGTAAAACTTGGGGGGTGCTGAAAACAGTTTGGGTTAGGCCCAAATATGAGTCCAGACAGAGGGGTGTGTGAATTGGTTTGAGGTTTAGTAAAATAATGAAAACGGGGTGTCAAAAGTAACGGGTTGGGCCCAATACACAGCTTAGAAGAGGTTCGGTTGGTTGGGTGTGCGAGGGTGTACACTAGCTATCATGCAGACTTGGCCTTATGGCAGTCTGATGTGTATCTAATGGTCGATAGTGAGGGAGTATGATTATTACTATGCATGCGCTGGCACAGGAACAGAACGAAATATAACATTTCATTTTTGTTTTTGATACAACAAATATCATTTACTCTCCTTCTCTCTCGTTACAAACCTTTCATCCTTCTTCCCTAACCCTACAAATCCTAACCACCCACCGCCACCGCCGGCTATAATTGTTCCTCACCCTGAATTTCAAAAACCCAAATCAACAAATAAAAAAAAAGATGAGCTAAGTTTAACCTTCTGCGTGATTTCGACTCTGACTAGATTGGTTCGATTTGAGTCGCTAATCTATCTCCGTCTCGTTTGATTTACAGGTCGTGGTAGAGCTTAAAGGTTGAAGATGGTGGTACGGCGGAGGTTGCAGATAAGAGGAGAAAGATGATGGTGGTAGAAGGCGCGGTGGGGAGGTTAGGAAAGCCGACTAGGGTTCCAGATATTGGAACCCCAGGTTGTTGTTCGTCTTCCGCTCTCGTTCTCCTTCTTCAAGGGTCTTCCCTTCGTCTCGGTATCTTTGTCTCCTCATGATTCACTTTTTTCCTCTGTATTGTATTTTTTGATTCGTCTTTGTATCAGTCCTCCTCCCCCCATCTGTAAATCATTCACTTAGTATTTATAAGCTTTTGATTAGGGTTTTCAGAGTTGCTGTTATAATCGTTAGCATAAATTAGAGGTATTGTTGTACCCCAAAATTTTCCCTCTCATTTCTTAAGAATTTTCTCACAAGATCTTCTATGGCTCAAGTTTGCAGCACTGATACATCAATTTAGGGTTAGAATTAGCACAAGGGAAAAATGGTCAAAATGCACACTGAAAAGTCAAACTTTGACTTTTGGATCAAAATCAAGTTTCAAGAATCATATTTCATCAAGACATGGTAGAATATGAAGTTGTTTCATCTAGAAAATCAAAAGTCAAATTACTTTGGAAAACTCAAAATTCTAAACACGTAGAAATTTTTCTAAGTGTTAAGAAAAGATGATAAGTTCAGAACTTCTGACCAGATTTTCATCATGAAGCAAGCTGATTCAGGAAGAACTTCTGACACAAGAGTTGCAGATCTCAATGAGATCTGAAACATTGCAGAACAAGGCTTCTCCTGGAAATGCTGGGATTTCAAGTTATACATCCTTGAAGGCACGTCCATGAAACTAAAACACTTAGTAAATTCTGAGCTTTTCCAAGTCAGAATTTGGTTAGAACTTCTGGGCCAGTTTTCACGAAGGTACAATCAGAGTTTGCAAAATTTATTCAAAGAGGGTTTACAAAGCACGTCACAAGCTTTCTGGAAAGTCTGAGAACTCCTTCAGATCATGCTGGAGCAGAGTCAAAGATCAAAAGTTGGACATTTGTTCTAAGTTACGCTTACGCTGAATTTCTGATCTAGCTTCAAGCTATGCTGCATAATCTCATGTTGCAGGATTTCTTTCTTGTTAAATCTCATCATCATTTAATGCTCACACCAACTTTTGAGTCCTTATCCAAAGGATCTTCCCACGTGTGGCATAAAAGTACCACTGATGTCATTGAAAAGCAGACTTTTGTACAAAGTTTATCTTGATCCCATGCTTCACATTTCTTCTGAGTGTACTTTTCCCACAAATCATTCTTACAAACTTAGATCAGGTGTGCTTAAAGCTGCTAACCACCCTACCTTGCCTTGAAACATGCTTGGCTAAACTTGCTTCAAAAACAAGTCAACGATCCATAACCCATGATGGTTGTACTCTTGATTTCTCCAAGCTTCTAAATCCTTTTCCTATAAATTAACTTCAAATTGCAAACTGAAAAGAGGGGGAGAGACAATGAAAAAAGCCTTGAAACCTTGCTGAAAATTCCAAGAACCCAAAACTGCAACACAAATACAAAACGTGCTAGTTTATGATTTTTGCATTCAAACTCCAATTTTCCTGAAGTGTTTCTTGACCAAATCATCAATACAGTTTCTGATATACACAATGAGGCCTTCCTAACTTCTGTTTTCAAACTGTAACACAATCTTCACCAACCTCAATTTCAAAAATCAGAACTTTGCTATTTGGCTGCTTCAGAACTTTCCCACCACTCATAGCTTAAGTTAAGAGTTGCTTTAGCTTTTTGAGAACTTGAGGAAGCTGACCAGAACATCACAGCTACCTGAACCAGGCTTTACCTCACAGAACAATCTCCATAATCAAGGTAAGTTTCTTCTGACTTTCATCTCATTACTTAGACATTGTTAGGCTTGCAATTTCAAAGACACAATGTAGATATCTTGGCTCTGAGTCTGTACATATTTATAGATTTCATTTGCATGGCCTAAGTAGAGAGAATTTCAGTTCATAACTTCTTGAGGAAATTAGGGTTCAGAATTAGGATTAGCAAAATTCATGCTTTCTTCTTATTTACAGTTCTGATGCATTTTATTTCTGAAATCATGATGAAATTTGTCATAACTACTATATTTGCATTTTTCCATTTTTGTTGGGAAATGACTAAGTTGCAGATGCTCTGGCTGGCATGGAGAAGAAGATGAAGTTCATCATCAGAACTTACTTTGTGATACATGTTTATGTTTTTGCTTCTAATATCGGATGTACAGCCACCCTAGTGGTAGAAAGCATGCACATAAGACACTAGTGTTAAGGGTCCTGGGTTCTAGCCCCAGAAGCATCTTTTTATATTTATTGCTTGACATTTTTTCCCCATTATTTGTCAAACAATATTCCTGGACCAGAACTTCTAAATAAACTCCCTTCAGTTGTTTGTCAAAACAGTACTCTCAGGCCAGAACTTCTAGATATCCTCACCAAACAACATTGTCACCTCACTCTCTCAACAACCAGAACTTCTAGCCTTCCAGTAACACTAGAACTTCAAGGTTTCCAGCTGCATCAGAACTTCTAGCCTCTCTCAGCAATCAGAACTTCTATGCTTTCCTTTGTTCCCAACAACCTCAGAACGTTAGTGCACCTGGATCCAGAACATATGGCTTTTCCCTTTTTGCTAACATTTGCTTTCTGATTTGCAGCACGCCTGAGTCAAAACTTCTTCTCTCTCCTCTTTCAGTAATGTGCTGATTCTGACTCTTACTCTCTTATTATTTTTATCAGCAATTTTTATTTTCATTAATCAAAAACACCAAAAATACTTTATATTCACATGCTTTCTTTTAAACAAAAAGACTAAAAATATTTTCTTGAGAAAATTGGTTTCTTCTTTTAACAAAAACAAAACAAGTATATTTTAAATTTCTTGTACGTTATTTCAATATGGTTGTAATAGATAATTATGACTTTAATTTCTTGCAATCCCCATTTGTAAATTTGTACACCTCATCCCCAAGTGATTGTAATAGCGTAGGATATTTACTTTTCGCAATTTATCGCTTTTATATAAATGCTAGTAATTGGGATTTGTATGGCAAGATAAAAACAACAAGTAGACAACCCCAAATCAAAGACTAAATGCATGCAAATTAAACACATTATTCACACATGCACTTCTAGGGTTAACTCCACTTGTTGCCTAAAAATGGTCATGTTATGCATGTGAGACGTTTTAGCAAAAACAATCAAAATACAAGATCATAGTCCCTCGCTGACGCTTCGAATGTTGCCTTACAAATGATCTTAGTCCCTCAAGAGAAATACTAAGATATCTCACAAAATTGCTATCATATCTATACGATGACCCACGCCCGTCCCTTCATATCCAATGATGGGACTTCTTACCAAATCAATGGTAAGATAGCAACATCTAGAGGAGGAGGAAAAGAACATTTAAGACCTTTTGAGTAGGTATATTGCTCCTAGTTGCTCGCTTGCTCACAACAAAAACATTTCATACACCAACACTTTTATTTTGAAACATTTTCAAAATACAACACTTTGTATGCGTTCTTATAGAGACGAGAATTATTACAAAGACACCTTTTCAAAATCACTTTCAAAAAACAAACACTTCTGTGAACTATTTTCCAAACAACACCGTGTACACATTCTTATAGAGACGAGAACCATTACAAAGGCATGTTTTCAAAATACTTTCAAAATCCACACCACAAGCACATTTTCAAACAAAAGCAAGTGATCTAGTAAGCAACTAAGAGCCCATAGATAACTATTGATGAAAAGGGTGCTAACACCTTCCCTTTTCATAATCTACCCCCCGAACTCAAGATATAATTTCGAAAGGTATTTCCGGTTCTTTTTAACCTTTCCTTATTGGATAAAAGAAAAGTCGGTGGCGACTCTTGCTATCTGCAACAATTGTGATCAAACGCAAAACATCCCAAGTCAGTTCTCCCACTGTGTTACAGGTATTATTTAGGAATTTACGGATTGAAATATACTGAGTTTGTAAATTACAGATTTAGATATTGTAATTGATTGAAACTTGTAAGATTTGATGTTAATATATTAGATTTTCTGGATCTTGTTCTTGTATGTTTGATTGTAACTTTTCCAGATTTTATTTTATTTTCGTTTTGGAGATTTGATTTTGGTTTAATCTGAACAGTGAGTGTTGCGTGCATTTTGGTGATGATTGATACAATATGCGTTTCTCAATTTTTTGTTTAGCCAGCGTTATTATTCTACTTGTGCCAGCGTTAATTACTCATCCCAACACAACACTATTGGGCCTTAACTCCCTAAAAAAATTGATCCAGCAAATCCGTTTTTTCCAAAACAAAAATCTTTAACAATACTAATACAATATCTTTTAATAATAAATAACATTACTATAAGATGGACCAGCTTAATGTCACATTTTTTTCTTTAAACAATACATGTCCTTTATTTTATTAAACTCAACAGTTTTTCTCTCTTTTTTAATAACAATACATTTTTTTTAAAATAACATAGTAATGACCCTCCATTGGGCCAAAAACTCAGTGGGCCTATAGTTTGTAATTACACCTCCTCATTTTAAGATTGCAAACCCCCTTTTATTAACAAATAGTTTATAAAAATTAGTAACACTAATATTTTTTCTTTAAGATGAAATAACAAATAACCAAAAGGACAAATGGGCTGACTTTAATGGGCCTACAAATTGATAAATCTTCTCCCCAAAACAGAAATGGATCAAACCAAATTGGATTTCCACCTCCCCTTTTACTTAACAAAACTAATTCTTAAATGGACTTAGCTATGCAAATAAAACTCAATAATTTATTATCAAAATAGTTTTCCATTTTCGAATCTCATGGGCCATAGGACAACATGCTTCGCGAATGGGTTTATGGGTCTTTATGATTTAGAAAGCCCCATTTTTCTGAATTAAAACACACCCCCTGGTTGACTTAAATTTTAAGAATGGGCCATCAGATATTGTTGTACCATCCTCAATTAAGCGTTTCTTTATAATTTTAATCTCGAAAAATAAAATCATTGGGGTAGGACAAGTTTGGCGTACGACACTTATTATTTGAACTATGAAACCAATGCTTAAGGGAGACTATCAGCCAAGACTTAGTTTTTCTAAGAAGCCATGCAAATTAGGGGTTGGGCTTTTGAAAAGATGTGCCAGATGAGAATTGGGATTTTGAACCAATATCCATATGGTTGCTTAAATAGTATCAACTTGGTGGCTTGGAAAGGTGAAATAGGCAACATGGTTACCAATATTGTTAAGGTCACCGGGAGACATCGATTGGAAAGTGTGAGGATGCTCACGACTTTTACATAAGGCTGCTTACATACGGATGGATGACGAATGCATGAGGTTGCTCATGCTCTGTATGGTTTCCTACAAACGAATAGTAGATGAGGTTGCGTGAGGATACTTGTGTCTTTTATGAAACACGAATGAGAAAATGTGTGAGGCTGCTCACGTCTTGGATGGTTGTGCATAAGGCTGCTTACGATTTAATTTGACGAAGAATGCTTTTATGACAGACTCACTGGGAGGGATAGTCAAAGATATGTTAGGGAATGCAATAGTGACTCCCTTAGAAATTGACTCTGGATTTTTACGGGGATCCTAAGTCTTGGCCTATGATATGTTATGTATGAATGCAGATGCAATTGTTAATGCGTAGAATGACTGGCCAATGCATGTAATGAGCGAATTAGATATGCGTCAATGGATGTTGGAATTTTGATGCGCCAATAAGAGTTGGGCTTAAGGGTAGATGCCAAGTGAGATTAAGCTCTTTCTTAGATCCATGCTGTCAGAATTCATCAGCCGAATGAGATGATAGGTATAGCTTGATTTTGGATCACATTATCCTAATGAATGCATGCTAATGATTTATGCAGACTAGTATGTTTTTTTTAACTGATGCAGATGGTCAAGATGTAGAGAGATTGCTTATGCGACAAGGTTGCTTGTCACATGATGGTTGGATGTTATGCTAACATGATTTCCTGATATTTGATTTGAACATCAAAGATTTTTGTTGTAGGGGAGGATCCATTGTTTATTGTGAAAGTACGCAGAGAGCTTTCCCCTTGATGAACTATTTTTGGACCAACTCCTTTTGATTGAGCCTCGCAGTGGTTTTATCCAATATTCGAATTTAGAAAGATATGCCCCCAATCTCCATGATTTGGAGGAAGTACCCTTTTAGGAAGAATTCACCATGAACATTGATATAGATTTCCCCAAGATTCGAAGCTTGAAAAGTTTGTACTTGAAGTTGCTCGAAGAATTTGGACCCTACGTGTAGTAGGATGAACTTGGTACGTACTGCCATAGCATTTGAATCTTGGAAGGTTTCCCCTGATTATCAAGGACTTGAGAGGTTTTTTAAAATGAGGAAACCGAGTCACACCCTGTTTGTGATATAACTTGATTAAGGAATGCTCCTTTGAAAAGGTATGCCCTTGATTAAACAGCGCTTTGAAATTTGATCTGAGTTGATTGAATTTTAGAATGATCACCCCTTGTCAGTAGTATTTTTGTGTGATATACCCTTACGATCATTAGTATTTTCCCCTTTTCGTAGGGGTCCTCTTAGATGCTTTGCACCTAGTTAGAAGCTTCTCAGAAATGTTGCCTTTGATCCGACCATTTTTTAAATCTCCTTGATGCTAAGTATTGATTCGTAGATAAAATTGTACATTTTGAAAAGTAATTTTATTTGATGCACATACATGTTTTGAAATCGAAGTTTGATTATTGAAAAGAAATGGATGATTAGAAATGGATATTTGAAGAAGCCAAGTAGTTAGAAATAATTTTAACAAACATAGGATTCAATTTAACGCGAATTTTGCCGAGTATGCTTTTAGAGTTAACCTTGCTTCCATTAGGACTTTTGAAGGTTGTAACATGGCCTTGGTTCGTGGTTTAAGAAACAAAATATATAAGGCTTAAAATTTGTTTAGCCCACCCCATTCTCCTAGATGTTCTCCAATCCTAAGTTCAATTAATCCAACAGATGCATTCTATCTTCCAAGAGAAATTTTGTAGTCGCGTAGATGATGAGAAGCAAAGATAAAGATTCAAGCGTCGATGAAAAGCATTGATAAAATCCAAGCATTGATAGTGTTTATTAGAAGCCTTAGTTATTCTTGAGGTGGCAGTCACAAGATTATTCTCCAATTTATTTGTTTTTAATCCCTTATTTTTGCATGGACCAATTCTTTTGATTTTCCGGTCCATCAGAATGTCCTAACTTTTTCCTAAGTCAAGTCTTGATTTGCTTTGAATTAGTGGGCTTTACTTTTTTTTAATTTCTCATTTTTTCTTCTTTTTACTTTGAAAATTTGTGACTGCCACCCTGATTGTTGTAAGCTTCATTTTCATTGTTTCCTCGATCTTGATTGATGTACTGAGGGAAAAGATGTCGTGGACTTTGTCTTGGTTAATTCATCAATCTTGGATGATGAATGCAAGGGAAAGGATGCTCTTGAACCTTTGCTTAAATTGTTTCCTAGATGATGTATATCGAGGAAAGAGATATACTTGAACCTTTTGTTTATATAAACCACTTCTCTTGAGAATAGAATACGCCATTGAATTAATTGAAAGACTACCTTGCCCCTGGTTGAAATTAGGTTTTTTTTTACCAATAGAAAAAAAACTCCAACTCCTGGCTCGAGGGGGTTGAATAAGGATTATCTCCTTATTTCTCCAATGTTTAGGAATTGAAACAATGCCTTACATCGTCAGCTCAGTCTTACATTAACAGCATACGTTAGCAAATTTGGTTATTTAATTTTCGTCATTCTCCCTCGAAGTTTGTTAAAGAAAATTTAAAAATGGAAAAGAAGAGTGAAAATGGAAAGTGATGATGAAGAGTGAAATGAATGAATTGATTTCAAAAACTGCATGCTCATTTTACACCAAATACATCTTAGCAACTTGGAATTTGCAAATTGAATATGATAAAGTCTAATGATCCTCGAGGTGAGTTTTTTTTGTTGATCCATTATCTTTAGGGGATGCTTCATAATTCTTGGACTTGTTAGAGCATGAGAGTGACCATTGACTCTTCTTGGGCATAACAATTATTTTGATAGGGCAGTTGATCTTGATGTTGAGGAATCACCAATGGTAGCGATATTTGAGGCGCTGTGTAGGCCTGTTGTTGACACTATGAAGGGCTTCCTTCTTTCTTTGTAGGACCAAGTTCAATTGAGTCTCCAATGTTTTATCTCCTTCTTCCACAGTTTCATACTTTCTTAAGCTTGTGTGTGAGTACCTAGGAATCAACTAGCATATGGATAATAAAGGGCGAAGGTGGAAATGCATGAGATGCAAATGTATGTATGTGAATGCATGGGTATGTAGAAATATTTTGTTGGCTTTCAGGTATGCAAAAATAGTTTTATGGATATGCAATGCGACGGGGATGTAGTATGATGGTAAACATAAGGGTACACTATACAATTTTAATGATAGACATGATGATATCCTACACTGACTCATAGATTGAGACAGGCAGGGACTCCTTATGGTCGAAAATAATAATAGACATAGATTTGATGATATCTTACATTGTCTCAGCGATTGAGACATGTAGGAATTCCTTAAGGACAAAGATAATAATATACATAAAAATGAGGATACCCTACACTAACTCAGAGATTGTGATAGGTAGGAATTCCTTAAGGATTAAGGACCATAGAAGACGAAGAGGAATCCCTACAAGATAGGGATTGTAACTAAGGGATGAGAATTCCTACAAGCTAGAAATTATGATATACTAATGGGTGGTTGAGGAATCCCTATAGGCTAAGGGGTATCACTCACGAAAGATAAACCCTATAGGTTAGGGATTGTAGTATACCAGAAGTAACCCTTGCGGGTTTAGGGATAGTGGAAATGGGATTATATGAATGGTATCCTTATAAGGTAGGCTCCTAGTTTTGTCCTACGGTTAGTCTACCCTACCCATAAGGTGGTTTCCTTAAGGGTATCATGAATAAAACTAGAGGGAAAGGAACAAGGGCCTCCCTTAAGTGGAGCCTCTTTATAGACTGAAACTTTCGTCTCAAAGTCGTGAAAGGTCTCATCATGAGATTTTGGTTTAGGGTTGTACAAAGAGTCATACATATCATTCCAAAGTCCTACTTACCAAGAGGATGTCTCTTGAGAGATATTCCTTTTGTGGAATTCCACCGACTCTAGGTGAAGTCGTCACATAAACTTGTAGAGATGATGTATCCCCTTGGCTAATAGACGAACTTTCTTTCTAAGGCTTTTTGAGAATAATGTTTTATAAAATTAAAATCCCGCCACAGGTGAGTAAATATAATGAATAAAAAAATAAAAATAGACAATAAATAAATAAATATATATATATATATATATATATATATATATATATATATATATATATATATATATATATATATATATATATATATATATATATATATATATATATATATATATATATATAAATAAAATAAATTAAAACGAAACAAAATAAAAAACCTAAAACCTAAGAGAAAGGCTTCTAAACCTAGGGTTGAGTCCCCAGCAGAGTCGCCAGATGTTGCAACTGGTTTTTAAATCAGAGTCGCCACCCTTAATTTGTATCCTAAAGGAAGGGAATATAAAGGAATAACCCTAATGTTTAGAGGTTTTAGATTTGGACTCGGTTCTAGACGAGGGGAAGGTGTTAGGCACCCCTTATCTACCTTGTTCACAATGATACTAGGTTTAGAAGTGCGATCTTAGGAAATAGGGTTTTAATCTTAATTGCGGGAAAAAGGGTTTTAATTTTAGTTAGGGGAACTGGCCACGATTTTTAGCCGTATGTCTATGTATCCTCTTTTGAGGAATCAAAGTCCTAATTTGTAGTTCGTAGTGTTTGGTTGGTGTTTTTGATAGGATTGCGTAGAATTGCATTCGAATTTATCATTGAACCTTGTATGGGTTTTGTAAAAGAGTGATCGTAGACGCAATTCGTAGTCAATTTTGAAATAAGTTCTCCTTAATCCTTTTTATAAAAATATCTTGGATTTTGTTATGTTAGTGGAAAAATTATTAGTGTTTGATTGGTTAGCTATTTTAGGATGTATGAAGCGATATGAGAAAAATATGTTTGGACGAGAAAAATAATTAATACAATTTACAAAAATAGAGTTAGTGTTTTAGAAAAATATTTAAGCTAATAAATAACTATCTTTCCTAATTATTAAAAATATATCAAATATTAAAAATATCCAATAATTAGTTATTAATATGCGGAAATTATACTTAACTTAAATGTTTAAAAATGCAATATATGATAATTAAAAAAAAAATAGAAAATAAATAAATTAGAAGAATAAAATAAATTATAATAAATTAATTAATTAAGGTTAAGGGGTGCAAAACTTAATCTGGAGGTGTTAAGATGAAGGACCCTAGTTCAGATATTAAACTGAGCCCAAAACAAATGGGGGGTGAGGATATTAAGGGCCCGAGTTCAGAAATTGAACTCGGCCCAACTTGCACAAGAGGGGTGTATATTGCTTAGGGTTTTAATATCTTTGTAAAATATTAATTTAATTATGAAATTATTTGGATTTATGTATAAGATTAATGATTTGAATTAATAAATTGATTGAAAAATCCCAATAATTACGTATAAGGAATATTTTTGTTATTCTCAACTTTTCACTTAACCTAATAATAAAACTAACATATTTTTATATTGTTTATTAAATTAAAAAGAGACAAACAAAAACATGAGAAACAAAATCATTAAAAAATTTAATGCAATAATTAACCTAATAATAATAATTATAATAAAAACTAAGAATTAAAAAAATTTAGCAAAAAGAAAGAACATGTATGAAACTTGTTGTTTTATTTGCAAAGTGAACATGTTTCCACGTGACCCAAATCATATATACATGTTACAAATTATAATAGATATTGAAATAGTTGTTTTATCAATTAAATTGAAAAAGAATAAACATCAAGACAACAAACATGGAGATTTTAAACAAGCAATGAATCCCAACAATAAAACACCCAATAGAAATAAAATATAAACCATTCATGAAATTTTACAGTGGAGATTTTTAAAAGAGACCAACCTACGGGAGCGAGGATTCCCCCGGTGATAAAATGATAGAAATTTTTTCTTTCCTTTGTCGTTCTCCTCTTTTTTCCTTTGGGACGAGATCCTCCTTAGAGAGATGTCGGAGACAACAACAAGGTTTTGAAAAATTGTTGATAGAAAAATTTTAGGTGTTCTGTTCGAAATCCTAAAATAAGGGACTGTTGATAGAGGCTTCATGGTTTCTTTGTTGTTGTTCTTCAATGTGAAGAGCAACAACTTTAGGAGAACTCTAGTGAATTGTGGATGAATTGTGAATGAAAAATTAGGATAACAACGAGTCCTATTTATAGAGTTAATTTAGGTTAAAAAACTTGGAAAGAAAGCTAGCCCAAAATGAATGATAGGCCCAAAGCCTGATATCCAAAAAAAGGAAAGAAAATTAGGAACAAAAAGAAATTGAAAAAATGTTTAAAAGTGCACCGTAACAGATTTAAAACCGCGACCTCATATTTGCAAGCTTCATTCCTTACCAAATATGCTATGTTACGTACTCAAAAGCCAATTGAAAGTACATGAAGACGGGAAAATATTAAAAATACAAAATGATCTTAAATAAATCATTATATTTTTAAATAGGTTTAGAAGTGAATAACAAATAATATTATAAAAACAAAGTTTAAAATATTTTTTACTGTAGAAATAAAGAGCGGGCAAATTTGGGGAATGACACCAAGTCATTAAAATATGTGACAAATGGCCATAGACCAACAAAAATTCACCAAAAATGAAATAGGGGGACTTAATAGCTGGCCCTTTTTAAAGGGGGACTAAAAAGTTAGGAAACTGATTATATGGGAACTAAAAGTGCATTTAAGCCTAATTTTTATTAGGGGAACTCGCCGTAATTTTAAGTCGTATGCCTACTTATCCTCTTATGAGGAATCAGAGTCCCAATTCGTAGTTCTAAGTTATTGGTTGTTGCTTTATATGGATTACAGAAATATCTCGTATTCTCTTTGAACAAGGTCTGGGTTTGTAAATTGCGGAGTTGTTAGACGAAGTTTGCAGTTAATGAGAAATATCTCCATAATCCTTTTTGAAAAAGAAAATATATATATATATATATATATATATATATATATATATATATATATATATATATATATATATATATATATATATATATATATATATATATATATATATATATATATATATATATATATATATATATATATATATATATATATATATATATATATATATATATATATATATATATATATATATATATATATATATATATATAAAGTTTGTATTAGGTTAGTGGAAAATTGTTAGTAATGTTATTGGTTAAATATTTTCAAATATATTAATATATGGAAAAAAAATCTTTTTAATGCCTGAGAAAATTAATTTTTATGCAATTAAAATATTTAAATGAATTAGTATTTAAAAAAGAATTTGAAGTAATAAAATAAATTACTATAGAATTTATTGTTAAAATAAATATATTAAAAGAAAATATTAATTATGCCAAATAACGGAAAATATATAAATAAATAAAATTACAAAAATAATTAATTTCAATTAAAAACGTAAGAGGGTGCGGAAACAGTTTGTGAGTAAAAGGCTAGGGGTATGGATAGTAAGGACTTAAATCCATATATTGGATTTAGGCCCAAAATGCAAGGGGTGTCGTTTTGATCTGGGTAGTAAAGTTGTAGGGTATAGATAGAATGGGCCTAAGTTTAGAAATTGAACTTGGCCCAAAATACATGAGGGTGTTGTTTTGAGTGTAGTAGCAAAAATAAAAATGTAGGGTGGTGTGTTTAACAATTAGGCTTGGCCCAATAAATAGAACAAAGAGATCCATTTGGATCTCGTATGGGCGAGCTCTTGGATTTACAGTGCGACTGCACTATTGTGATCGTTTCATTAAGATCGGAGAGTGGAGAGTATGAGGGTGCATGGGAAAGGTGCACGGGATCACATGGCTAGATGTTGGCCACGTGTCCCAGTGGATTATAAGACAGAGGGAGTATATCATTTCATTTTTACACAACAAAACCATTTTCCTTGTTTCTTTATCCTTCTAACTTCTCGTTTGCTCTCTCTTCTTTCTATAACATCCTCTGTCTTTCTCTAAACCCAACACCGCCTACCACCATAAGACCGCCACAGATTGGCCATCTCCGATTGAAGGCTAACCAGATAATTCAACCTTCCAACATCCTTAACCCAGAAAAAGCCCAGACCAAATGATAACCCAGAAAAACAAATACTAAATCAAACCCTAAATCCCTAAATTCCCACTATAAACCCCCAATCCGATGCAAAATCAAGCATCAGTCATCATCAACAAAACCTAAATCTAAGTGTTTTTAGGCTTATCGTCTGATGTAGTGAATCTTGTCGTATCAATTCCTTTTCTGACTTTCTGGTTCGCTTTTGTAATCCCCTTCTTCTTCTCTCTATTTTACAGGTATGAAAAATGATGGCGGCGGTGAAGATGCGGCAATGAGGATGATGGAGGCGCGAAGAAGGATTTAACACAGATCTAGGGTTTCAGACTTCGAAACCCAGATCTCAACTCCTCCTTCTTCTCCGTGTTTATGCTATAATTTTTCTTTCCCCCAACAATTTCTCTTCCTCTTCAATTAGTTTTAGGGTTTTATTTATAGGTTAGATTTTAGATGAAAATAGGAAATATTATTGTGATTTCTGTTACAGTTTTAGATTGAATATTGATTTAGGAATTAGATTTGATTTTGATTTAGACTTGTAATCTGGTTATGAATCCGATCCGGAATTGCTTGTATGTTATCAATAATAAAAACTTGCATTTTTTGATTTATTAGTGAAGATTTGATTTTGTGTAATTTTAGAGGATTCTATATGTAATTGATACGATTTTGAGATTTGTTTGAGATTCGATACAAATTTTGTTTGATTTGCACAGTAATTATTTTTTCTGTTTCTGGTCTTTTTCCTTTTTAATCTCCATAGTGCTCATTTTTTTAGACTCTTTGGGCCTCCGCTGGGATACAAGGGTCACACAAAAAACCCTAAATTTGACTTTTGTCAACATTAGGTTGACTAGTTTAATTATATTAAAACTTAATTAATCAAGTTAATTCAATCAGTAAAAAAACTTAAATGAACCCCATTCTAAAAAAGTTAAATGGGCCAACATTTGTTTAGTTATTGGGTTTCCCAAACACCCCCCTCTTATCACTAAAATGAGCCTCAAAAGACATTGGACCGACCATATTCTAGCCCCCCCCCTTTTTCACTTATACAAAGACGTAGCCTAAATAGGCTTAGCTACGAAGTAGGCTATGCCCAATACACCCCTCTCTTGTTTAATGGATTTGTATAAAAGACTAAAATGGGCTGTTAGGTTTTTTTTTCTTCTAAAAAGAGATACCCTCTATGTACAGTAATGCACCTCCTTCTTCTTATTATAAATGGGTCAAAACTTAATGGGCCAATGACTTTGATCAAAAGAATACACCTCTCTCCCAAACTTAATGGGCCATCAAATGATAAACATACCCCTTCTGTAACCAACACACCCCTCTTTCTATTATTTAAACAAACATCAAGGGGCTTGATAACAAATACACCCCCCCTTTTTTATTGTAAGGAACACTTAATGGGCCATCAGATTTCAATGGTCCATTTTGAAATAATACACCCCATTTATAAATTTTAGCCCCATAATACATATGAATTTGACAATATCTAAACTCCATATAATAAACCAAATGATAACCTTAATATATTGGCTAGAAATCAATAGGGCAAATTTGGGGTATGACAATACGTTTCTTCTGGTTTGAACTTCCATGGTGATTTGATACTTGAATTTTCAAATTTTGTTTTATATTTTCTCTCTAGTAATTTTCAAAATGACTGAGTTGTGATTTAAATAAATTTTTCGTGAGCATATTGTTGAGATCATCTTGAATAGACGCATCTAATGGTACCACTATGAAAGCGTAAATTTATGGATTGAGAATCCTAGTTTTGCCCTAGTTGCAGGCGCCTGGAGGCTGAAGATGACCAACGTGTCATCTTCAACCAATGAAAGCACGCTAATTTTTTTACTTTCGTTGGTTGGACTTTTTGGAATCACATGCGTGCTAGTTTACTAATGCTCATGGTGGAACCACAAGTTATGTCCTTCAGATCTGCCAGCTCAATTAATGAGCTCAGATCTGACGCCTTGGTTTTTTTAATTTGTTTTATTATATAAATTTGATTTTTAAATTCATTTTAATTTCAAAAGTTAATATCTCTTTCATTTTTTATCCAAAAAATACCAAAATAATTTCTATTTTTTTTTTTAAATTTTATCTTTTTGATTCATATTTTTTCATAAATTTATTTTGTGATTTGATATTTTTTTTAAATAATTTTCTCTTTGTTTCATTTGTTTTTAATTTTAAAAAAAATATTTTTAACTCTTTAAAAATTCCAAAAAAAAATATCCGATGATGGTTTTACACCTATTGGGATTTTACATTTTTGTTTGTTGATTTTCATTAAGTTTTAGATCTTTTAGCTTAATTTTTGTATTTTTAAAGTTAGTTTCTGAGTTTCAAAAATTATAAATAAATTTTTCAACACTTGTTGACTCATGTTTGACCTCTGGTAATTTTTTGGTATTTTGATACACTTTGGATATTTCATCAATAAATTCTAATTAAATAACCATTTAAATTTTTTTTATATATTATATTACTTGATTTTATTTTTTATTATAATTAGTTCTGACTTCGTTACATGTTGACATATTTTGGATCATAAATTTCATCAACATCAATGGAATTGGGTGTGGATAGGTTAAAAGATCAAATCCACCAAGATTGATTTTGATGAAGTTAGACCTAATTTTGGTGCCTTTGTGACATTCCCCCTTCCCCTTCATCTTATCCCCTTATTCTATCCTTTAAGTGACCATTAGTGGTCCAAGCTTTATGCTTAAAATTGTTCAAGTATGATTGATTATTGAACAGTGGTTCAAGACTTCTGAAGTTTATTGTTAAGAGGCTTTGGTTTTATCAATCCTCTAATAAGTCTTCATCAATCTTGGCCTAAATTCAATCTTCAATCATTATTGATCATTTATTATAGATTTCATCTCTTTCTCTTTTTCCTTCAAGTGATCATTACTGTCAAACTTTATGTTTGAAAGTCCAAGTATGATTGATTATTGAACTTTTGGTTCAAAACCTTTGAAGCTTGTTGTTAGGAGGCTTTGATTTTATCAATCCTCTAACAAGTCTTCATCAACTTTGACCTTAGTTCAATCTTCAATCATCATTGATCATTTATTATGGATTTCATCTTTTATTCATACCTCTTTCTTTTATTTTTCTTTTTGATTAATTTGGATAAGGCATTTAAACTTTAAGTTCATCTAACCTTATGGATAGTTGATAAACTTTCAACATTTCCAACCTCCCTCTAGATGATCCATTGATCATTCAAGGTAATTGGAATTGGTGGAAGTTTGTCATGATTTATCTTCCATGACCTAGGTCTTGATCACCTTTGTTTTTATTGGTGCTACATTTTTTAGAAGCTTGATTTTTATCTATGTGTCTAACATGTATGATACATACATTTCTATTGATCGATCTCAAAATAGGTGCAACTTCTACATAAGTCCACTAACGATTGCTTAACATAGCGCTATATTTGTCCTGAATCACAAACTAACTTTAACATTAACCTTTACTTTATGCAACTTTAATTTCCACACTTTACTTACCGCTGTTACTTTATGTCTTTTACTTTTATCATTTTCGTTTAAACCAACTTTTTTATGATTCTGCATATTTTCCTTTGTCCACTTGGACATATGTTTATGATTATGCATTTTTTCCTTTGTCCACTTGGACCTTTATTTTGTGCTAAACTCATTAATAATCAACTCGAATAAAAGGCTTAAGACTCTTCATGGACTGTTGGTTACCATCCTTGGCATTTTAGAGTTGTGGTTCTCTTGGACTTAGGATTATAAGCCTTGATACTTGAAGACCCTGAGACCTTTGGACCTTATTCTGTTTTGTTATTCTGTTGTATATTGGGAAATCTTCTGTGCGCATGTGTTGTTCTATTGGCCTTAAGTGATCTGTATGGCACATGGCTCAATATTAAAGATCTTGATTTGGGTTTTAGAACCTTGGGTTTCTTTGATATTACCTTGCTTGTGATTTATTTTAATCTAAAGGATGAGAATTCTACATTGACTTCATAATGTCAAGCGTTGGCTTTTTGTTTGGTTAGAATCTTCCTTACTCTAGTATTTACTTTATGCTTTAGGATAATATCTTCATCTCTTGCCCATCTTCTTTAATTTTCAAAATCTTCTCCCTTTTTCAAAGGATTATTGTTTTCTAACTTGAAATGCTTATATAAAAAACTTAGACTTAGGTCCATGCATTTTAAAAATTATTTTCTTAATAAAGTCATAAATCAATCTTAATCAAGATATAAATTCTTTCTTCAATACTTAAAAAATACAAAAAAAAAATTTAAACCATTTTTCCGTTTTGGGTTTTTATTTAAAAACCTTTTCTTAAAAATAACCAACACACAAAACTTTCAAAAAATTTAAGGTGAACTACGAGTGCCCTGATCCTCTATTGCACAAAGGGGGTACATAGGCACAAAATATTAACATCTGCGGAGGGTGTAAAAATTGTAAAAACCACTTCTTTTCTCATCTCCATAATCTCATTTTGTAAATATTTCTTTATAGCCAAATACACAGATTTTCAAAGAGGTTACCTGCGGAGTACCATAGATTTTTAGGGTGCTAATACCTTCCCTTTACATAACCAACCCCCTTACCTTGATCTCTATTTTACTTTTGGTTTATTCGCTCTTTTCTCATTTCTTTGGATAAAATAAAGTGGGTGGTGACTTTCAATGATTTGTGAGTTAAGTCAATCTATTGGCTAAGCCTCAACATTTCTACCGCTACAAACTTCACTGAAGCTTTTCCAACAAGAACCAAGTCTTAAGGAAGCTTATATCATTCTAATCAAGTCAAGTTTCTGAGCTCTTTCACTTCACTTCAAATAGGTTGGTTAAGGCACTAAATTCTCTAACTTCAATTACTGAAATGATCTATGATATTCACTGATGCTTGTTGATTGCTTAATTCTTGTTAATCGATGCATTTGATGCATCTATTTTTGAATTTAAAGTTTTCAAAATCTTCTAGTTTTTCCCAAATCGACTGAGATGTGGTTTATATAAATTTTTCACAAAGAAATGGTTGAGGTCGTCTTAATGAGACGCTTCCAATGATATCAGCCTCATGACCAATGGATTTTTGAATTTCAAAATGCGATTTTCACTAAGTTCAGATGGCTGGAGGTTGAAGATGACCAATGTGTCATCCTTCAACCAATGAGAGTGTGGCATTTGTTTTATTTCTATTGGCTTGACTTTTTAATACAGTGTATGCTTCATTTGACTCGTCCTTATGATGGATTCGCGCTTTTTGCCCTTCAGATATGCCAACTTAATTAATGAGTGCAGATCTGACGCCTCAGATTTTTCCTTTTTTTATATTTATATTTTTATTTTGTTTTAAATGGTTTTATCTTCAAAAATTCATAACTCTTTTATTTTTTATCCAAAAATTATGAAAAATTACACAAAAATATTTTGAATTATTTTTGACTTCATGTATATTTTTTCAGATTTTTATTTTGAAGTTTTCTATTTTTAAAATTTTAGATTATTTTCTTTGTTTTAATTAGTTTAAAAAAGCTTTTAATACTTGTTAAATTCTGAAGTAAAAAATGATATGATCCAATGATGGTCTCTGACCTATGGTTATTTTATTTGATTTTTATTTTAGGTCTTGTTATTTTTCATCAATTTTTAATCTTTTTGGTTGATTTTAAATAATTTTAAAATAATTTATGATTTTTAAAAATGATGAAACTATTTTCTAAAAATACTTTGGACCATTTATGATTTTTCTATGGTCTTTGTTGATTTTTATTTGAGGTTTTGAATATAGTTTGTTTTTTGGCCTTTTATTTTCATTTTAAATACAATTAAAAAAATCATTTTCTTATTATATTTTGCTTATTAATGACAATTTTTATTTTTTATATATTTTGGTTGGCTTGGATCTTGATTAATTAGGTCATAAATTTCATCAACATCAATGGAATTTGGGTGTTGATAGGTTGAAAGACCAAATCGACTTAAATAGATGATTGATTTCGATGAAGTTAAACCTAATTCATGATCCAATTTGATTTTCTACTTTTTGTCCTGTTTATTTTATCTTATCTTCATCCCCTTCTTCTTTTCTTTTTTTTTTTATCAATTTGGATAAGGCATTAGAACTTTAAGTTCATCTAAGCTTATGTATAATTAATAAACTATTCGCCAAGACTTAGGTTTTAATCGCTTTTTTGTTTTACTTATGCTACATGTTTTAGGAATATGATTTCTACTATATCTCTAACATGTATGATACATACATTATTATTGATCGGTCTAATATAGTATTGACTTCTACATAAATTCATTTGTGATTGTTTAACGTAGCGCTAAATTTGTCTCGAATCGAAAAATGATCATTCATGGCTCAAACTTTATATTTGCATGTCAAGGTATGGTTGATTTATCATCTTTGGATCCAATACCTATGAAACTTGTTGTTACGAGACTTTGATTTTATCAATCCTCTAATGTGTTTTCATTATTTTTTGACCAAGATCACCAAGGAAGGGACTCCCGCCAGAGAGATAAGCAAGACATTCATTGATGGGTCAATATATATCATTGTCGTAGCACCCAAATTCCCAAAGATCGTACAAAAATCTACCCATGTTGAGGCTTTCCTTGTTCCTACAAGGAAGTACTCGTTTAGTGTTTTTCGCAAGTATATATATATATATATATATATATATATATATATATATATATATATATATATATATATATATATATATATATATATATATATATATATATATATATATATATATATATATATATATATATATATATATATATATATATATATATTTCATATTACTTTAACTATTGAATTATTATATTAACTATTAATTAGTTTAATTATTAATATTTCAACTATTAATATTTTAATTATTAATATTTTAATTATTTTATTTTTACGTAATTAGTTTATTAAATATTTTTACTATTTAATATTTTAACTACTAAAATTTCAATTATATAATGTATTAAAGAATTAATTTATTAAATATTTCAACTATTTATTAAATAATTAATTTTTTTCATTTTTCTAAAGAGTTTAATTAAATGTAATTAAAATATTTTTATATAATATATTTATTTACGGTTGAAACTTTAAATAGATAAAATATTCAATAAATTAAATAGTTTAATTTGTTTTAACTTTTTAGTTTATTAAATAATTAGTTTAGTAAATATTTTAACTATTAATATTTTAATTATATACTAATAAATATTAAATAGATGAAACATTAAATAGTAGAAATAATATAAAAAATTTAATAGTTAAAATACTTTTATATAAATATGAAATAATTAGTTTAAATAATTAATTAACAATAATATGAAATGATTAGTATATTAAATATTTTAAGTTATTTTAATGATTTAATGTTGAAAAATAGTTTATTAAGAATAGTGTTAAATAATTAATAAATGGTTAAGAATAGTATGAAATAATTAGTAGATATTGGTGCAAATTAATTGACGTGTATAATAATATTATATACTACTCTCCATATATATTTTGCGGCAAAGATAAATACAATTTAATTGCTTGATCTAGTGGATAAGCAATTTTTGGTTGAAATAAGATTATGATTTCAATTCTTATTGGAACAAATTTTGAATTTTTTCCTTTTAAAATTTAACACCAAAATAAATAAAAAAATTATTAAAGAAGCTTACGCTAATTTATTAATAATAAAAAAATAAAAAGTTTGTCACGTTATGTATGTCATCTTTTTTTGTATAGAAGAATTAACGTCAAAGATTAAAAGAAAATGAAATTCAACATACAAAGTAGAGGTGTTCAAATTCAAACCAATCCAAATAAAAAACTAAAAATCGATCCAAAAAACTGAAAACCGTAAAAAACCGAAATTTATTGGATGTGTTTGGATGTTATTTTGTAAAAATCGATCAGTTCGGATCGAATTTCGAATTAATTTTTCAAAACCGATCCAAACCAAACCAAACCGCATACATATATTTTTATACTTATTTACTTTTTATTAGTATGATATGCTATGTGAAATTATTATTAGATGATAATAATTTTTTTAATAATAGTTATTAGTTTGGTATAATTTATTTATTTTTATTATTTCAATCATAATCAACCACTCTCATTTTGTAATATTAACTTTTAATATTCTATATGTTATATATTATATCAAATCTATGATTTATTTGTAGTTTTATAATATTAATAAAAATATAATGTGTAATTTGGATATCTAAAAATCGATCCAAATTAAATTGCATAAAATTGAATCGGATCGGATTGGATTTTTTTAATATATCATCCAAAATCGAACCGAACCGCAAGTAAATTTATCTTTGGATCGGATGATTTTTCATCTTAAAACCGATCCAAATCGAACCGCGAACACCCCTTATACAAAGATTTAGAAATCAAAATAAAAAATTTGACAACTTAAAAAAAATCAACTTTAAACTATCTAAAGAATAAAGCTGTAACGAATTTTGAGACAAAAATTCCCTAAAATAGATGATTCCATCTCAAGTTCTGTTGTTAAAATTAAATTTTAATATCTATTTCAAACTACTATATTTCGTCTATATGATTCCGTCTCTTTGAGAGACAAAATATATTTGTTGGCATATGATTTTTCCAAGTAGTGAACTACCCACTTAAATGTCATTTATCTTACACTCTTAAATCTCAGGAAAAAGCATGTATTATAAGTTAGCATTTGTCTTTATACATTCTAAGTGATGTAGTAACCGTGAAAAACTCAACCTAAAAAATATGGAAATAAATATACATTCTAGGTATTATAGTAACCGTGAGAAACTAAGTCTACAAAATATGCAAATAAATATACAAGAGTACACATTCTAAATAATGTAGTAAGCGTGACGAAATAAATGTACATTCTAAGTAATATAGTAACCGTGAAAAACTAAGTCTACGAAATATGCAAATAAATAAATAAATAAATAAATAAATATATAAAGGAGATAAAAGGACTATTAACTAATCTATATCAATATATAAAGGAAAAATATGAATTTGATAATATATTTTCTTAAATATATTATTTTTAGTTGTTACTTTAAATCTTTAGCTACACTTTTTTAATAACATTTCATGAGACAAAATCTCTTTATAATATCCTTTTTTTACCCAATATATAATCATAGCTTTTCAATATAATTGAATCATACCTTCCTAAAGGTTTTCCTATAAATAAAGGTTCTCCTATTCAGCATAAAAGAACAAGTAATTCTATAGATTCCACAATAATGGCCAAATTAATAAAAATTCGCAATACATATATGTTAAGATGCAAATTATATTTATTTAAAAAGTAAAAGGTGTTATGGAAAATTTGCTACAAAAATTAGGAATTACATGGTATTATTGGTTGAAGCAAATCGAGTATTTTGCTAGAAGATTGCGTTCAAATAGACACTAAAGTTAAAGAGAGTATATGGGTCGATGGTGCATTAATAATTTTACTTACATAAGTTTTTGTTAAATAATAATATCAACTTTATGATATAAATGAATGATGTTTTTTAAGTTCGAGATAATGATAAATTGTAAAATAAATGAATTTTAAATGCTGGTGTGAGTTGGAAGAGCTTTAGGACACACAGGCTCCACCTTAGATATATATTTATCTTGATCATGAGACTTAGGATAAGTTTGTCGAGTCTGATCACTCTATTAAATTCAAGATTTATAGTAATTTTATGTCGGGCTATAAATATTATGTATAATCATCTTGATCCCTTTTTAAATTCAACCCTACAATGATCAATAATAGGCTAAGAATCTAAGACGGACGAAAAATAAGGATAAATAATATATGTTCACATAGACTATTTAATGGAGGATATAAAAAATTGGAGGAGTGAATGATTAATGAAAAAAGAAAAGAGAGATAACAACAACTGAGAGATGTTTCACGAAATCTTGATTGTAGTCCATCTCCACCATCACACCATAAGAAATAGAAGAGAGCACGACAAATACTAAAAAAAGTGTTAAGATTAAAGGCTACAACCTACACATGTATTTGTTGAGAACATTGTACGTAGATTATTATCTTAAGAATATTAATTATAGGTAATTAACTTTTATTATGTTTTATGATTTGTTGGTTGAAAAATAAAATGATGATGCATTTGTTCCACGACCACACCATGACATATCAGTAGAAGCAATTTATACAAAAAAAATGGTATACATGCTTATGGTATTGGATGGAGGATCGACCTGATACATTACATCATATCATTTACATGGAGTTAAGAATTGCGCCAAAAAAAGATGGAAGAGCTAGTTGATGAGAGGTTTGGAGAAATATTTGAAAGAGGGGGATTATCGAGCAGGAGAGTGTGACTCGAGATGGTATTGAGGTAAGCATAAATTTGATTTTGGAACTTTTATATTCGTTTGTCTGTTTAAAAATATGTATAGTGTGTTGTTGTTGTTTGTGGTATTAAAATTATATATTGTGTTGTTTTTTTATCAAACAAAGATTGAGATCGCGATGAATTTAATCGTCAAACCAAATTCAAATCTATTAGACTTATCTGAGATCGTTTTTGTTCCTGCAAAACACATTTGGACCACCTCCCAGAATTAATCTAGTGAGGTTGCAATTGTATATGTATGAAGTATGTGATACCCTATATATGCAGGTCTGGAAGAAATAGTTGTAGAGATTAAGGAATTCGACCTACACTGCAAGGGTGAGTGTGTTCTAAAGAAGGTTGTCTTGCTTACCCATCTGCTGGGAGCCCTATTTATACCTCTGATTTTATGTCCTGACCTCATTAAGAGGTGACCTTTGGAATCCCTGCCTATTAATGAGATCATAATTACCGCCGCCATACTTTATGATATTTATTGTCCCATGTAACGTTTTTGGGTTCCTCTTCCTGTATTCGTAACTGCTGAGCCGTTATGAGACTTCAACTTTACCCGACTTAGCACCACTCGAGCTTCGTCATCCAGCTCTCCTCGGTTTTAACCACATCCGACTTATGCATTCCTGACTAGGTAAGCATCCTAGTAGGATCCGACTTCAGGATGTTATCCCTGATCCACATTGTCCTCCTTATCACCTCCTCGACCTTGACCATCTGATATGTAAGTGGTCTTAAATATTTTTAGTATGTACATAAGCTCCCTGATCTCTAAGCCCCTTGGGGCTGAAGTGTTCGGTCAAGAAGATTTTAAATATCTTAAGGTGACTTGAGTACTCGACTATGTCATGATCAAATGGCCAGGAGCAGGTTAGGGTATGTCAATGACTTTTTAAGAGATTATGGGCGCACTTCCCACTAAGTCTTTTAACCTTGTTGTGTACTGATGATTTCATAGGGAATGCGGCATACTTAATTACTTTCTTCTTATCTACAATATTTCCTTTATACCCTTTCGCTTACTCCATCGCCCTTTAGCATCATCAACACTGAAATATTTCATTCAAGGTTTTATGCATCTTCCTCTTGCTTATTCTCGTTCCTTACATGTTCAAGTAAACATTTCTCCTTTCTTTTACTTTGTCTATCATTTTTTATAGTAATGATGACTATCCGTGAGTGTGATGCTTCGGGGAAAACGTATGTTCCCCGAAATGCCCAAGAAAAGAGAGATCTTTGGGATCAATGTATGAAATCATGTGCCAATAATTTAGGGCAAGCCGAATTCAACCAAATCATTAGCGAAGTTTATGGTGATCTTTATTCCTCCCTTAGTGATTCTGACTCAGAGTCTGAATCCTCAGGTTCCATAGAAATTCTAATGGAGGTAGATGGCTCTTTCGAGGATTCCAAAGTCCTAAGTTACAAGCTTAGCACATTGGATTATAATGATAATGGATGACTTCGTTCTAACTTAAACCTCTTGTGTACTGGAAATGAGGAGGATGTTATTCTAGAGACCCGTGAGGATAGGGAGGGGGTGTGCCTTTGTTGTCCCAGAGGTATGGGTGAAGAATGTTTTTATTTCTACATCGGAGTCCTTGAGGATTTTAAAATCCATATTCCATTTTCTGATTTCATAGTCGATCTCGTAACCTTTTTGAACATTACCCCAAATCAATTACGTCCCAATGGTTGGGGCTTCGTTAATGCCTTTGAGTTTGTTTGCGAGGCATTAAACATTGACCCCACCCTTGGCCTCTTCTTCTCTTTCTTTGAACTTAAAGGTGTCGACAAAGGCAGTTGGGTCACTCTTAATGGCTCTCATGGTAGGAGTTTCCTTCGTTCTTTCACCTCTAACTACAATGGTTTAAAAGATAGGTTTCTCTGAGTTAAGAGTGGGAAAAAATGCCTTAGGGTTCTATGCTCGGTGGATGAAAACCATTGCTTCCCATTATACTGGACAAGTAACCCGTCACACGTCTTTAGCTTTGATTATGAAAAGTCATTAGTAGAAGAAGTCCAAGCAATGAGTATCTTAGACTCCTTCAAAATGCTGAAGGTCAAAGATATTATGAACATGTCTGATGATCCAGAAAAACTTTTAAAATATCTGGGTAAGGATTTGTGATCCCTACTCCTCATGAAGTTGCTCTTTATTTTATCTCTAATCCCGTCTATTTTTTATTATAGTGAAAATGTAGTCAGCTGATATCAAGGAGCAGAGCAAACTATGGCCGAAGACAAGGCCAAATGAGCTGACCAGTCTACTTTGAAATCAGACTTGTTCGAAATCCAAAGCCGTGCTTTAAAGAAGAGAAAAACCAGAGAGAACAAGGATGCCGTGGTGATTTTTGTTCCCCTGATTGCTACACCAGCTCTTTTCGACCTCCCTCAACAAAACCCCGCGAAAAAGGAAAAGACTTTGATGATGATCCTATGAGCAAATTTGATATGGCCATTGCCTCACTGATGAGAGAAACCGGTGACAATAGTCAGCAACATCGACCTAATTAATGAGATGCACTATGATAATTCTAGCTCTGTTCGACGTCAGGAATGAGTCTGAGAAAGTAGAGGTTTGGCTGTCCAAAGAAGTGACCAAACTAAAAAGTGACCTCAAAGACCAATCTTAAAAGACTGAAGAGGTAACCAAAGAGTTGTTTGATATGACCAAGAAGAAATAGGATTTCGAAGCGACTATTATCGGGAGTTTAATGAGTAGCTGAAGCTTTCTCTGAAAGATGCATAGATTAACATATTATTGGCTGATGATGAGGCTTTTGAACAGGACAAAGCCTAAGCTTTGTGCCTTCAGGCAGACCTCAATGTCATTGAGATGGATTATTTAAAGGTCGTGGTGGATATTTGGTTGGTAGAAGTGGATGCTGAGACCCCAGAAGCCAAGATTGATGAAGAAGGAGGACAAGAGAAGGATCAACCCGTGAATTTCCCCGAGGAGAATCAACCTAATGAAAACCAGCCTGATGTGTGATTTGATAATTTCCGCTTTGTTGTTTTGTTTGTCATCCATGGGGATGCACTTTGTAATGAATAAAACCTTTTGCGGCTATGCACAATGTTTTTTCTTTAACCCTTGCGGGTACGTGCAATGTTTCAAGCCCATTGTTGGGTTTTTATTCCATGCCTTTATGAATAACATTTATGTATTATGTTTTTCCTTAGTGAGTTTGCAGCTGGGATAATATGATTCCCCCCAAGCAAAAGGCTTGTGTAACTAGATGAAATGCTTGATTACGAGACATAATAGCTAAAAGCATACTTTTAATAAGTCTCAAACTTCCTTATCCTGTTGATTCTCGCATAGTCTTTAGCCTATGCTAGGCTTTTAAGAAATTTCCTCGAAGGCTCGTGGATCTAATCGGCTTTGGCGTGAATCCAAAGGTCTAAGGCTTTATGGTATCTGACTCTTGGGAGGCATAATATAAACTCAACCTGGTATCTTAATCGGCGTAGTTGCATACAGAGGTCCGGTGGCATAACCGACTTTGGTGCGGACAGAGGCCCGAAGGCGTAACTGGCTTCAGTGTGGACAGAGGCCCGGAGGATTAACCGAATTTGGTGCGGACAGAGGCCCGGAGGCATAATCATCTTCGATGTGGGAAGAGGACGTAAGGTGTAACCGGCTTCGGTGCAGATAGAGGTCTGAAGGCCTAACCGACTTTAGTGAGGACATAGGCCCGGTGGTGTAACCGTCTTTGGTACAGATAGAAGCCCAGAGGCATAACCGACTTTGGTGAAGGTGGAGGCCCCGAGGCATAACTAACTTTGATATTTAAATCCTAGGGGAGGAATGTAAACTCGACCGGGTTGGATTGGGGAGCGCATCTGGTAGGGACATAAACCTGATTCGTTAAAATATTCTACCTAAAACTTCAATGATGCTAATGTTACCTTCTTTTGTCAAATATCAAAACATAAAAAATTAGGGGTGCCTAGTTAAAAACCCTTTCCCTTGCAAGGGAAAAGAGTTATATCCACAAACTTTCTTTTATTATTGGTTAATTACAAGGTTCAACTATAATAAAATTTTAAACTCGCTATATTCCAAGCTCTAGGTATTTCTGCCCCACTAAAGTTTATAAGCCTCATTACGTAATATCTCTTGGATATTATATGATCCTTCCTAATTAGGGTCCAGCTTCCCCTTCTTCTTTGTGTTTGTGATTCTTTTCAGAACAAGGTCACTTTCATGAAAGCTTCTTGGTCATATCAGGGAGTTGGATTTTTGTGCCATCCTCTGCTTAACTGCTATCTCCTTCACCTTAGCCATGGCTCTGATTTCTTCTACCAAATTGGCAGAGTTATTCAACCTCTCTTGATTAAACTCGACATCAAAGTTGGTTCTATGCCAAGTAGGTGAGTTGACCTCCACTGCTATCATTGCATCTGCTATCATTGCGTCAGCTTCATAAAACATACATAATGGAGTTTCTTTGGTAGTTGAATACTGAGTGGTATGGTATGACCTTATTATTTCTTGGAGGTACTCGACCCATAGTCCATTAGCTTCATCGAACTTCTTCTTCATACCTGATAAGATTATTTTGTTTACAGCTTCTGCTTGACTGTTGGCTTGCGGGAGCTCCACTGATATGAATCAGTTACGTATGGCAAGGTGCAGACAAAATTCAACAACATACGATCTCGCAAATTGCACGCCGTTGTCAAATACAATGATACGAGGTAAGCCAAAATGACATATGATGTTTCTCCAGTAAAATCGTGTAACTCCTTCTGTTGTTATTCGAGTTACCACCTCCGCTTCCACCCATTTAGTAAAATAATCCACCTTTACTATAAAAAACTTAAGCTTCCCCATTGCCAAGGGAAAATGGCCTAATAAGTCTGCTCCCTATTGATAGAATGGCCATGGAAAAATTACCGAGTGCATGAGCTCGACTGGAGAATCAATAAAAGGAGCATAAATATGGAACTTCTCACATCGCTTGATAAACCGGGTGCAATCCTGCAGAATGCTTAGCCAATAATACCTGACCCTAAGAATTTTACCTGAAAGTGCCTTTCCCCCTATGTGACTGCCGCATACTCCTTCATGAACTTCTTTTATTATCGGTCCTACTTCCTCTTTGGTGATGTACCTCAACATCGGTGTCGACCTCTCCATCTTGTACAATTTGTCAGCAACCATGAGGTATCTCACAGACATTCTTCTGATGTGTCGTGCTTCTATCTCGTCATTGACTAAATGATCATTGGTGAGATATTGTATAATGGGTGACATACATCCTCGGGTGATTTCCAAAGCCACAACTTCCATAGCCTCAATACTTGGTACTTCTAGTGTTTCCTGAAAGACCGGCCTGTTAAGTCCCGTGCCTTTGGTACTAGCTAATTGGGCTAGGAGGTTGGCTAAAGTGTTCTCCTTCCTAGGGATGTATGACACCTCGAATTCCACAAACCATTTAGCCAGCTGTAAAGTTCGTTGTAAATATTTTGATAGGGCGGGATCCTTTGTTTACTAATTTTCGATTATCTGGCTAGCTACCAACTGAGAGACTATTTTTACTGTCAAGTTAGTAACTCCGACCTCTTTGGCTAACTTCAACATGGCAATAATTGACCATATATTCTGCTTGGTTGTTGCTAGCGTAAAAATTGAGACATAAAGACTGCTCCAAAGTTATGTTTCTTGGGCCTTCCAACACTATGCCAGCTCCATTGCCTTTAAGATTTCATGATCCATCCATTGAAAGTATCCACCGCTCAGATAACTCCACTATAGATGGCACACTTAATTCGACCAAGAAGTTTTCCAATAGCTGGGACTTGATGCTACTCCTAGATTCAAATGTGATGTTGTACTCCAATAGCTCTACGACCCATGATACCATCCTTCCATCCAGATTAGGTTTCCTCAGTATTTTCCTTACAAGGTAGTTTGTCCTAATCCTGGTGGAATGCCCCTGGAAGTAATGCCTTCAGTTCCAGGTTGTTATTACCACAACTAGCGCTAACTTCTCAATTTTATGATAGCTTACTTCATTTACCTTCAATACCTTACTTACAAAGTACACCGACCTTTCGTCGGTTTTCCCATCTTGCACGAGTATTAAACAGACGGCTCTATCTAACATAGACAAATACAGAATAGGGGGTGAATTCACCAATGTCGGACCAGAATAAGAGGTGTTGAGAGAAAATGTTTCACTCATTGGAAAGCTTGTTCGCACTCCTCTTTCTAGTTAAACATTTCCGCTTTCTTGATAGATGAAAATAAGTGTATAGATTTGTCCCCAATATGTGATAGAAATCTCGACAAAGCAACTAGTCTTCCAGTCAACTATTGTACATATTTTATTGATGTCAGACTTCTCATGTTGATTATGGCTTGACACTTGTTCGAGTTAGCCTATATAACTCAGTGGGTAAGCATAAACCCTAGGAATTTTCCAGCCTACACCCCGAATGTGCACTTGTCTGGGTTGAGGCGTATTTGAACTTTCGTACTGAACTGAACGTCTCCTCGAGATCCTCTACATGGCTCATTCCTTCAGGGGTTTTTATAACCATGTCATCTACGTACACCTCCATATTTCTTCCAATTTATGGTGCAAACACCATGTTCATCAAACACTGATAGGTGGCCCATGCATTTTTGAGACCGAACAACATCACGTTGTAATAATAGTTACTCCTATTAGTCATAAAAGCCGTCTTGGGAGCATCCAAAGGACTCATCCATATCTGATTATATCTCGAGTAAGCATCCATGAAGCTAAGTAACTGGAACCCTAAAGCATCATCAATGAGCGTGTCAATGTGTGGTAGCTGATAAGAATCTTTAAGGCAAACCTTGTTAAGATATGTAAATTCTACGCACATCGCCATTTCTCGGTCTTATTTTTGACCATCACCATATTAGATAAACACGTAGGATATTTTATTTCCTTAATAAATCTCATGCTCAACAGTTTCCCCACTTCATCCGAGATGGTTTGTCCCTTCTCTTCTCCATTCTTCCTCTTCCTATGGGCTAATGCTTTGAGTGTGGGATCGATGGAGAAGTAATGACATACAATATCCGGGTCAATCTCGGGCATGTCGGATGGCTTACAAACAAAGAGATCCACATTCTTCCTTAATATCTGAATGATACCCGCTTCCTCTTTCGGCATTAACTCGGACCCGATTTGGGTAGTCAGAGATCCTCTGGTTTCGATTTGAATCTTTTTAGATCCCCCATAGGCGCCATGTTGTCTAGTGCAGGGTCTTCCCTAGGGTTGAGGTCTACCAAATTGTTCTTTAGAGCACTGACCTCCCATGTTAGAGTCTCCCCCAGTCTCTTCTTCATTTTCAGACTTCCCTTGTAACATTTACAGGCTAAACCTTGATCGCCTTTGACCAACCCACTCGTTTATCATATAACAGGTACTTCATAGTGTGGTATAATATGGACATGGCAACCTCTAATGCATTGAAAGCCACCCTACCGATTATTATGTTATAAGGAGATGTCGCATTCAGGAAAAGATACCTTACCCTAACAGACTTGACATTGTCGCCACTTTCGAACTCGGTTGTTACTGGCCAGTGCCCTAGGACGTGAACATGCTCGCAGAAAAAGCCGACTAGAGTGCCCTTAAGGAGAAGCATCTTTGAGGCTTCAACACCCATGCTTTTCAAAGTGTCCCAGTACAAGATGTCAGCGGAACTTCCTGGATCGATCAACACCCGCTTAAAACTTCATTCGTGTATCTAAAATTTTATCACTATCAGGTCGTTCTCGTGGGATAGTATGTTCCTTGAGTCCCTCTTTGAAAAACTCACAGCCATCAGCCTCAACTCCTCTGACTTGTATGACATGTCTTGTGAGACATGCATTATTGTCTGCACATACCTTTTCCTTGTAGAACTAGTTTCTTAGCCCTCGACAAAGCCCCCAAAAATAACGATCAAGGTATGGCGTGATACACATGTTTCACGCATGTCCTCAGAAGCTTTTCCCTTCTTGGTATGTGAATCTTCTGAAACCTGTCTCCTTATGAGAAGGACTTTTTTTCCTCATGGATCCCCCCATCATCCTTCACATATGACAACTGTTTGCTGCAATGGATGAGTATCTCAATTTCCCTTTTTAGTTGTTGGAAATCCTCCGTATGATGTCCCTTCATGCGGTGAAAGGATCACCACATACCATCTTCCCTTCTCGACAACATGTTGACCCCCGAAGGCTGAGGCGGTTTGACTATTAGACCTAGATGATCCCCCTCACACAATATATCTTCTCTCTATGTGTTGAGGTTTAAAAGACTCTGGGTTGTCGATGAGCGGCCTCTGGTTTCGATGTCGTGCATTTTGTTCCCGGGATGGGAATCTTTGTTGTTCTCTCCTAGATGGCTTTCCTTCCAACTTAGATTACAGCTTCTCCTTGCCATCCTAGTGTCATTTTTCCATGTTACTTTATTCGTCCTTGATGTAGCACTTAGCTTGGTTCATAACTTTCTCCATGTTCGAGGCTGATTTGTGAGCCAAAGATTCATTGAAATGACTTGTGCACTCAGACCGTTATGGAAATCCCCCACGAACATTTCTTGATTTGGATGGTAAACTTTTATGGCCTGCTCATTAAATCTTTCCATATATTCTTGAATGAACTTTGAAGGACCCTGTCGTACATTAAATAGGCTAGTGGTGGACAACTCTTATGCTTGCTGGCTGTAAAATACTTAACCATCTTGCGAGTTAAGTCTTGGTAACATGTGATGGAAAACCTAGGCAAAATCATATACCACCTTAGGGCGACATCTTTGAATGTCTCGGCCTCATGCTTCCATTCCAAGGAGTAGGAGGCTCTGACTATTTCCATTTGATAATTGATGAGATGATGTGCTCCTGAGGATCACTTTTACCATCGAAATATTCTAATAATTGCGGTTTGAAGTTCTCCAATACCACATCCTTCCATACAACCTCTGTTAATGGTTGATGGTCCAAAGGCTTCCTGCACGCCCTTATCCCACAATGTTTGAGTCTATAACGTTTGAACACTATCATGAAAAGTTTCATTTTGCTGCCTTAACACCTCTACCATGGCTAACAATTGAGCCATATCCGGTGGTGGATCTTCACCGGTAGGAGACGTCGCTGACATTTTTGAGAACGAAAAGGGTAGACAATGGTGTGGCCTAAGAGTGTTTTACCTAGGCCCCATGTTGAGCACCAAATGTTCATGCAAAACATGTTTCGACCACCTCCTAGAAGTTAATCCAGTGAGGTTATAACTTTATATATATAAGGTATGCGATACCCTATATAGGTCTGACAGAAATGGTTGCAAAGATTAAGGGATTCGAGCTACACTGTAATGGTTAATGTGTGCTCAAGAAGGCTGTCTTGCTTATCGCTCTGGTGGGAGCCTTATTTATACCTCTAATTTTATGACTTGACCTCATTAAGAGTAACCTTTATATTTCCTGCATATTAATGAGATCATAACTACCACCGTCGTACTTTAGGATGTTTATTATCCCATGTAACGCTTCTAGATGCCCCTTCATGTATTCGTAATTGTTGAGCCGTTATGAGATGTCGACTTTACCCGACTTGGAACTACTCGGGTTTCATCATCCAATTCTCCTCAGTTTTAACCATGTCCGACTAATGCATTCTTGACTAGGTAAGCCTACTAGTAGGATCTGACTTCAGGATGCTGTCCCCGATCCACTTTAACCTCATTATCACCTTCCTAACCTTGAAAGTCTGATATGCAAGTCGTCTTAAATATTTTTAGTATGCTCATTTGGCCGCATATATCTCGGTGACCAGAGTGTTGTAAAATTATGAGAGTAACTCCTAAGACACACACACACACACACACACACAAGTGCGCGCGCGTATACGCATACACACACACAGTTAAATCACCTTTGGATCATCTCTTTACTTAAAAAATCACCTAAAAAGGTTTTTAAGGTCTAGCTAGTTAATTAAAGGATTATCACCTTGTTAGTATTGAGAGTGCAACTAAGAGGAGGGAGGGTGAATTTGGAATTTAAAAATTATCCATTTTTTAGAAACAAGTTGTTCTTATATTTCTGGTTTGATGTTAAGAGTTTAGAAATGTGTTTCTCTCTTTTTTGGTTATGATTTAAGATGAAAGCAGTAAATGCGGAAAAGTAAAAAACACAAGGATGTATCCTAGTTTCCCTCACAATCCGAAGGTACTCCAGTCCCCTTTCAACATGAAAATTTTTTATTTATTGTTAGATCTCTAAACAAGACAACCTAGTCTTTCTATCCAAGACTCTAACCAATAACCAAGGCAACAACACCTTAACCAACAAAGTTGAAATGAGAACATTTCTATCAAACTCAACTCTCTTGCTTCCAACTATCCTAGACAACAAGGTATTACAACCAACCAAGTAGAAAAAGAAAACAAGTAATACACTTCACACAATATTAATTCCAATAATCCTGGAAAAATAAGATGTGATACAACATGAGTTTTTGAATAAGAATGTTTATGGTATAATTATCACTCTAAGTGATATATCAATATAGTTGATCTTCACTTCTAATGACAATGATTCACAAACACTAATGTGTTAGATTGCTCAAGTATTTTCTAGTTTAGATGCTGTAGAAATATGCAGAAAATAACTTGAATAAAGTTGGCAACTTGAAATGTGAATTATGAAAATTTAAGAGATTTGATTGGAAGAGGTGAGAAATGATTTGAAATTTGATGTATTTATAAGTGCATAACACTTTTATGAAACATGGTAAAGTTATGCAAAAATACCATGAACAAATGCCAAGATGAAATGAAATGGTTCTATGAAGTGGTCCATGAAGAGGTGTGAAAAAGTTATTGTTTTTTTAATTTCGTTCAGGTGGAAATCGATTACACAAAGGCAACGTTAACATTTTTCAAAAATTGACAACATGCAATCGCTTTACATAATATTGCAATCGACTGCACAAACATAAAACTGTCAGCATGCAATCTATTGCACAACAATGCAAATTTATTGCACAAAGGCAAAAACCTAATTTTTTGCAAAAGAAAAATTAGGAAGCTTCATGGACAAATCCATTGCACCAAGATGTAAATTGATTTACACACAATAAAACTTGAAAAATATGCCTAAGACACAGTGTCATCACCAAGAATAAATTATCCAATGAGTGTTTGATTACTTGAGCATCTAAGACTTTAGTGAAGATGACTATTGTCATTATACCTTCTTGAAATGTAAAAGTTTGAATTCAAATTCTTGAATCATGATGCTTTATCTTTTAAGATCATATTTTCATTCTTGTTACTAATAGATTTGTCTTCATCAAAACATATGCATCATAGAGAAGTTTGACTTCATAGTTTTAAAGGTCTAGCTAGTTAATTAAAGGATTGTCACCTTTATAACGAGAATTTTTTTAACTATATAGTCGATAAGATTAGTATCTTAATCAAATATATTAAGCTTAATCCATTATATGATCGGTTATGACAGTCTCTTAATGATTGATAACAACTTCATATCTAAAGTTTCAAATTTTAGAAGCAATATCTCTTTATTTGTGAGATATTTAGCCCCTTAATACTTGATTTTAGTATAAATGTTGAGATTAATTAGAGGTAATGTTATGTTTCATGGTTTTTCGCTTAGTTGTAGTTGATCATACTAAGTGATTTCTTATGTATTTTTAATGTATTTTGTGCATGTGTCAGAGTACTTATGCACAATCTTTGACGCGCCAGAAACTTCATACCTTAAGTCAGCTAACTCTTGAGATATATAGAAAAAACGAAAAGGAGTATATTATCTCAAAATTAGAACCAACGTGAAAAACTCGTGAGAATTAAGGCGGTCTATGATGAAAATGTTGATGTGAGCGAGCTTAGTTTTACCTAAGTCCCACTTAGACGCCAATATTTGTGAGTGACTCAATGTATTTTTATTTAAAATTAGTGATGGATTCTCCCCAATTCTAAAATTGATATATTAATAAGAATCTGCACGAGTCTTGTTCGATACGATAATAAGTCTATCTAGAACTAATTCCATATATATATATATATATATATATATATATATATATATTTTATTTTCATTCTCTATCTATTGACAAATTATTGATATTTTAATTTTGACAAAATTTTTAATTTTTTAACGACATCAAATAAAACGAAAGTGTACTAACTAATTTAAATAATTTTTTACTGACACGTAAAGCACGTTTGCACGTGAGTTATAGGTAATAGAAATAAATTTGTAGTCCTATAAAGGTTGGTTGGTCATTGTGGAAAGGGCAACTGATGCATGCTCATATTAAAGTTTGAGTAACATATCATTCACATATACAATTTGAATCACATGCTCTTTAGCCTAAGTACAATGATCTTGCATCAATACATTTTATTTTTTCTAGCCATTTTCTTCATCACATTCTACAAAATATGGAGGCGTACCAAAAGTCTTCCTCCAACAAATTGGCCAATAATTGGCATGCTACCATCAATTCTTCTTAATCTATCAAATTTTTATGATGTTTTAACCTTAGGTTCCAAACAATATGGAAGCACGTTTCATTTTAAAGGACCTTGGCTCACAAACATGGCCAATATTATCATCACCTGTGATCCCATGAATGTGCACCACATCACCAGCAAAAAATTTAGCAACTATGGGAAAGGATCTGATTTCCCTGAGATTTTTGATGTTTTCGGCGTTGGTATATTCAATTTGGATTCCAATGAATGGAAACAAGAGAGGGCACTGCTTCATTCATTGCTTAAAAGGAAAAGCTTTGAGATTTTCCATCAAAATAACATTCAAAAGAAGCTAGAGAATTGCCTATTACCACTTCTTGATCTTTCATGCGAAGGTGTACAAGTAATTGATTTACAAGATATTCTTGAGAGGTTCACCTTTGACATCGCGTGTACCTTTTTATTTGGATTTGATCCAAATTCCCTTCCTTACAACTTGAATGAATTTGCAGATGTTGCTTATATGAAAGCAATTTCTGTGCTTGATGATACGCATTTGATCAGACACTGTATTCCAAAATGTATTTGGAAGTTACAAAAATGGCTTCAAATAGGTCAAGAAAGGAAGAGAAAGGTTGCTCGAGAAAATCTTCACCAATTCTTGTACAAGTGTATAACTTATTCGGAAGTTGAAAAAAATATTGGTGTGGAAGAATATCATCCATGCTTGCTAAAAGAATTAATGAAAAGAGACTTGAAAAATGATGAAATGTCTAAGAAGCATTATCTTAGAGACACTGCACTCAATCTCTTGGCTGCAGGAGATGGACCAATTAGTTCAGGTCTCAGTTGGTTCTTTTGGCTTGTTTCAACTCATCCTATTGTGGAAGCTAAAATTGTTCAAGAGATCAAAGATAACTATTTAGCACAAAAGGAGAATTTTATTACGAATTTAAATACGGAACAACTCGATAAATTAGTTTATCTTCATGGAGCTATATGTGAAGCCTTAAGGCTTTATCCTCCTGTGCCATTTGAGCACAAGTGTGCAGTCAAATCTGATGTACTACCTAGTGGACACCATGTTAGTCCAAATACAAAGTTAATATATTCTTTGTATGCAATGGGAAGGATGGAAGAAATATGGGGAGAGGATTGCTTGGAGTTTAAGCCAGAGAGATGGATATCAGATAATGGACATATTATACATGTGCCATCTTACAAGTTCATAGCATTCAATGCAGGTCCAAGAAGTTGTATTGGAAAAGGTATTAGCCTTATTCAAATGAAAATGGTTGCAGCTGCTATGTTATGGAGGTTTCACATACATGTTGTGGAAAGTCAATCTGTAACACCAAAGATTTCTATTGTTCTTCGCATGGAACATGGCTTAAAGGTCAAAGTTAGTAAAAGATGCATCTGATATAAGAATTATATGTTTTTTGATTTCAATATACATGTTCTATGTTTCCGTCCACATAGCTGCATCTGCATAGTTGTCCTAATTTAATAATGTTATGGTTAGACTAAGTTATTTTCTATTTGTGTTTGTTACTATGAAATGGATGCATATCTTTAATGTAATTCAATTGGTCTTTTTTTATTTTACATTTCTTTTTTCATTACCCTTTTGTTGGGTGAAAGCTATATAACTTATAAATATACACGGTCCATAGTAGCAAGTGATAAAAGTAAGAGTATCGTTTTCACAGAGAGTGTAATAACTTAGATTGATTTGAAAAACTATCTTTTATGAATGCATGAAAAAAAAATACAAAAATAGTTGATGATTGTCATAAGTTCAACTTTTGAGTAAACAGTGAAAGAACTTTCACTTCAAATATGTGTTGTTCTCTTTTCTTATTGTACAAGGTAGGGACTTGCAATCAAAGAATCAAGCTTGATTTCTAAATTAGGATTTTGGTTCTCAAGGTCAAATTTTTGTCAACAAGTGGTCCAAAAGAGCTTTTACTTCAAGGCGTGACCTATAATATTAGGTCATATTCATGTCAAGCTTTATTCATAGGAAAGATGGCACAACGGTAAAATTAATTGCATCTCTTTGTCTTGTGACACTCCTCTGCATCATAGGTCTTAGGAATTATCAAAAAGTACTTTGAAATTGACCAAGATCATTGAAAAACATTTTCTGCACATTTTTATCTTGCACATGTCGATACATCCGAGTTTCAGGACGACAAATGTAACTGCATTTTAAAGCCTGCGAGCTTCTTTAAGTCACAGGTCGACACATTCATCATACAGGTCGACACATACTGAAAGATTTCTGAAATTGAAGAAATTCTTATTTTGTGTCAAAACATCTATATTTCAGATCGACACATTTACTCATGTTTTAAAGTCTGTAGCTATTGACTTGCTCAGGTTGACACATAAAGTCCTTCATATCGACACATGTAACTTTTTTATACAGTATGTGTCGACACATATGAGTTTGAGGTCGACACATAAATATTGTTTTGGTCAAATTTTCATTTTCTTTTATTCTGAATATATCCTTTTTTCACTAAACTTTTTCAAACTATAAATACCCATTCATGCATCATTTCTAACTTGATGATACCATAAAATTAGCCTACTTTTTCTTTTTATATTCAACCTTTAAATCTTTGCATACACACCAACATTACATTTTGATGATGTTCCGTCAGGGTGTCATCTAGACGAAGAATTGAAGATTTCCAATTGGTTTGGGTTGAGTTCTTGTAGAGGTCTTCATCTGGAAAAATTATCGGGTTTGTCCTCCAATATCATTTGTTGAATTGAGGGTTTTCGTGCAAGATCGTGCGAGAAGGAATCGTCCATGTGAAAAATCCCTTGGATGTTTGAAATCTTTTCAAGGAACCTTAGAGTGGTTGAAATTTTTTAAAGGAAGTAGCAAAAATTGGATGATAAAATTGGTGATCTTGTGTAGATAGTGTGCAATCGAATTTAATCGAGTGAAAAATCCCTTGGGGTGGTTGAAATATTTTCAAGTAACCTTGGGGTGTTTGAAATCTTTTTAAGGAAGTAGCTTAAGCGGCGAATATGTTGCATCTATTGGTTGATTTAGTCTTTCTTAAGACCAAATGATGGAAGAAGGAGCATCAACATCAAATTGTAGAATTTTGCATTGTTGTTTCTAACTATTCCTTTGTATTAGACATTTTGCATATAAGAATTATCCTAATTCCATTAGAATTAGGCGCAGGCGTACCCACATACGAGGACGACAATGGTGAACTGTGTAGACAAATTCCTTGTGCGTTTTTACTTTTTGACTTTTACTTGCTTTCAATTTGATTAATCTTTTTATCAAATAACATTGTGATAGTAATTGAATTGTAAGAATTTTTCTCTCAAAATATGTTTTTTAAATAGATGTAGATATAGCTTATAATCAATTTTGATTATAAAAGGTTTTATATATCAACACTACTCAAAGAGAAATTTTGAAAATTCACTTGCATCCCAAGTGTTTGATTAAATTATCCAGTTAGTCTTTGATTATTTAGCTTTAGAAATAGCATTGCAAAGTGACTATGTGTTGTACCCAAAAATTTTCCCTCTCATTTCACAAGGGATCGCCCTGGATCCCAGGTTTGCTTCTATCAAGTTTCCAGGCCTTGAACTATCAATTTTCCAAGAAAATCACTCATAAGGGCAAAATGGTCATTTGCACACTGAGAAGTCTAACTTTTACTTTTGGATCAAAAATTAAATCTCAAAAATCATATTTCATCAAGACATGTTGGAATATGAAGTTTGTTTCATCAAGAATTTCAAAAGTCAAGTTTTACTTTGGAAAAGTCAAATTCTAAATACTTAGAAATTTTTCTTAGAGTTTAAGAAATATGACAATTTCAGAACTTCTGATCAAAACATCACTAAAGCACTCAGCAAATTTTGGATATTCTCAAGACAAAGTTTGATCAGAACTTCTGGGCAAGTTTTCACAAAAGCTTCAGTTAGAGTTTTCCAGAGTAATTCAAAGAAGTTTAAGAAGCGTGCTGCAAGCTTTCTAGAAAGTCTAAAAGTTCCTTCAGAACATGCTGGAGTTAGAAGATAAGAGGATCAGAAGGTTTGATGCTACGCTGAAACATAACTTCTAATCCAGAGTCAAACAAGGATGTAGAGTTTCACATGGCAGGATTTCTGATTTGATAAATCTCATCATCATTTAATGCTCACAACCACTTTTGAGTTGTTATCCAAAGGATTTCCTCCACGTGTACCCCTACTGTCTTGGGAAGATAAACTGTTGTGCAAAAGTATGCTAGGCCCATGCGCTGTTTCTACTTTTCCTTAATTCATGCTGACAAATCCAGCTTAGGCGCTGTTAACCATCCTACTTGATGCATTGAACCACACTTGTTTAAGCTTACTTCAAGAGTAAGTCAGCATCTAGCATATGATGTTGGTTCCACTTGACCCCTCCAAACTACAAAACCTTTTACTATAAATAGAACACCTTTGGCCATTGAAAAGAGGTCGGAAAAATTTGAGAGAAAGGTGTGGAATTTGAGAAAGAAAAGTCTTGAACCCCTGCAAAAATTCCAAGAATCCACAAAACTATTAACACAAAACCTTAGCATTTGATTCTTGCATTCAAACTCCATTTCCCCCCAAATGTTTCTTGACTAAAGCCATCCATGCAGTTGCTAATTCACATATTAGAAGTTACCCTAACTTCTGTGTTCCTACTGCTATACACTCTCCATCCACCTCCACCTCAAAGAAGTCAGAATATCACCCCTTGGCTATTCCAGAAGTTGCAAACTTCCATCCTGCTGAGTACGTGAAGAAGTTGCTCAGAACATCACCAGAGTTTAGGATCAACCTCCAGTTCACAGAATCTTTTCCAGCTGCAAGGTAAGTTTTCTGTTGACTCTCATCATACTAATTAGGCATTGTCAGATTTTGCATATTTAACATAATGTAGATATTCTGATCCTGGTGATGTACATATTCTGAAATTTCATGCATCTGCCTGCCTAAGTAGAAGGAATCCCAGTTCAGAGTTTCATAAAGAAATTAGGACTCAGAATTAGGATTAGAAAATCTATGTTGCTTCTGATTTGTGCTTCTGGTATTTCATGAAACTTGTCATAACTGTTATATGTGCAACTTCTGTTCTGTTAAGAAATGACTAAGTTGCAGATGTTCTGACTAGCTTGGAGGGAGGCAAAGTTCTGACAGTTGCATCAGAACTTCTGAAAACTTCTGAGTTCTCAGAAGATCCAGAACTTCTGAGCTTCCATATTTCTACTAACGTTGTTTCTGTTTGTGCAACACTTCAGAGTCAGAACTTCTGACCTCTTCTACTCTCATGCATTTGCGCTGATTTTGGTTTTCTTTCTCTTTTATTATTTTTTCCATCATCTTTATTTTTCATTAATCAAAAATACCAAAAATATTTCATATTCACATATTATATTTTCTTTTAACATAAAAAGACAAAAAAATATTTTCTTAAATAAAACTTATTTCTTTTTTTAAAAAAAACGAGACAAACATTTTACATTTCCTGTACATTCTTATCCATTCAATATGGTTGTAATAGTAACATAGGATTTAATTTGCAATTCCCATTTGAAATTTGTACACCCCATCCCCCTAATGATTTTAATAGCGTAGAATCTTTATTTTCCGTACTTTTATTGCTTTCATATATTGTTAGTAATTAAGGTGTGTATGGCAAGACTAAAATCAATGCTTAGAAAACCCTAATTCAAGATAAGTTATGCATGCAATCAAAATACACTCGCACACTTACACCCTTAGGGTAATTCCACTTGTTGCCTTACAAAATGGCCATGTTATGCATGTGGGGTGTCTTAGCACAAACAAATCAAAAAATACAAGATCATAGTCCCTCAATGACGCTATCAAAGTTGCCTTTCAAAATGATCTTAGTCCCTAAAGAAAAATGCTAAGTCATCTCACAACATTGCTATCATGGTCATACAGTGACCCAATGCCCGTCCCTTCACATCCAACGATGGGGCTTCTTACCAAATCAATGGTAAGATAGCAACAACTAAAGGAGTAGGAAAAGCACATCTAAGACCTTTTGAGTAAGTAGATTACTTTTAGTTACTTGCTCACTCTCAAAACAAATATCCTTGCTATTTTTAAAACAATCACATACACTTTCCAAACATCTTTCCAAACTTTAAACATTTTCAAAAGCTCAACACTTTGTATACGTTCTTACGAACGAGAACTATTACAAAGTTTGCCTAAACGATGGCATCTTTTCAAAATACGTTCAAAAACCACATAAAGCATATTTTCCAAACAAAAGCAAGTGATCTAGCAAGCAACTAAGAGCCCATGGAAAACCATGGATGGAAAGGGTGCTAATACCTCCCCTTTTCATAATCTACCCCCCGAACTCAATAAAATATCTCTAAAGGTCTTTCCTGTGCTTTTTCACCTTTTCTTTTGGATAAAAGAAAAGTCAGTGGCGACTCTTGCTAACCGCAACATTTGCGATAAAATGCAAAACAATCAAGTCAGTTCTCCCACCGTATCACAGAACTGATGACTCTGCTGGGGAAAAAGTATTTCTAAAAGTGGGGTTACCTTAGGGTTAGATCATATTTACTTTCTTACATTGTTTGATTTGTTTGCTTTACATTATGGTTCCTTATTTGGGTTTGTTTTAAATCCTACGCCCGGATTTACCTTTAAGGTAAGTAGCAATAAACTGTGAGGGAACTGTGCAGGGTATACCGACACGGTTGAAGCAGTAGCTACGTTGATATGGCACTTTGGTTGGTATCGGTAACCCTTGAGTCAATCAAGGAGAGTACGGGGTCGCCGCATGGTGTCGCAAAGCATCAACTGACCTTAGAACCTTACTTGACCAACTTGGCCATTAGGAAGTAGCGAGATAACCGGCTTTGGTGCAGTCCGAAGTTGGTTGATACTCGATGCTACACTCATTGAGGTTTGACTCTTGAGTTTTGTTTGGTTGCGAGTCAATCGCTTATTGAACGAAACTTGGGGTAAAGATCAGTGATATTGAGATCCCTTAGAACCCGGTTACTATTAGCTAGGATAGGTTGAGCCAACTAAACTTCAACAGGGTACTTACCTACAAACTCCATGCAAGCCTGAACCTGAGGACTTGTCTACTTTGTATGAATATGATTACTTGTATATAAATTTGCTTACCTCGCATATTTTTACATAGCATCATAACATCATACCATAACATTCCCACTAACCATTTCAAGGATTTTTGGAATTCATCTTTGTTCTGTTTTGTAGGACATGGCTTCCACTCGTAGGAGCACTATCCAAGTCAGCCTCGTGAGGATACCTCCACAACTCAAGGATTTAGTATCAAAGGTCCCTGGAGATTCTCCATTCACCAAAAGACATGGTCGACTCCTTAGTTTAATTACCTCAAGTATTGAAGAAGATATGGTAAAGGTGCTTGTCCAATTCTTTGACCCTTTGCATCACTGCTTCACTTTTCCCGATTACCAACTTGTGCATACTTTGGAAGAATTTTCTCAACTCATGGGGACCCCTATTCTTAATCAGTTACCTTTAAACGGTATTGAAAGAGACCCTAAACCTGAGAAAATTGCTCGAGGTCTAAATTTGCAACCATCTGACATAGTAGAAAATTGGGTAACAAGGAGTGGTGTCAAAGAGTTTCTACCAAAGTTTTTGTTGGAGAAGGCTGAAGAGTGTTGGAATATTTTGCATCTACAAGCCTTTGAGGAAATTTTGGCTCTTCTCATCTATGGGTTGGTACTATTTCCCAATCCTGACCAATTTATAGATGTAAATGCGATCAAAGTTTTCATATCTCGTAATCTGGTGCCTACATTGCTTGGAGACATCTTGCATTCTCTTCACTCTCGCACTTTGAAGAAAAGAGGGGCTTTGATGTGTTGCACTCCTCTTTTGGATAGGTGGTTTATTTCGCACCTACCTCGATCTGTGGTGAAGAATGAACAAGGTATGAGGTGGTCTAAAAGATTGATGTCACTTTCACATGCTGATATCCGTTGGTATTATCGCTCTTTGGAAGACATCACCATCATTGATCGCTGTGGGGAATTCCCCAATGTACCTCTACTTGGCATTAGGGGAGGCATTACTTACAACCCTTATTTAGCTTTACGACAATTTGGATACGCTAGGAGAGATGGCCCTCATGAAGTACTCATCCAAGGAATCGCATTTGACTACGAAAGCGATACCCAAGGTTACCGTCAAAGATTTATACGAGCTTGGGGTATGGTTAACAAGGTTGATAGCAAGACGTTAGGGCGTAAGAATTGCATTCCTTTGGAACCTTATCTTAAATGGTTGAGAGCTCGCGCTCAAAGTCTTAAGATGCCTTATGAAGCCGTCTTACCTGTTATCATGGAGCCAGTAGTTGAGGGAGACGTTCCACATACTATCCTCTATCCTGATAAGCCTACTTCTCTTGAAGATTTGCAAAACGCTTGGATTCAGTTAAAAGGAGAGCGAGACACCTTTGAAGCTAAGTTCTATGAGGGAGAGATGAAGATATTAGAGCTTACAAGGGAGCTTCATGAAGAAAGGAGTTTAAACACCTACATTGCGCCAAAGAGGATGCACACAACTTTTCTATCTTAGGAGTTTACTTTATGCTTATTTCTGTTGTTGTAAGCCCAAGAGGTGTGTTTGTATTCAAATAAGAACTCTTTAATGCAAGTTAGCATTTGCTCACTCTTTGTCTATACAAATTTAAATTCTTTAAATCCTTGAAATCATTTGCATATTGCATATTCATGCATCATGACATGACAGGTTTCCGCATAACAAGTTTCCTTATCTCTCCGCTGTTTATTTCAGCAAGATGGATCTAGAGAAAACTGTGACGGAACTCCAAGCCCAGAATTCTCAATTTCAGGAAGCTTTACTCGCCCTGGCCAAGGGGCATCAAGATTTGATGGCTTTGTTGGCCTTTAAGAAGAAGCCAAAGAAGAAATCTCTACTCAACATGGGTAAAAGGTTCAAAGAGACAATTCGTCAAATTCCAGTAGAGGAAGATTCACCCGAAGAGGACGAGAACCAGATGGGTGAGGTCAAGAGTACTCAGGCTGACTGTATCAACAACCAAGAATCTGATGATGATTATTTCAATGAACAGTATCCACCCGCAGATATCAAATACAAGCAGCTAGAAGACAGGTTGAAAGCTGTTGAAATCCAAGCTGTTCTCGGTTTGAATTTTGACGATTTGGGCTTAATCTCTGGGGTAGTCATTCCTCACAAGTTCAAAATACTAACCTTTGCAAAATACGACGGAGTTTCTTGTCCAAAGCTCCATTTGAAGTCCTATGTGCGCAAGATACAAATGCACACCGCTGATAAAAAACTCTGGGTTCACTTTTTCCAAGAGAGTCTGGCTGGAACACAACTTGAATGGTTTTATCAGTTGGATGGCTCTCGCATCAATACTTGGGAGGGTCTAGCTACTGCCTTCTACCATCAATATCAGTACAACACCAACTTGGCACTGATAAGGGTTCAATTGCAAGATATGACCATGGGGAAGAATGAAGGGTCTAAGGAATATGCACAGAAGTGGAGAGACCTTGCTAGTAGGGTCCAACCTCCCTTGATTGATAGGGAACACATTGACATGTTCATGGGCACATTATTTGGTCCTTTCTTTAATCTATTGGTTGACTGCTCTTCTTCTGGTTTCACCGAATTAATCTTAACCGGTGAAAGAGTTGAAAGTGGCATTAAAAGTGGAAAGATCTCTGTGGCATCTACCTCCACTCCCAATCCTGTCAAGAAACCTTTTGCTGCGAAGAAATAATTTAATGGTGTGTATGGGGAAAAGGCCCATACCAAGAAGAATAATCATCCGTCTATCAATGTTGTTAGAATCTCCAATCCAGCTCCTACTCCAAGACCATCTACAAATCATCAACATGTTGAAGCCCTAAGAAGACAGTTTACCAGGTTAGGCATGTCACTATCTCAAGCCCTTCAACATCTGCTCAAGGCTAATTTAGTGACATTGTGTGATCCTCCCGCTAACCCTGACACCTCGTCACCAAAATATAATCCTAATGCAAAGTGTGCTTACCATTCAAACAGCCCCGGGCATGAGACTGATCAGTGTTGGGCCTTGAAGAACAAAATCCAGGATTTAATTGACAACAAGACTATTGAATTTGATCCTACTCCTACGCCAAATGTAATTACCGCTCCAATGCCAAAGCACGACAAAGGTGTTAATGCTATCAAAGATACAATTTTCATTGCCTCTGTTGAAGAATTAACTACTCCGTTGAATGTAATCAAGAACAATCTGTTGAAAGATGGGATTTTCCCTGGCTGCGAAAAAGACTGTGTGTGCTGTATGAGACAACCCAATGGGTGTCAAGAACTGAAGAAAGGTATACAACGCCTAATGGATAGTCGCGAAATTCTATTCGAAAAGATTCCCACCATCAAAAATTCAATCGACAAAGCTGAAGATTTGGACATCATAACCATTTCAAACAAACCTCTTAGGATCTCATCCAAAGGTCCTATCAAGATTTCGAACGAACCAATCATTGCTCCTCTCATAATCACTGTTTCCGGACCTGTTTCATACACCTCTGATAAAGCGATACCATGGAATTACGGTGCCGAGGTTTATTACCATGGGGTAAAACAAGATTCTTGGATTGATGATAATGAAGCTGGTGTTACTAATATTACTGGTTCTAGTAAAGTCACAATAACAGGGAGGGTCTTTTCCCCTGTTATCTCACCACTAACCACTACCACAGTTCCAGTCCGCATAACCAATGTCAATTTTGGTGCCAGTACCAAAGGGAAAGGGAAAGAAGGTGAGCCTGCTAGGGAAGAGGCACCTGCTAAAAGTTTGTTATGGAAGAACCATCCACTCAAGAGATGGAGGAGACTCTGAAGATCATCAATAAAAGAGACTTCAAAATAGTAGAGCAGTTGGGGAAAACCCCTTCTAAAATATCAATGTTGTCCTTATTACTGTGTTTCGACGTCCATGCACAAGCTTTGATTAAGTTCTTGAAAAAGGCTCATATGCCTCAAGAAACCACAGCCGAACAATTTGAGAACTGTGTGGCAAGTCTGACAGTTGACAATGGTTTGGGGTTCTCCGATGCAGATTTAACTCCTATGGGAAAGAATCACAATAAAGCCTTGCATGTTTCTGTTGAATGTAAGGGGACCACTCTGGCACATGTTTTGGTTGACACAGGTTCCTCTTTAAATGTGTTTCCTAAAGGATCTTTAGATTGGCTAGACTGTGAAGGTTTGGTTTTGAAGCCAAGTGATATTGTGGTGAGAGCATTTGATGGGTCGAAAAGGATGGTTCATGGAGAGGTGGATCTCCCAATTAAGGTTAGTTCATAGATTTTCAACTCCACATTCTACATAATGGACATACGGCCTGCGTACTCTTGCTTGCTTGGGCGCCCATGGATCCATGGGGCAGGTGCGGTCACTTCTACTCTCCACCAGAAGTTAAAATATTCAGTTCAAGGGAAGGTTGTCACTGTTTGCGGTGAAGAAGAATTTATGGTAAGCCATCTCAATTCTTTCAAGTACATAGAAATGGATGGCGAATTCATAGAAACTCCTTGCCAGACATTTGAAGTTGCGGCCGCCACCAGAATCTCCTCCGACACTCCAAGAGCTGATAAAGTTATCCCCAAGATGGTTTCTCTTAAGGATGCCTGTGTTGTGGTAGAAGAAGGAAACAATGCGATGTGGGGTCAACTCCTCGATATCCCGTTCAAGGAAGACAAGTTTGGGTTAGGTTTCACCTCTAAAGCTCAGAAAGAAGTTAGAAGTGCTCGTGCTGGAAAGCCGCCTCTCCACCTCAAAAATCATGAAGTGAACGTTGTAGAAGACTCTGATGATGAGTGTGCTTTTGAAGACTGGATCTACCCAACAACCGAAGGAAAGCCCAACAATTGGCATACAAAGGAATTTGTGCCCATCTCCTTCATTGAGGAGTAATCTACTTGTTTTTGCTTTTTAATCAATTCAAGAACTCGTTGTCTGTAATATTTTGACAATGACTTTTAAGCCATGTGCCTAGCCTGGGGCACTTTGGTCCTTTTGTCAAGGGTTTTATTTATGTTCATCTAATCATATGATCATTCAGTACATTCGACTCTTTTGCATTCAAATATTTGTGTTCATTGTCTTTCTTTTCTTTCAAATACATTTCCAAAAGATAGCCATGTATCTTACATGCACACACACACACACACACGCACACTCTTGTAGGTCTACATCCACTCTAGATCCTATTGCCAATGACTCTACTATTACCAACTATGACTTTGAATGGCCTATCAACCAAGCCGAAGACGAAGGTGAGGAAGATTGTGATATACCAGGAGAACTAGCCAGACTTCTATTACAAGAAGAAGAAGCTATTCAACCACATGAAGAGTCAGTTGAGATTATCAACTTGGGTACTTGTTGTACCCCAAATTTTGACCTAAGATACCATCTCCCATCTGCATCATTACATTGCAGGGGTTTTGACCTATTTTTATCAACTTTCAAAGCAGTTTTTAAATTCATAACTTTTTCAAGTCGAGAGCTGTTTATTTTTTGAACGCTAAATTTATTAGTCGATCAATGCTAAAACAATGTTTATTTAATTATTTATTATTCTGAATTTAAATAATTGGAACTTATTTTCAGTTATTATATAAATTAAAGAATTATAAATAGTAAAATAAATATTTGAAAAGAAGGCTATTAATTGATCAAACAATGTTTATTTAATTATTTATTATTCTAAGTTTAAATAATTGAAATTTTATTTTCAGTTATTATAATTTAGAAGAATTATAAATAATGAAGTAAATAATTGAAGAGAAGTTAATTGATCAATGATATTTATTTAATTATTTATCATTCTAAATTTAAATAATTGGAATTAATTTTCAGTTATTATATAATTTAAAGAATTATAAATGATAAAATAAATAATTGCAAAGAAGAAAAGAATTAATTGATAAAATATTGGAGTTTTATTCATTTTATTCTAATTGTTACAATTGTTGTTTAAATACCGTATTTATTTACAACGTATTTACAATGATAATTTTTACAATGTTTAAAATGAAATAAAAGCTATCCTAATTTTTTTTCTGAGTTCTAAATCTTCATCTTCTATCCAATACTTCTTCAATGCTCATTTGATTTTACCTGCAAAAGAATTAAAAGAAAAGTCAGAAATGAATATATAATTAAAAGACGAAAATTAATTTAGCGTTCATCATTAAAAGCAAACGGCTGGAATCAGTTTTTACCCTTTTTGCAAATCACGGGATTTCTCCCGGTTCACAAAAAGGGATGAATTTTTATTGACAAATATGAATGCACAAGTTAAAAATATGCACAAATTCACTTTTGTCAAAATTGCACATTTTTATTGTAAACTGCATAGTTCAAAACCAATTGCACAAATTCTTTTTTTTTGTCAAAACTGCATTGTCAAAAAGCATAGTTCAACAACATATACAAATTCTAAGTCAAGTTACATTTTCAAAGCCAATATGCAACGTAAACTGCCAAAATGTGGGAAGAAGTCAAAACACAAGGCTCCATGCTGTAACAAAGAGATGACAAAGAGAAGTGTGCAGTTTTAAAACCAGATATGCAAGCAAAAATATTTCTATTTCTCATCATTTTCCAGCTTTTACTTTTTCAGAACAAGTACATATAATCACATTTTAATGTCAAATTGTACTAAGGAGAGAGAAGAGAGAAAAGAGTGTGGGTTTTACAGGTTTTGGCTTAGGCAGAAAAAGATACAAAACAGAACAGTAGTAGCACAATAAGAAAAGGAAAGCATGAAAAAAGGATAGAAAACAAACTGAATGTAACAGTATAGAGTGCATAAGTATCAGAGAAATATAGTAAAAATATTCAAAACCTGGGCCCTCAAGAATAGGAAGCCAACCAACTGTTATAACAACAACAAACCCTTCAAGAGAAGTTCAGATATCATAACCGTTTGGAAGGAAAAAAAAACAAAAACTGAGTTCAAATAACTCAAACTGCAACATAAACCAAAATATACAAGAACCTGCATTCAAGACAGCAAAACCATAGCCATTTCAAAGCCTAAGCCATAGTAACATAAACCAAGGCCACAAACCTAAAACCAAGGATATAACCTGCATAAACCAATAAAACCTCACCAAAACACAACCAATATGGCCTAAAAACCATAAAACCAGTTCAACCTGTTTCCATAACCTGCATAAACCAGTAAAACCTTATGGCCACAAACCAAAAACTAGGCCAAACCTGAAGCAAAACCAGCATAAACCATCAACCTTAAACCACTGTCAATCCACACAAAAGCCAAAAACACCATCAACCTTAAACCACGGCCAATCCAACCAAAGCAAAAAACCAGAACAATGCAAACTTTTATCAAACCAATGTCCAAACCCATCAGGCCTCAGAATTACATCATCATAGGCTAATACAAAAAAGAAGCAACTGAAGCACAGCAAAGAAGAAGGAAAAGAAGTATACAAAGGCTACCAAGAGGAAGAAGGTAAAGTTTTGTTTTCAGGATTTTCATCACTAAACAAAAGTAAGACACAAATACCAGGACTCCAAGCCACCGCGCTTCACTCCTCCGCCACCAAGCCTTCGGAACGCCCCTTCCTCCTCCTTCATAAAGGTAGCTTTGTTGTTTCTTTTTCCCTTTCCACCTTTTCAACAGAAACACCATGTAAAATGAAGTCAGAATTAAAGTGGACACAAAATCATGAACATGCAAAAAATCATAAAAAACCCAAGAGATAAAACGGAAATTAACCTTGAACTATCGCGTGCTTCATCGTGGGAAGGGGAACACAGAAGAGGCGTTGGTGGCTCGGGCAATGAGAACTCAGAGGCGAGAGCATGAAAGACGAAGAAGACGAAGTGAGCGATGAACAAGCGGCGCCTCTGTTAAAACCTTAACCCTAATCTGTTTTCCCCAAAACTAAAACAATGTTTAACCCTAACAAATTATGGAATGTTTGGACCTTACCCGTTTCCTGCCTAAGAGCCCAGCGAATTCCTTAGAACACCTTCCCATCCTATTTCTATTTTGGGCCCTTAGAACCCTTTGGCCCATACATTTGTTCATCTAACCCTTTATTTCTAATACACCTCTTTCTATTTATTCTCTTTTAGTTTTTTTAGAACTTTATTAATTTAGTTTAATTATAACTTAATCAAATAGAGATAATTTAATTAAACAAGTTTAAATAATGTGACTAATTTTTATTAAGTTTAACTTTAAGATTAATTTAGTAATTGTTAGTTTTCTTTTTTAATTAGATTTAAGTTAATAACCCTTTTAAAGTTTTAATTTAGTTTAGATTTATTTATTAATCTTAAATAATACTTATATTAATATTAAAAAAAACATATAAAAATAGAAACATAAAAAATAGAAAAATTAAAAACATGTTACTTTCTTTAATTAATTCCCTTGTGTTATACCTATTAAACAAAAAATCCAAAAATACATGTTCACACCATTTAGTCCGTTATTTAATTGTTATGGTAGTATATCACTTATCTATCTAATTTTTCTGTTTAATTATTTCATCTTTACTTGTTTATTCTGTTTACTTCTTAATCCAAGAGAAAAATGATTAAACTGGTTGACTTCATGTCCTCAAGTCCAATCACGCGAACATCTGCATTCCATTAAAACTTAAGACAATTTTTCCCCAAATATTCAATCTTTTCAAAATTTATACCTTTTAAGCCAAAACTCCGACATTAGGTCGTCGTACCTTCAAAAACCCGTCCGTACCCCTTTTCGGCCAAAACAATTTATTTTTAATCAAACGAACATTTTAATAAACAGATATTTCAAAAGGTTCCTATAGAGTATTATAGATACATTGGGTGCTAATACCTTCCCACTGTATAACCAACCCCCGAACCATAGATCTCTTTTCAAAACGCCTTGTATTTTTATTACTTCTAGAAAGTATTATTTTACATTGCATACTTTAGGGTTTTATTTCGCTCTTTTCCCTTTCTCTTGGAAATAATAAAGCGCGGTGGCGACTCTTGCTTTTGTGAGACGAATTAATCAATAATTCGATCTCCGATTTACCCCGCTACATTTTTTATCGCTACAGAATTGACGACTTTGCTGGGGACAGATTGACCTCTTGCTGGTCCATCCCTAAGTGGGTTAAGCCTAGTTTGTTTTATTTGTTTTATTATTATTTGATTTGTTTGATTATGTGTTTAAATTGGGGTTGTTTGGGTTTTTTGCAAAGGACGAATCCTATACCCGGATTAAGTTACACTTAAGGAATAGGACGGGCGGTACAATCATGTTAACTTTGAGGGAGTAATCCCGAAGAAGGAGGCATGAGATCCCCCACTCAATGGAAGGCCCTCTTGAACATAATATTTGTTTACCGAGTAATCGGGAAGACATTATTATTTTCGACCTGGGAGCCAGAGAAATTGAGAACCGTAGAACCCTAACCCATATTGGCTTTTTAGGTGTAGCGCGGAGATTATAACAGAGTAATTCAGAAGTAGTTGTTACGCAATGCTACGCTCGGATGAGTTTCTCTTGAGAATATTGCTAATTATTGAGTAATCAAGACGTTGGCAATATCCGAAGAGGAATGTAGACTCTGGGAACTCTTAGAACCTTGTCTTACAGGTGTGATTAAACCGTTAGTACATACCTTGGGGTGGGCTTTACCTTTGAATCCATGCTCGAAACGTTGAACCTTTGAACCCCATGTTTGTGAACTTGTGTGTAACTGTTGCATTATCATTCATTCATGCATTCATCAACATTTTTGTGAAAAAACTTGTTTTTCAAGGAACTTAGGAATGATTTTTGCAGACATCTCAGGTACTATTATTATGGAATTTGGAAGGAGAAACACTCGAAGTTTTAGTTTTAAGGAGCCCGAGATTGAAGAGCTGAAGAGTTTGATTCCTAAGATCAAGAACCCGACTGATTTTCAGAAAAAGTATGGGTCCATTATACCTCTCATGAAGCGCAAGATGAAGGAAGGCATCCTCGGCACGTTGGTCCAATTCTACGATCCTTTGTATCGATGTTTTACCTTTCCGGATTACCAGTTAATGCCCACCTTAGAAGAGTACTCCTACATACTTGGTTTGCCGATCACCGACTGTGTTCCTTTTTCTGGCTTAGAAGAGGAACCCAAATCTCACGAGATAGCAACCATCACCCACTTGAAGAAGTCAGAGATAGAGGAGAACATGAATACAAAAGGGGGAATCCGAGGTTTGTCTGCGCAGTTTTTGTTGAGGAAAGCTCGTCATTTCGCTGAGATAGAAGATACTATTGCCTTCGAAGACGTCTTTGCTTTACTCGCTTATGGTCCATTCTTGTTCCCTAACGTTGATAAGTTTGTGGATATCAACGCCATCCGAATTTTCTTGATTGGAAATTCGGTCCCTACGCTGCTAGGAGATACCTACTATTCCATCCATCTTCGAAACTCTTATCAAGGAGGAATGATTATTTGTTGTGCACCATTGCTGTATCAGTGGTATGTTTCTCATCTACCTAGGTCTGATGTTTTCTGGGATCTCGAGAAGGAGCCGCGATGGGCGCTAAAAATTATGGCTCTCACTCATTTCGACATTGATTGGTATAATCGAGTTTACTATGACGTGAAGATCATCGATAGCTGTGGTACTTTTCCTAACGTGCCTCTTCTTGGTACGAAAGGTGGAATTAACTATAACCCTGTTCTCGCGCGCCTTCAGTTTGGGTACCCGATGAGGGACAAGCCAAACAACATCCATGTGAGTGATTTCTTTCTGCAAGAAGGACAAGATCACCAGGCAGCTAAGAAGGAGATCGAAGGAGCTTGGCGCCACATCCATAGGAAAGGGAGAGATATGTTAGGACATAAGGGTGTCGTTTCTTTGGAGCCTTACCTACAATGGGTCCGTGCTAGGGCTTGTGCTCTCAAGATGCCCTATAAACCTGAGAAACCTTTATTCCCTACTGTTGCATCATCATCTGTTGATATCCCTATCGAGAATATGGGAGAATACCAAGGAAATCTGGCTAGGATGAAGTCCGAGAGAGATGCTTGGAAAGAAAAGTATAATATGTCTGAATATGAGAATCGGGTCCTGGCTCGACAACTAAAGGAAAAGGAGGATTTCCTATTTATTCAAGACGGCTGGTTCATTGATCATGATGAGAAACTTAGCCAAAAGGATGCTTTACTGAAGAAGTATGCTAGTGAAAGGAAGAGAAAGAAGGAAGGTTCGGTAAGCGTTGCTCTTGTTCCTGATCCGCAAAAGGAAATCGTTGATCGACTGGTAGCTGAGAAGAAAGAGATGGAAGACTTTTATGAAGAGAAGATCAGGAAGCTCTGGTTACAGTTGGCATTTGGTCCTCCATCTGATGATTCTGAGTGATCTTTAGTTCTTAGTTTTATTTTACTGATGTCATTTTGTAAAACTCTGTAAAAGGGCTTCATGTTCCAAAGTTGTAATTTACTGCTTTTATTAAGGGCTTCATGTTCCAAAGTTGTAATTTACTGCTTTATTATGGGCTTCATGTTCCAAAGTTGTAGTTTACTGCTTTATTATTGGGTTGTTATCCCAAAGTTGTAATTTATTGTTTTATTGTTCCAAAGTTGTAAGTTGTAATTTACCGCTTTTGATTAATGGATGAGTCTTTGTTGTTCCAAATTACTTTACCATTGATGTGTGAAAATTTTTTGAAGTTCCTTGAAAAAACTATTAAAATGAATTATCATTTGCACCACATATCATGCATCATCCAACATTCCACTTCACGTGTTTTCTAGAGTCTCATCCTTGTTTCTTTTTCCACTCCGATAGATTGTCAAGTTGTCTCATCGATACGATACTCGAGCCAATCGACAGAGGAAGATGGAAGATCTGGAATAGGAAAACCACGAGCTTCGTGAGGAGGTCGCTACCCTTCGTGTCAGTATGGAAAAGTTGACTGCGCTAGTGGAAAGTTTGATGGCTGCTCAGAATCAGCCATCGACTACAGCTGCTGAGATTCAGACTTCAACTACTGTGGTTTCCGAGATTGTCACCATTCCAACATCTGTGACTCAAATCAACTCTCCGCTTCAACATCAGATGCCAAAAGGTTTTCCGTGGGGAATGCCTTACAACTTTGTGCCAGAGGGGTATCGGCCTGTCGTACAGCCTTTGTTTCAACCTACTTTGTCTCTTCCTCAACCAGAGACAACATCCATGCCGCCAGTAATCCCGTCTGTAACACCTTTCCCGCAACCGGTGATGACAACTGTCGCTCCTGTGGTTCACTCCGTGCCATACTTGAATGAACCTACTTATCCTGCCGAGCCTGCTGAAAGTTTGGGTCTTTTTGATAGAATGGAAGAATTTCAAGACTAATTCCAAGAAATGCAGAGGGAGCTCAGAGCGTTAAAGGGGAAGGATTTGTTTGGGAAGAACACTCATGACCTTTGTTTAGTTCCGAATGTCAAGATTCCAGCAAAATTCAAAGTGCCAGACTTTGAAAAATATAAGGGTGATTCGTGTCCTCGGAGTCACTTGACTATGTACGTGAGAAAGATGTCTACGTATTCTGATGATCATGACTTGTTGATTCACTATTTTCAAGACAGTTTGACGGGTGCTGCTCTAAAGTGGTATATGGGTTTAGACAGCATTCGAATCCGCAACTTCAACGATCTTAGCGAAGATTTTGTTCACCAGTATAAGTACAACGTTGACATGGCGCCGGACAGGGACCAACTCTGGGCGATGTCCCAGAGAGACAGAGAATCTTTTAAGGAATACGTCCAGAGGTGGCGTGAAATTGCTGCTCAAATCTATCCTCCTCTTGAGGAGAAAGAGATGACGAAGATATTTTTGAAGACTTTGGGTTCCTTTTACTATGAAAGAATGATTGCCAGCGCACCCAGTGACTTCACCGAAATGGTAAGCATGGGCATGCGGTTGGAGGAAGGGATTCGTGAAGGGCGTTTGGTTAAAGAAGGAAGTCCGTCTAGCAGTACTAAGAAGTTTGGAAGTGTTTTCCCAAAAAGAAAAGAACAGGATGTCAGCGCAATCTTCCCAGGGAGACCGAGGAGAGGTTACTCACCCGTTGCGGTAGTTACTCCGGCTGTCCGCCAAGCTTTGATGACCCCAGCTCATCAAACCCCACCAACTCAACAACGACCATTTCAGCAGCAGCCTCGACAACAGGCTTATCCATTCAACAACCAGAACCGTTCACCAAGAAAACCGCAATTCGATGCCATTCCTATGACTTATACTGAATTGTTCCCTGCTCTTATCAGAAAGAACCTCATAACAACAAAGCCTCCTCCTGTCGCACCAAATAGTACTTCTCCGTGGTACAAGGCGGATCAGTTTTGTGAATATCACCAAGGGTCGCCGGGGCACAACCTTGAAAATTGTTTTGCTCTAAAGGCGGACGTGCAGAGGTTAATTAAGAATGGTATCTTGTCTTTCAAGGATGTTAATCCAAATGAGAGATAATCCTTTGCCTCGACATGGGGCAGCATCAGTGAATATGGTGGAAGGTTATCCAGGAAAGTTTCGAGTTTTTCAAGTTGAACACATAAGAGAGTCGTTGATCAGGTTACATCAGAGCTTAAGAGGACTTGCCTTTGTTAGGCATCAGCATGATTATGATGTTTGTGAATTTTGTTCAAGAGAGGTTGATTGCCCTATTGTGAAGGAGGATATTCAAAAGTTGTTAGACCAGAGGGTTATCACCATTACATATGACAGAGATCCGGAGGATGAAGTGAATGTTATAATACCACAATTCAATTTGCCTGAATCAGTAGAGATCGTTTACGACAATCAGACTGCACTTGTTGCTCCTTTGATCATTTATCCACCTGGTCCTGTGCCTTACAACTCAGACCAAGCTATACCGTATAAGTATAATGCCACAATGATTGAGAATGGGGTAGAAGTCCCTATACCAACAAGGTCGTCTTTTGTTAACATTGCTGATGTGAGTAGAGTTACGAGAAGCGGACGTGTCTTTGCAGCAGTACCTTTGAAGAGACCAGAAGTTCAAGTCAGGAGACCCATACCGGCAGAAATTCTAGCGAGAAATGTTGAACCAAGGGTTGAGATAGGCCGATCCAATGAACCTATCCCACATCCTGAGGATGATGAGATTCTGAAGCTTATCAAGAGAAGTGAATATAAGATTGTGGACCAACTATTGCAAACTCCTTCCAAGATTTCTTTGCTTGCTTTACTGAGAGATTCTGGTGCCCATAGAGAAGCTTTGATGAAGGTCTTGGACCAGGCATTCATGGATCATGATGTGACGGTTGACCAATTTGATAGAATTGTGGGAAATATTACTTCGTGTAACAATCTTGGTTTCAGTGATGAAGAGCTTCCGGAGGAGGGAAGGAACCATAATATGGCTTTGCATATCTCAATAAGTTGTGGAAATGATACTTTATCAAGTGTGTTGGTAGATACATGTTCGTCGTTGAATGTAATGCCCAAAACTACATTATCTCGACTCTCATATCAAGGTGCTCCCATGAGACCTAGTGGGGTAATTGTTAAAGCGTTTGATGGTTCTAGGAAGACTGTCATTGGTGAAGTGGATCTTCCTATAGTAATTGGTCCTCATACTTTTCCGATCACTTTTCAAGTAATGGATATTCGTGCCGCCTACAGTTGCCTATTGGGTCGTCCATGGATCCATGATGCGGGGGCAGTCACTTCCACGCTCCATCAAAGATTGAAGTTTGTAAGGCATGGAAAGCTGGTAATGATTGGTGGAGAGCAGGCTATGGTGGTAAGCCATTTGTCATCTTTCTCTTTTATTGATGCTGACGAGGATGTTGGAACCCAATTCCAAGCTCTATCTGTTGCTGGTAATGAAGTGAAGAAGCAAGGGACATCTATTTCTTCTTTTGAGGATGCGCAACGAGTGGTTGAAAGTGGTTCGGCTGAAGGTTGGGGCCAGGTGTTGACTTTGCCTGAGAACAAGTCTGGAGAAGGTCTTGGTTTTCATCCCGTGTCTATAAGAGTCAAGCAGGAGGTAGTTACTCGTCCGATTCAAGAAGTTTTCCGAAGCGCAGGTTTTATCCATCCGACTCCTCCTGAAGTTGATGCTATAATAGGAGACGATTCTGAAGAGGATTTACCCGATTTTGTAACGCATGGAGTGGCTTGCCAGAACTGGATTGCTGTTGATGTTCCTGTTGTGATGCATATTTCTGAGTAATGTTTTGTTTTATTTTTAAAAAAAAATTTCGCTCTGCCCAAGGCGAAAAATATTTGTGTCGGGCTATGTTGAAAATAAATCCTTTTGCTCTGCCCAAGGCAAAAGAGAAAATGTCTGGGCTCTTTGTTTCAAGTATTTCCCTCCATGAATAAAAATGTTATTTTGTCCACTACTGTTTTATTTTTTCACTTTTTCTGGGAAATAGTAATGAAAATTAATTGGTAGTAATAGGAAAATATAATAACTTTTTTGTTTTATTTGTACAAATCAATTTCTAAAATAAAACATAATCATATGTGCAGATTAATCCATGACTTAACCATTGAAAACAATGATCCTATGCCCTCTCCCAACTTTGAATTCCCTGTGTTCAGAGTCGAAGAAGAGGATAGTGAAGAGATTCCTGATGAAATTTCTTGTTTACTTGAGCACGATGAAAAGATTATTCAGCCGTTTGAAGAACCTGTAGAGTTGATCAATTTGGGTGTTGAAGAAGATAAAAAGGAAGTCAAGGTCGGAGCATTGCTCATCCCAGAGGTCAAAGAGAAAATGTTGGAGCTTCTCAAAGAGTATGTTGATGTATTTGCTTGGTCCTACCAAGATATGCCAGGTTTGGACAACGATATTGTGGAGCATCGTTTACCGTTGAGACCTGAATGTCCGCCGATTAAGCAGAAGTTGAGAAGGACTCATCCCGATATGGCTGACAAGATCAAAGAGGAAGTTCAAAAACAAATTAATGCAGGTTTCCTTGTTACATCGGTCTATCCTTAATGGTTAGCCAATATAGTGCCTGTTGCTAAGAAAGATGGCAAAGTTCGAATGTGTGTAGACTATAGAGATCTGAATAGAGCTAGCCCAAAGGATGACTTCCGATTACCGCATATTGACGTATTGGTCGACAGTACCGCAAAGTTCAAGGTCTTTTCTTTCATGGATGGTTTCCTTGGTTACAATCAAATCAAGATGGCACCAGAAGATATGGAGAAGACAGCTTTCATTACACCTTGGGGAACATTTTGTTATAAGGTTATGCCGTTTGGTTTGAGGAATGCTGGTGCAACATACCAAAGGGCCATGACTGCTTTGTTCCATGACATGATGCATAAAGAGATAGAAGTGTATGTAGATGACATGATTGCCAAATCACAAACTGAAGAAGATCATTTGGAACATTTATTGAAGTTATTCCAGCGTTTGAGAAAGTATAAACTCCGTCTGAATCCCAACAAGTGCACTTTTGGTGTTCGTTCTGGAAGACTTCTGGGTTTCATTGTCAGTCAGAAAGGTATTGAGGTAGATCCTGATAAAGTCAAAGCTATTCGGGAAATGCCCGCACCCAAGACGGAAAAACAAGTAAGAGGATTCCTTGGGAGACTGAACTATATTTCTAGATTTATATCTCATATGACCGCTACCTGTGGGCCGATTTTCAAACTTCTCCGAAAGAACCAAGGATGTGTGTGGACAGAAGATTGTCAAAGAGCCTTTGATAGCATCAAAGAATATTTGCTTGAACCTCCCATTTTGATTCCTCCGGTGGAAGGAAGACCTTTGATTATGTACCTGACTATATTGGAAGATTCCATGGGATGTGTGCTTGGTCAACAAGATGAGACTGGAAGAAAGGAACATGCTGTATATTATCTGAGTAAGAAATTCACAGACTGTGAGTCTCGATATTCATTGCTTGAGAAAACCTGTTGTGCTTTAGCTTGGGCTGCTCGCCGTCTGCGCCAGTATATGATTAACCACACCACTTGGTTGATCTCCAAAATGGATCCGATCAAGTATATCTTTGAGAAGCCCGCCTTATCTGGAAGATTAGCCCGTTGGCAGATGTTGTTATCCGAATATGACATTGAGTATCACACTCAGAAAGTAATTAAAGGGAGTATTTTAGCCGACCATTTGGCTCACCAACCAATTGACGGTTATCAATCCATCAAGTTTGATTTCCCAGATGAAGATGTCATGTACTTGAAAGCTAAAGATTGTGAAGAGCCATTACCTGAAGAAGGACTTGATCCCGAATCGCATTGGGGTTTGATATTCGACGGAGCTGTGAATTCTTATGGAAATGGAATTGGGGCAATCATCGTCACTCCCCGAGGTACTCATATCCCGTTCACGGCGAGATTGAAGTTTGACTGCACGAACAACATGGCTGAATATGAGGCATGTATTATGGGTCTCGAAGAAGCAGTGGATCTAAGGATTAAGATTCTTGATATTTACGGAGATTCGGCATTGGTAATTAATCAAATCAAAGGAGAATGGGAGACTCGTCATCCTGGTTTGATCCCTTACAGAGATTATGCTAGAAGATTGTTAACTTTCTTCAACAAAGTGGAATTACATCATATCCCTAGAGATGAAAACCAAATGGCTGATGCTTTAGCTACTTTGTCTTCAATGTTTCAAGTGAATGGTTGGAACGATGTGCCTACAATCCGGGTTATGCGCCTCGACAGACCTGCTCATGTGTTTTCAGTAGAAGAGGTCACCGACGACAAACTGTGGTTCTATGAGATTAAACGTGTTCTTCAAACTCAAGAGTACCCGCCTGGGGCATCCAGTAAAGATAGGAAGACGTTGAGAGGATTAGCAAGCAGTTTCTTCCTCAATGAAGAAGTGTTGTATAAGAGGAATTACGACATGGTCTTGCTCAGATGTGTAGACAGACGTGAAGCGGACATGCTGATGCAAGAAGTACATGAAGGATCCTTTGGCACACATGCCAACGGACATGCAATGGCTAGAAAGATGTTGAGAGCTGGTTACTATTAGATGACAATGGAATCTGATTGCTTCAAATATGTGAAGAAATGTCATAAATGCCAGATTTATGCGGACAAGATGCACGTGCCACCGACTCTCCTCAACGTTATCTCTTCACCTTGGCCTTTCTCTATGTGGGGCATTGATATGATTGGAATGATTGAACCCAAAGCTTCAAATGGTCATCGTTTCATCTTGGCAGAGATCGATTATTTTACTAAATGGGTGGAAGCAGCATCTTATGCTAATGTAACCAGACAGGTGGTAGTCAGATTTATCAAGAATCAAATCATTTGTCGATACGGTATCCCGAGCAAGATTATCACTGATAATGGTTCGAATTTCAATAACAAGATGATGAGAGAGCTCTGCGAAGAGTTCAAGATCGAACATCATAATTCTTCTCCTTACAGACCGAAGATGAATGGGGCTGTTGAGGCTGCTAACAAGAATATCAAAAAGATTGTCCAGAAGATGGTGGTAACTTATAAAGATTGGCATGAAATGCTTCCGTTTGCTTTACATGGATACTGTACTTCAGTTCGAACTTCAACAGGCGCAACCCCATTTTCCCTGGTTTATGGTATGGAAGCAGTACTCCCCGTGGAGGTTGAGATTCCGTCTCTGAGAGTGTTGATGGAAGCTAAACTTTCTGAGACCGAATGGTGTCAAAGCAGATATGATCAGTTGAATTTGATTGAAGAAAAGAGATTGACAGCATTGTGTCACGGTCAATTATATCAGCAGAGGATGAAGAAGGCTTTTGATAAGAAGGTTCGACCACGCGAGTTCAGAGAAGGTGACCTTGTGCTCAAGAAGATATTATCTTTCCAACCTGATTCTAGGGGCAAGTGGGCTCCGAATTATGAAGGACCGTATGTCGTTAAGAAAGTTTTCTCTGGAGGTGCCTTGATTCTCACCAATATGGACGGTGAAGAGCTCCCGCGCCCCATGAACGCTGATGCAGTCAAGAAGTATTTCGCTTAGGTTTGAGTTGACAGTTTGCTAAGTTGAAAACCCAAAAGGGCGGCTTAGATAAGCTTTTGGTCAGACCAGTCTTGGCATTTGAGTACATTTCAGAATTCGAAGTTGTTAGGGAGAATAGTGATCATTGTTTTTACGTAACCCTTTCTTTCATGTACTATTTCCCAAACTTGTGTAAACCGTTGGAGTCGCGTTGTTAGCGAACTACCATCTTATTAATGAAATTTGAGCATTTACCTTTTGTGGGCAAAATTTTAATTTTACGACAATATTTGAAACAAAGTATTTAAGGTATTCTTATTTTTAAAATGTGTCGTGAATAATGAAAGGAATATTAACAGTTGTTCTGAGGATGGTCAATCCATGAAATGCAAAACAATACAGTAATTTATCCTTGAACGATGAACATGATTTATTTCAAAATCGTCATGAGGTGTTGGTTGTGTAAGCTTGCGTTTCTCGTGGTACTAAGTTTGGTGACTCCCCAGTTGTTCCAGTTAAGCGTTGTTTTGGATACCTTTATTTGAGCAGATTTCTGAAGTGTGTTACGCTTTGTCTCATGCCAGTGGTCTATTGGTATTAGAAGATTGGATTTGAATACTTTTCTCCTCAGAAGACTTGAACCTTGTGGCGTGTTACGCTCCGACGTTGCTTTGGGGTTCCAGTTCCAGTTATTTTCCGTCTTTTTTAAGATTGGCCGAGTATCTATTATGTCGTGACATCTTATTGTCTTCAAGATATTCCGTCTGTTCGTTTCGTCAGCATAACATTCATTTATTCATTTACACTTATATCACGCATGCATATTCACATTTGCCGTTGATTTTGGGTTGTATACTTTGTTTTTAATACAAGGTACAATTTCTTTCCAAGTAGAAAGTTAGCTTAGGCAGAAAATGTGCTTCCTTTCTAAATTCCCCAACTGAGCTGATCCTCGTGGATGATTTTTGATCTAGCCTACCTTGTCCATTTCTGGATAGGATGAATCCCCAATCGAGTTACTTTCTCATTGGGTGGAGTCTTGTTTGACTGTTTTCTCTCTAGTTTATTCCTGGATGAAGTTGTTGTCTCTTGCATAGGTTATCTCATGATTTCCCCAGTGAAGTCGTGACCTAGACGATTGGTGCATTTATTTTGCACATTTAAGTATGTGATCTCCTCGGGAAGGATTGATTCATGATTCTCTTTGACGAAGATTTTATTCTCTGCCAGTGTCATCGCAATTTCCTTCTGAATTATTTTTGGAAAACGACAAGCGGCAGTCTCTTCATGAGCAACTTGTGCGTTATTATTATTTTTGGAAAACGACAAGCGGCAGTCTCTTCATGAGCAACTTGTACGTTATTATTATTCTTCGGAAAACGACAAGCGGCGGTCTCTTCATGAGCAACTTGTACGTTATAGACATCGTTGGAAAACGACAAGAGGCGGTCTCTTCATGAGCAACTTGTGCGTTATTATTATTTTTGGAAAACGACAAGCGGCGATCTCTTCATGAGCAACTTGTGCGTTATTATTTTTGGAAAACGACAAGCGGCAGTCTCTTTATTTGAGCAACTTGTACGTTATTATTTCTGGGACACAGCAAGTGGCGGCTTCTTTATTTGAGCAGCTTGTATGCTATTAACATCTTTGAACGACAGCAAGGGGCAGCTTCTTTATTTGAGCAGCTTGTATGTCATAGTATTTTTGGAAGACAACAAGTGGCGGCTTCTTTATTTGAGCAGCTTGTATGTTATTGGCATAGTATTTTTGGAAGACAGCAAGCGGCGGCTTCTTTATTTGAGCAGCTTGTATGTTATTGACATCCCTGGACGACAGCAAGTGGCAGCTTCTTTATTTGAGGCAACTTGCGTATCTACAATCTTATTATTATCTCAGCATTAATGAGTATATCTCTAGAAATCTCGCAGAGAAGTTTGTTATGAATCTTTACCTTTAGAAGTCGGTAATCCGTCGCCAGCGAATTTGATACTCTCTTTCTATCTTTGACCTTGAGTTGTGAGCTCACCGATGTTCTTTTGGGTCAATAATTTGTTTTTATGGCCTATGCAAGATACCTTCTTTGATAGGGTCAGAGTCCGTATTCGCTCAAAGTTTTATTCGCCGTCAAGAGTCTATTACTTGAAGTCGATAGTTTATTTCCCCAGTATTGTATAATCCTTGTCCCTGTGTTTTGTTGGTGTTTGATTTCTCCAGCATTGTCTTGTTTCATACAATATCTTCCTCTGTGAATTCAATCACTGCATTCATATCAAACATAATGGCGGTATCTTAGGGCAAAAATTTGCGTATTATGTATTTAAGTACCTTCAATCTCGTCGAGACAAAGATTTTAATCTTCATATCTCCGGATAGAAGAAACTTAAATAGGGGCAGCTGTTGTACCCCAAATTTTGACCTAAGATACCATCTCCCATCTGCATCATTACATTTCAGGGGTTTTGACCTATTTTTATCAACTTTCAAAGCAGTTTTTAAATTCATAACTTTTTCAAGTCGATAGCTGTTTATTTTTTGAACGCTAAATTTATTAATCGATCAATGCTAAAACAATGTTTATTTAATTATTTATTATTCTGAATTTAAATAATTGGAACTTATTTTCAGTTATTATATAAATTAAAGAATTATAAATAGTAAAATAAATATTTGAAAAGAAGTCTATTAATTGATCAAACAATGTTTATTTAATTATTTATTATTCTAAGTTTAAATAATTGAAATTTTATTTTCAGTTATTATAATTTAGAAGAATTATAAATAATGAAGTAAATAATTGAAGAGAAGTTAATTGATCAATGATATTTATTTAATTATTTATCATTCTAAATTTAAATAATTGGAATTGATTTTCAGTTATTATATAATTTAAAGAATTATAAATGATAAAATAAATAATTGCAAAGAAGAAAAGAATTAATTGATAAAATATTGGAGTTTTATTCATTTTATTCTAATTGTTACAATTGTTGTTTAAATACCGTATTTATTTACAACGTATTTACAATGATAATTTTTACAATGTTTAAAATGAAATAAAAGCTATCCTAATTTTTTTCTGAGTTCTAAATCTTCATCTTCTATCCAATACTTCTTCAATGCTCATTTGATTTTACCTGCAAAAGAATTAAAAGAAAAGTCAGAAATGAATATATAATTAAAAGCAGAAAATTAATTTAGCGTTCATCATTAAAAGCAAACGGCTGGAATCAGTTTTTACCCTTTTTGCAAATCACGGGATTTCTCCCGGTTCACAAAAAGGGATGAATTTTTATTGACAAATATGAATGCACAAGTTAAAAATATGCACAAATTCACTTTTGTCAAAATTGCACATTTTTATTGTAAACTGCATAGTTCAAAACCAATTGCACAAATTCTTTTTTTTGTCAAAACTGCATTGTCAAAAAGCATAGTTCAACAGCATATACAAATTCCAAGTCAAGTTACATTTTCAAAGCCAATATGCAACGTAAACTGCCAAAATGTGGGAAGAAGTCAAAACACAAGGCTCCATGCTGTAACAAAGAGATGACAAAGAGAAGTGTGCAGTTTTAAAACCAGATATGCAAGCAAAAATATTTCTATTTCTCATCATTTTCCAGCTTTTACTTTTTCAGAACAAGTACATAACATCACATTTTAATGTCAAATTGTACTAAGGAGAGAGAAGAGAGAAAAGAGTGTGGGTTTTACAGGTTTTGGCTTAGGCAGAAAAGGATACAAAACAGAACAGCAGTAGCACAATAAGAAAAGGAAAGCATGAAAAAAGGATAGAAAACAAACTGAATGTAACAGTATAGAGTGCAGAAGTATCAGAGAAATATAGTAAAAATATTCAAAACCTGAGCCCTCAAGAATAGGAAGCCAACCAACTGTTATAAAAACAACAAACCCTTCAAGAGAAGTTCAGATATCATAACCGTTTGGAAGGAAAACAAAAACAAAAACTGAGTTCAAATAACTCAAACTTCAACATAAACCAAAATATACAAGAACCTGCATTCAAGACAGCAAAACCATAGCCATTTCAAAGCCTAAGCCATAGTAACATAAACCAATGCCACAAACCTGAAACCAAGGATATAACCTGCATAAACCAATAAAACCTCACCAAAACACAACCAATATGGCCTAAAAACCATAAAACCAGTTCAACCTGTTTCCATAACCTGCATAAACCAGTAAAACCTTATGGCCACAAACCAAAAACCAGGCCAAACCTGAAGCAAAACCAGCATAAACCATCAACCTTAAACCACTGTCAATCCACACAAAAGCCAAAAACACCATCAACCTTAAACCACGGCCAATCCAACCAAAGCAAAAAACCAGAACAATGCAAACTTTTATCAAACCAATGTCCAAACCCATCAGGCCTCAGAATTACATCATCATAGGCTAATACAAAAAAGAAGCAACTGAAGCACAACAAAGAAGAAGGAAAAGAAGTATACAAAGGCTACCAAGAGGAAGAAGGTAAAGTTTTGTTTTCAGGATTTTCATCACTAAACAAAGGTAAGACACAAATACCAGGACTCCAAGCCACCACGCTTCACTCCTCCGCCACCAAGCCTTCGGAACACCCCTTACTCCTCCTTCATAAAGGTAGCTTTGTTGTTTCTTTTTCCCTTTCCACCTTTTCAACAGAAACACCATGTAAAATGAAGTCAGAATTAAAGTGGACACAAAATCATGAACATGCAAAAAATCATAAAAAACCCAAGAGATAAAACGGAAATTAACCTTGAACTATCGCGTGCTTCATCGTGGGAAGGGGAACACAGAAGAGGCGTTGGTGGCTCGGGCAAGGAGAACTCAGAGGCGAGAGCATGAAAGACGAAGAAGACGAAGTGAGCGATGAACAAGCGGCGCCTCTGTTAAAACCTTAACCCTAATCTGTTTTCCCCAAAACTAAAACAATGTTTAACCCTAACAAATTATGGAATGTTTGGACCTTACCCGTTTCCTGCCTAAGAGCCCAGCGAATTCCTTAGAACACCTCCCCATCCTATTTCTGTTTTGGGCCCTTAGAATCCTTTGGCCCATACACTTGTTCATCTAACCCTTTATTTCTAATACACCTCTTTCTATTTATTCTCTTTTAGTTTTTTTAGAACTTTATTAATTTAGTTTAATTATAACTTAATCAAATAGAGATAATTTAATTAAACAAGTTTAAATAATGTGACTAATTTTTATTAAGTTTAACTTTAAGATTAATTTAGTAATTGTTAGTTTTCTTTTTTAATTAGATTTAAGTTAATAACCCTTTTAAAGTTTTAATTTAATTTAGATTTATTTATTAATTCTTAAATAATACTTATATTAATATTAAAAAAAACATATAAAAATAGAAACATAAAAAATAGAAAAATTAAAAACATGTTACTTTCTTTAATTAATTCCCTTGCGTTATACCTATTAAACAAAAAATCCAAAAATACATGTTCACACCATTTAGTCCGTTATTTAATTGTTATGGTAGTATATCACTTATCTATCTAATTTTTCTGTTTAATTATTTCATCTTTACTTGTTTATTCTGTTTACTTCTTAATCCAAGAGAAAAATGATTAAACTGGTTGACTTCATGTCCTCAAGTCCAATCACGCGAACATCTGCATTTCATTAAAACTTAAGACAATTTTTCCCCAAATATTCAATCTTTTCAAAATTTATACCTTTTAAGCCAAAACTCCGACATTAGGTCGTCGTACCTTCAAAAACCCGTCCGTACCCCTTTTCGGCCAAAACAATTTATTTTTAATCAAACGAACATTTTAATAAACAGATATTTCAAAAGGTTCCTATAGAGTATTATAGATACATTGGGTGCTAATACCTTCCCACTGTATAACCAACCCCCGAACCATAGATCTCTTTTCAAAACGCCTTGTATTTTTATTACTTCTAGAAAGTATTATTTTACATTGCATACTTTAGGGTTTTATTTCGCTCTTTTCCCTTTCTCTTGGAAATAATAAAGCGCGGTGGCGACTCTTGATTTTGTGAGACGAATTAATCAATAATTCGATCTCCGATTTACCCCGCTACATTTTTTATCGCTACAGTACTGAGTCAGATAAGAAGGAAATCAGGATCAGCGCTAATTTGGAAAATAGTGTTAGGAGCCGTTTGGTTCAGATGTTGCGCGATTATGTGGAAGTATTTGCTTGGTCGTATAAAGATATGCCTGGGTTGGATACCGACATCGTGGTTTATCGTCTGCCAACTAAAGAAGACTGCCCTCCCATTAAACAAAAAGTTCGTCGCATGAGGCCTGACATGTCTGAAAAGATCAAAGCCAAAGTAATGAAACAGTTTGATGCGGGATTCCTAGTTGTAACATCCTATCCTCAATGGGTGGCCAATATAGTGCTAGTGCCAAAGAAAGACGGGAAAGTTCGCATGTGCGTAGACTATATGGATCTGAATAGGGCAAGCCCCAAGGATGATTTCCCTCTACCATACATTGACGTCTTAGTCGATAATACTGCTCAGCATAAGGTCTTCTCATTCATGGATGGCTTCTCAGGCTATAATTAAATTAAGATGGCTCCCGAAGATATGGAAAAAACTACTTTTGTTATGCAATGGGGCACCTTCTACTACAAGGTCATGCCGTTCAGATTAAAGAATGCAGGGGCAACATATCAAAGGGCTATGGTTGCCTTATTTCATGACATGATTCATCATGAGATAGAGGTATATGTGGATGATATGATTGCCAGATCTCAAACCGAAGAAGAACATCTCGGTCACCTACACAAACTATTCGAAAGACTAAAAAGTACAAACTGAGGGTAAACCCTAACAAGTGCACGTTTGGAGTACGCTCTGGAAAGCTTCTAAGTTTTGTTGTCAGCAATAAAGGCATTGAAGTTAATCCCGCCAAGATAAAGGTCATCCAAGAAATGCCAGTCCCCCATTCTAAAAAAGAAGTCAGAGGATTCTTGGGTCGTCTCAATTACATTGCCCGTTTCATATCACACTTCACTGCTACTTGTGAGCCACTCTTCAAACTCTTAAAGAAAGATAAGGTAGTCAGATGGAACGATGAATGCCAGATTGCCTTTGACAAGATCAAAGAATACCTACAAGAACCTCCTATTCTCATACCTCCCATTGAAGGAAGACCCTTGATCATGTACTTGACAATACTAGAGAATTCTATGGGGTGTGTTTTGGGCCAACATGACGAGTCTGGCCGAAAAGAGCATGCTATTTATTATCTGCGCAAAAAGTTTACCGACTGAAACCAGATATTCACTGCTCGAGAAAACTTGCTGCGCTCTGGCACGGGATGATCGCCAGCTAAGATAGTATATGTTGACTCATACTACTCTGTTGATTTCTAAGATGGATGCAATCAAGTATATCTTCGAGAAACCTTCCCTTTTCGGACGAATAGCCAGATGGCAAATGATCTTGACTGAGTACGACATTCAATAAACAAATCAAAAAGCCATCAAAGGAAGTGTGCTAGCAGATCATTTGGCCCATTAAGCTGTGGATGATTATCAGTCAATGAACTTCGACTTCCCTGATGAGAATATTATGCTGGTGTTGGCTGAAGATTTTGATGATACAGTTCGAAATGAAGCAAATTGGATGTTTCGTTGGAATAAAGCAAGATGTTACAGTTCGGAATGGTAGAAGCAGTTCTTCGAACGAACATGTCAAAGCTCGGAGCTTCAAGTGACAGTTGTGAAGATGTATTTAAAAGAAGCCTCGAAGTGGTAACGAGACTGTGTCTGAGAAATAAGTTCGAAGTGAAGAGTGCCAAAGCATTTGAAATTCAAACGCAAGCGGGATGTTGGAATTCAAATATATATGCGCTGGAGCGTTCGAAGATGCGTGGAAGCTAGAAAGGAGCAGTGCTCTGCATGTTCTGAACGTGGCAGAATCTTATAGGCAAGACCGTTATGGTCGAAGTAGTATAAATAGAAGTCTTAGTATTAGGATTTCGGGTGTCATATCTATTGTACAAAATTCAGTAAACATTCAAAATACCACATGGCTAGGGAAACGAATGCTCGAACAATGTACGTATGATAACACCAAACATTTATGATTCAGTAAAACTCTTTATCTTTTCCAGTTTATCTTCCATTTTCATGTCAATGTCATTCAAATATCTTTTCATTCGAAGTCATTTACCTATTTCTTGCATTTAAAACGTTTTCTTCTATTCGAATCCTTTACATTTCAGAAACTCTTTTACATTTCATGCTTTTATATTCATGCTTTTTACATTAAAGTCTTTACATTCAAAGTCATTCACTTATTTCTGCATTTAAACATTTCTTTGCAATCAAATATTTATTCATACAATTCAGTTTTGTACGTATTTACTTGATCATGTCATTAGATCCCTTTAATATGGTAATCGAAGTGAGTTGAACGTCTATAAAACATTCCAAATGCAAATCCTAACTATGAATATCAGTTTTACAGTTAGAGTTATCCAAACGACCAGTACCCCATAGGATCAATCTAGTCGATTCTGCAAGTTACCAGAGAGATTAAATAACAGTCATTAAGATTATTTGATAGTTTGGAGGACTAGCGGTTGTTTACCATAAATCACTGTAAACAGCTGGTAACCGGCTGTGCGAAACTTAGACCGTATGACGGACTTGAAAAAGGATCCCAATGGACTATGGTATTCAATGGGGCTTCTAACGCCTTAGGTAACAGAATTGGTGTTGTGATCATCTCTCCCGAAGGTTTCCACACTCCTTTCACTGCCAGACTATGCTTCGATTGCACAAATAATATGGATGAGTATGAAGCATGCATCTTAGGTCTGAAAGCTGCCATTGACTTAAGGATCAAGCATTTGGATGTGTTTGGAGATTCTGCCTTGGTGATCAGCCAAGTAAAAGGAGATTGGGACACTAAACACCCTAACCTTATCCCTTACAAGGAGCTTGTGCTATCCATATTCCTTACTTCGAAGAAATCACGTTCGAACACTTCCCTAGAGAAGAAAACCAGTTGGCTGACGCTTTGGCAACCATGTCTTCAATGTTCAAAGTCAGATGGGACAACGAAGCCCCTATGATAAAAATTGAAAGATTCGATGAACCTACACATTGCTATGAGCTCGATACCGATGCGGAAAAGCCATGGTACCATGAGGTGATGAGATACCTTGAAGCACAAGAGTATCCAGAAGGGGCATCTATCAATGGCAGAAAGTTCTTACGAATATTTGCAGCCAAATTCTTCCTAAGTAACGGGATATTGTACAAGTGCAACCATGATTCAACTCTACTCCGATGTGTAGACAAGAAGGAGGCAGAGGAAATTATGGAAGACATGCACAATGGCCTTTTTGGTACTCACTCAAGTGGACATACGATGGCTAAGAAAATCTTAAGAGCAGGTTACTATTGGTCAACGATGAAGACCGATTGTCATAAACATTCAAGAACTTGTCACAAATGCCAAATCTACGCTAACAAGGTCCATCTACCTCTAATCCCTCTAAATGTCATGACCACTCCGTGGCCATTTGCAATGTGGGGCATTGACATGATCAGAGAGATCAAACCTACGGATTCCAATGGATATTGCTTCATTCTTGTCGCCATCGACTATTTTACCAAATGGGTCGAAGATGCCTCATTTTCCTTAGTCACCAAGAATGTGGTAGCCATATTCATCAGACACAACCTCAACTGTTGTTATGGTATCCTCGAAAGGATCAATGGGACTAACCTCAACAATTCCATGATCAAGGAGTTGTGCACTCAATTTAAGATCAAGCATCACAATTCTTCTCCGTATAGACCGAAAATGAATGGCGCAGTCGAAGCGGCCAACAAAAATATCCATAAGATTGTGCAGAAAATGGTAGTGACCTATAAATATTGGCATGAGATGTTAGCATTTTTGTCTACATGGCTACCGTACTTCAGCCAGAACATCAACTGGGGCAACTCCCTTCTCTCTAGTCTATAGCATGGAAGCTGTTTTGGCAGTGGAAGTTCAAATTCCCTCGCCGAGGATTATAATCGAGGAAGGCCTAGGCAAAGACGAGTGGATTCAAACGAGATTGGATCAGCTGAACTTGATCGATGAAAAATGATTAGCTGCTATTTGCCATGGTCAAACATATCAAAAACGGAGGATCAAGGCTTTCGACAAAAAGGTCAAGCCTCGAGTATATAAAGTTGGTGACCTGGTGATAAAACGCATCATTTTACCATAAGGTGACCCCAGAGGAAAATGGACTCCCACCTATGAAGGGTCATTTATTGTCAAGAGAGTTTTTTCTGGCGGTGCTATGATGCTGACCACCATGGACGGTGAAGATTTCCCACATCCTAAAAACGTGGACATAGTTAAAAAATACTACGCATAAGAGACCCGTTAGGTTGGAACACCTAAGAAAAATAAGAGCATCCCGACAAACCAAAAGGTTTGGGCAAAAATTAAGGATATATGCAAAAGGTTGTACACCCGGCAAGTTGAAAACCCGAAAGGGCGACTTGGGCAAAAAAGGGTATCTTGGTGGACCGAAAACCGGAAAGGGCAGTTCAGGCAAAAATTAAGGATTAAAAGCGTACGACTATGTCCCGTGGAATCAACACAGTCAATTCTATCACCAAGGTCCAAATTCAAATGGTCTAGGATCAATCCAATCAACTTCGATCAACAGCAAGGGACGTTCGAAGACATTGGGGCAATAGTAAAGCTGGAAGGCAAGGAGATCATTTCACATGGCTATTTGTTTTTCATTCTCAATTTTGTTTTCCTTTTGAAGATTTCCTCTTACTAGGATCTCCGTCTCTCTGTACAAAAACGCATATTCATGGGCAAAATATCAATACATATACACTTTGAAGTGCAAAATTTTGTCTTCGTTTTGAATGCAAATTTGTCCAATGACTAAAATTGAATGAATATATGCATATGAACATAATTAAAACTATTTGGCACATGTGTCCTGCTAAGCAGTAACATCAACAACAGAGCATCAGCACACATCAACATTAAGCATATCTTTAAAATATATATGAAATAGCCCCCACATAGTTATCTCGTCATCATTATCCCCACAAGGATGGCAGCAACAAACCTTTCCCCAACGGTGCGGCCCACAAAGTCTCTTTGCATAGGAAAATCCCTGACCAAAGTCTCAACCTCTTGGTCGCTTTCTCCCCAGCTAAGTCAATTTTGACAAGATTGAAGCCTAGGGAATTCTTTCCTAAAGGAAATTCACCTCCTCAACAGGGTTTATTCCCCAACAAAGTGTATTTCCCCAGCCGAGTTCAAAATCCTCAACATACAACAATCATGACACCACAAATTGCCCAGTTGAACCCATAATCCTCAGTTGATCCCATCATCCCCAGTTGAGCCCATCATCCCCAGATGAGCCCGTCATCCCCAGTTGGTTGTATCCTCAGAGATTTATTTCGGAAATTATTCTTCACATGAAGTCAAGCGTAGACTTCTTTTGATACTTCTATCAAAAGTTACTTTAGATGGAATCTATAAGACCATCTCCGACGACTCTCTGTCACTTCTCTAAATGGAATCTTTAAGCCCATTCAGTTAATATTGTCAACCAATAGCGTTACCTCCTGCACATGCGAGTGCAAATTTCTAGGCACTTAAGTGTTCAATCATCTTCTACCTTCAAGTCACGAATGGCGGACATGTCAATCTAACTCTTCAGGTTTAAGAAGATTGAACTAGGGCATCTTTTGTACCCCCAAATTTTCCCTCCTATTTTTCTTCAAGACATTCCCCTAGGTTTCTCATATGCTTAAGGTGGCTCAAGAATTGATCAGATAATTCTCCTCCTAAGGAATTGAATCACAACTAGGGTTTTGTATTTCTCAAGGAAGATTGGGTTTCCAAAGTCTCAAGTGGTTTTCATGGTTTCTTATAGGTCCCCAAGAATTCTCATACCAAGTTTCATGTCTTGCATCACAAGTTTGCTCAATCAATGGCTCAGATGATTGAGAATCAACTATATGGGGTAAAAAGTCAACTATGGTTATCATACAGTCAAACCTCAATATTTTTGGTTAACATCAAGATTTTGAAGCTATATTCATCATTTGATAAAGGGTTGATCATGATTCCTCAAGGAAATCCCTGAAATCATCAAAAGTCAAAAGTGGCCAAATTAGGGTTTTCTTTGTTGGTGCAAGGTAATGAAAGGGGAGAAGAAGAATGAGCAGTGAATGATAACAAAGAGGACTACTATTGTATATCAAATAGATGAATGAATGAGTTACAATATTGATATCCTAGGTAGCATATTTATACTAAAATCAAAAATGAAAAAAGGCCCTAATAAAGAATAAGCATTGGGAATTGTAGACATTAACTAAATTACATTTCTAATATTCTTAAGGAGAAATCAACTGAAATTTGACCAAGCATAAATTTCACATGCTTCATCAGCTTTTCCCCAACCAAATCTCATTTTAAAGGTAATTTAATTCTCTACAACTTGGTTTCTCTAAGCTCAAGTCTAAAAAACGCATCATTTGAGAGATATGAGCCAATACATTACAGGTCATTTCAAAAGTCAACAAAAGGACACTTTTTGTCAAGGCAACTTACATCAATATAAATCTTCAAAAGCAAAAATGATCAACATAGATATTATAGAGGAAATATTTATCTTTACAAAAAGTCAAAGATCACCTACAAAAGATGAAAATTTAGAGAGTTATGACCAGTGCAAGTTGGGAAATTTTGAGCAAATGCGTGAAGTTCAAATTGAGCAAGCTTGATATTTTGGGCTATTGGGCCATTGTTTCAGGGTCTAAACGTATATTACACTCCTCATACACCCTTTGACCTATTTTTATTTTAATTATTTTAATTACTTTTTATTTATTCATTAATAATACAAAATAAATAAGATAAAATCATGTCCTCTTACACAAGGCCCAAGTCCACAAATCTTTGACCTAATTTCCATTATATAATCTCATTCTTTTCATACATACAGAACACGAAAACCCTTGCCTCAAACTTGTCAAAAAATATCAAATTTTCTCAAGAACCCTGGAAATCTTGAAACCCTTTCACTACAAAACATTCACTCCATTCTCTTCCAGCAAGCCTATAGAGTAAGTGTGGACTAAATTGGATGGTACAAAGTGCATGAAAACTCCATACATGCATCTCCGATTTCATAAATTTTCAAAAAATAACATCTTTAACTTTGTTTTGTTTTAAATCATATTAATGTTATTAACATGCTTCTTAGATGTCTCTGAACAGGTTTGAATCATCATAGTGGTCCCATGCATGCTAAATCGTAGAACACCATTATTTCATTGACCCTTGTGTTTTTCTCATAGCTCTTAAACCAACCAGTTTTAACCCACAATGATCCTTCTATTGGATTCGCAGGTTTGATGGAAACAGGATACTGGAGAAGACGACTGGAGCTAGGGCTCCGGCGCCTCTCCGACCAATATATTCATTTTTATATTATATATTAATTATTTCATATAAATAAATGGATGTACAGTCGCCCCAACGGTAGAAGCGCGCATGTTAAAGTCACTTGTGTCAAAGGGTCTAGGTTCGATCCAGCCTTTTGCCACTTTGTTTTTCTAACATTTTCATATTTTTGAAGGATTGAATATAACGCGTTGAACCTGTTATCCATCACCAAGGCGCACTTGTCCTGGTGGTGAGTGTGTTGCTGAAAAGCCTTAAGGGCGTGGGTTCAACACCCACCCCTACCATTTGGTTATTTTTTTAACACCTTTTCTTCTTTTTCATAAAACCTATCTTTTTTCACAAACGCTTGATTTTTCTTAACAAACCCTATTTTAATTTTAGGTTTTTTAATTTAATCAACCCTAATTGATATTTAGGTTTTCTTAATTAAATTAAAATCAACTTAGATTTTAGGGTTTTGATTAATTTAATTAACTAACTTTTTCTTAATTAATTAAAATTAACTACGTTTTAGGTTAATCATCAAATCATTTTTTCTATCAAAATCATAAAACTATTTTATTTTTTCCATTTACCTTACAATCTTCGCGTGCTTTATTATTTTCGCGTTATTTTTCCAATTATGTAACTTCTACGGTTTGCAATAGTTTAAATTAGGGTGTTACTTTCTATTTCCCCCGGTTTTATTATTTGTACCCCCTTTCCAGAAGAATTGTAATAGCGTAGGACTCTTTAATTTCTGCTTTTACTTTTTGCATTTACCGATTTCCTTATAATTGTTTAGCTTAATAGGATTGTATGGCAAGACATAAAACAATCGTAGAAAACCCTAATTACAAGACCAAAAAACTGAACATGGATCACTCTTCACACACGTACCTCTAGGGTAACCTCACTCGTTGGCTTAGAAAGCAGACATGTCCCTCGAACATGGGGATGCTTTAGCATAGACCCTCAGTTAAAAAAGATCGTAGTCCCTCAATGACCCTTCGATGCTGCATCAGTAAACGATCTTAGCCCCTACGAGTTTCATTTATGATTGTACGATGACCCGCGCCTATCCTTTAACATCCAACGATAGGGCTTCCTACTAACTAATGGTAGGGTAGAACTATCTAAAGGAGGAGGAAAATAACATGAACGACCTTGAGTAAGGGTAGAACATTGTTAATCGCTTGCTCACACATTTTAAAACATCTTTTTCACAAACTCCTTTTCTGAAATATTTTCAAAAACAAACATTTTGTACGAATTCTTAACTGATACAAGAATTATTACAAAGTTGCCATAGTTAGGCATTTTTCAAAATATTTTCACACGCATGCACACAAAGCATTTCAAAACAAACTGAGCTAGCGATTAAGAGCCCGTAGATAACTACCCCTCAAACTCATGAAACTTCTCAAAGGTCTTTCCATTTCTTTTCACCTTTTCCTTATTGGATAAAAGAAAAGTAGGTGGTGACTCTTGCTATCCACAACATTTGTGATAAAATGAAAAACTAAAAACAAGTCAGTTCTCCCACCGTATTACACATACATTTGATTTTCGTTTTCAAAACCTATTGACTCGTGATTCTTGGATTATCCTCTTTTGTTTCTTTAGGTTGTTTGACTTTGTTTGAGGATAAAAAATGTTTTAAGTTGGGGGGAGTTTGATGAGTTCTAAATTGTTGTGAATTTGAGTGTGAATAATTAACATGCATCGGCTTAATTCATTTGATTTTCGCTAATAAACCTCAACTTTAGTATATATTCGGTATAGTTTATGTTATAGTGTATATATTGCGTTATCATGTAAATATCATTGAGTTTAATTAATTTCATCTCATTTTTGTAGGTATTAAAGCATTGATATTTTGACATTTTTAGATAGATTATTGAGTAAGCTTTCCAACGCTTCCGACTGTAAGCAAATCAGAGTTACGGTTCTCAAGTTACGGCTGAAACAATGCTATTTTTTTCAAGTTACTGTGAGGCAGCGCCCCGGAGCACCGGGCGGTGCAGAGGCGCTCTGAAAACGTGAAAATGCACCAAAAGTGCTGTTTTGAGCGTCGGGCGGTGCCATTTCACTGTTGGGCGGTGCGGACTGGACATAAATGCATATTTAGGTCAAAAAACACATTTTTAAGTTATGATTGGGTATTTTTGGTCTCAATTCATTAAACCTTCATTCTTTGATTATGAGAGCTTATAAACAATATTTGAAGGTTGTAATTGGATGACCCGAAGTCGAATATCATGTCAATTGGTGTTGAGAGACCAAGAAGTGTTCGGTTCTTCTTCTTCTATTATCTTTGTAATCTCTATTTGTTGGAGTTTGTATGTATATATATATATATATATATATATATATATATATATATATATATATATATATATATATATATATATATATATATATATATATATATATATATATATATATATATATATATATATATATATATATATATATATATATATATATATCTTGATTATATGTATATTTATTACTCATGGTGTTTTATGAAACTCATTTTATAAATAAATGTTGATGATTGCTTTCTTTGTTTGGGTTTGCGTTGTTGCAGAGATGGATGGTTCGCATTCAGGTTTAGGAAGAACATCTATTGGGTTTTAATTCTAGAGATAGATTAAGGTTTAGTATTCATGTGGGTATCGATTCTTAATGTCTTTGTGTTGTGTTGAGAGATCGCGGACGCGAGCAATATGGTTGTTATCTTGCTTTGTGATAGAAATAACCTTTGTGTGAGCGATACATGATGATGTTGACGAGTATTTGATAGGAAGATGAAATAAACACCCGGGAGTTCTCTACTCTTTGAAGAATAATTATTTTTATGTTAATAACTTTAATTTCCGAATTTACCTTTTATACAAACCAAGTCAATTTAACCTCAAACTCATAAATGCGAGAAATTATCGAACGGCAATTCAGTAGCACTAATTCATGTGGAGACAATATGATATAACCTATAAAAATACTTGCTTTTGCATGTCGTTTTACCACCTCAGCAGATACCAACCCTGATATTGTACGTAGCCGAAGCACATATGTTCGTAGCCGACTAGCAGCCCAACCCATTAATGATTGTAGCAGTTGTTGGCGCATTAATACCAATGTTAAGCCATCTTGAAACGCTCACATTCATGCTGACAACAATAGTTATACAATTCAAAAGCCAAAGAGTCTCCTCTTGAATGAGACTCTTGATGGAACACTAGGAGGGCTATATAAATAGGCTCCTGCCAGAGGGATAAGCAAGACATCTATTTTTGAGGTGCATACGAACATCTTCGTGCCACTCAAATCCCCCAAAATTATCATGAGAATTTCTTTCTCCACATGGTTATGTTGACTTAAACCCCTGAAAACCAAAATATCATTCGGATGTGCATATCCGAACGCACCCTGCGAATTTGAGATATTGCGTTATTTCGCATATCATATCCGAACGAACCTCTATATTTCATTTTCAGGGAGATTTTGGATATACATATCAAAAAATAACTCAATATCCCAAATTTTTTTTGAATTTATTTTGAAAAGATATTTTTCTATAATATAGTTATAATATAATTAAATTGAGTTATTATTAATAAAAGAATAACTTAAATTTATAATTGAAAATTAAATATTAAAGTAAATTTATGATATAAAATTAATAATGAATGCAATCATTAAAATTTTAATTATAATGATGAAATGTAATTGTCTTTTAATTTTTTATTTAAAATTATGAATAATTTTTTATAAAAAATATAAGAAATATTTTTAAATCGTAACTTTAAAAGTTAAATTTAATTTGGATGACACTTTTATTTGAAGAAATATAAAAATAGGACATTTAATATTAAATGAATAGATTCTTGTAAAAAAATGATGAATAATTTATAAATTATAGAAATTATCTATATTAAATACATATATATCCCATTTATTCAATGAGGTTATTTCGGATATGTATATTCAAAAATCTCCTAAAAATGAAATATTGTGTTATTTCAGAAATAACTCAATATTAAATTATTGGATTATTTCGGATATACATATCCAAACGAACTATTAAAAAATTTAAATTCAATGTGTTCGGATATGCACATCCGAAATTTAAGAGTATTTTTGATTTTTCACCAGAGTTTGCAAAAAAACACTCAAATAAAGAAAGAAATTTTCAATTATCATATATTACAATTCTCTTTATTCCTAAAAAAAAAAATTATTCAGCAAGAATACTAAGAAATTAGAAATTTGAGATTATATTGTTCTAATTTATATCCTAGTTAACATGCAAAAAATCCTTTTAATTACTAGCAGAAAATAAAAGTTAGATATAGAGCTCAGCATGTGGGCAAAACCATTACCCCAAAAACATATTTTTCTCCAAATTTTAATGTATTTCATTCACTAATATTATTCCCTAATGTATTATCATCTTTACCCGTCCAACCAAATTCCAACCTTGTCAGATTTCTGCCATGCTCCAGATTTAACTAAACGAGCATTCGGTTTATTTCTGATGGAGAATGCTATTTGAACATCTATCAGATGAACACCATGTATACACCCTAACAAATGTCCAATAAACAGTTGAACGTGACTTGTATTTAAGTAGAGAAAAAATAATATACTTTTAAATATATAAAATAAAATTGTTAGTGCACAAAGAAGAGATAAAAGGCAAAAAAAAAATATATTTAACGATGACTACAAAATAAGGAATAATTTACATTGAGATACCTCAATAGCCTATTTATACACAAAATAAAATCTTAAATACCCTCTAACAGAGATATAAAAAGATATAATAATATTTTCTAAAAAATATTCCTAAAATATAGATTAATATCCAAAAGATATTCGTAAAATATAGATTAAATCTAATATCATCTCTTAATTTATATTTTATCCAAAACTGACAACACCAATTACATCCCTCAAGCGAAGAAATTGATCAGTCTTGATAGTCTTTATTAGAATATCTGCCAGCTGTTTCTGGATGCTACAGTGCACAACTTCTAATATTCCGCTCTGAACTTGATTCCTCATAAAGTGATATTTAGCCTCAATATGCTTGCTTCTCCCATGCAGCACTGGGTTCTTGACAAGATTGATTGTAGACTTGTTATCAATCATCAGCTTCAGAGGATTGGCTACTTCAATCTTCAGATCTTGCAACAAGTTCAGAATTCACACAGCTTGACATGCAGTCAGAGCGCCTGCAACATATTCAGCTTCACAGGTTGACAGCGCAACAACATGTTGCTTCTTGGAACACCAAGAAATAGGACCTCCCAAAAATTTGAATAAGTACCCAGAAGTACTTCTTCTGTCAACTCTATCTCCGCACCAATCAGAGTCTGAATAACTCAGAAGTTCTGATTCGATCTTTCTTTCAGACGGAAATAACACTCCATACTTCAGAGTTCCCTTTACATACCTCAGAATCCTGGCAACAGCTTGGTAATGAGACCACTTTGGTTTACTCATATATCTGCTGACCATTCCAACTGCATAGCAAATATCAGGTCTGGTATTACACAAATACCTCAGAGAACCAACCATTTGTTTGAAGGTTGTAGCATCCACATCCTCTCCATCAGAATCAGAGTCCAACTTCTGATTCGTATCAGCAAGTGTGATAGAAACTTTGCAATTCTCTAGCTCAAATCTCTTCAGAAGCTCAAGTTCATACTTCATCTGATGTAAAATGACTTCTTTCTCATAGTACATAAATTCCATCCCTAGAAAGAAACTCATTTTCCCAACATCTGTCATCTCAAACACATTCATCAGAACTTTCTTGAACTCATCTATCTCTTGTTCAGAACTTCCTGTGAGTAATATGTCATCAACATAAAAACATACCAGAATCATATTTTCTTCTAAAGTGTGCTAAACATAAACCCCATACTCCATCTCACACTTCTGAAACCCTTGTTCCTTGAAAAACAAATCAATATTCAAATTCCAAGCTCTGGGCGCATGCTTCAATCCATACAAGGCTTTGTGTAATTTGAACACCATCCCTTCCTGATTCTTTTTCTCAAATCCAAGAGGTTCTGATACGTATACATCTTCTTATAATGGACCATTAAGAAATGCATATTTTACATCTAAATGCATCAGAGGCCAATTCCTGTTAGCAGCTATTGCAATCACTACTTCGATTGTTTCATGTCTCGCGACAGGTGCAAACACTTCAAAGTAATCCAGCCTAGGCTTCTGTAGAAAGCTTCTTGCTACTAATCTTGCTTTGTGTTTGCCAATTGATCCATCTAGCTTTAGCTTCTGCTTGAAAACTCAACTGACGTTGATGGCTTTCTTGCCTTTTGGAAGTTCTATCAGCTTCCAGGTCTTGTTTCTCTTTATAGCATCAAGTTCTTCTTTCATGGACTGTAACCAAACATGCTGCTTAAGAGCCTCTTCCGTACTCACGGGTTCAGAGTCTACTGACATTGCACACTGAATAACTTCTCCTTCAGAGTCTACTTCAGTGGCTTGCAACATGTCAAACTCTGCAAATCTTCTTGGGATGCTTCTGACTCTTTGTTGCCTCTGAACAGAACCTTCAGAACTTTGGACACCAGAACTTTTCCCTTCAAAAGAACTTGCTTTAGAAATTGGAATTTCTCCAGAACCTTGACTATCTTTAGAGTCTGGATCACCATCAGAGTCAGAGTCAGAATCATCTTCTCCTTTTGTATCTTCTTCAGAGCCAGAGTCTTTACCAACTTCAGAAACGTGTGTTTCTGACTTTTCTTCAGGAGTTCTCTCATCAGAGTCAGGACGAGACCTTTCCCAATTCCAAACTTCTTATTCCTTTACAATGATGTCTCTGTTGAACTCAACTTTGTTAGTTTCTAGACAATAAAGTTTGTACGAACCTGTACTGTGGTACCCCACCAGCAACATCACTTTACTTCTATCATCCAACTTCTGTCTTCTGGCTTCTGGGACATGTTTGTAACATACATAACCAAACACCTTCAGATGACTAACACTTTGCTAATCTCCAGTCCACTTCTGAATAGGAACTATTTCTTTCAATTTCTTCGTTTGACATCTGTATAGCACATAACATGCAATTTCAACAGCTTCTCCCTACAAAGTATGAGGAAGCTTATTCTCTTTCAACATGCTTCTCACCATATCAAGCAAAGTACGGTTTCTTCTTTCAGCAAGACCATTGTGTTGAGCAGTATAGGGAGCAGTAACCTCATGCTCAATTCCATTCTCCTCACAAAATTTTTTGAATTCTGTGGAGTTATACTTACCACCACCATCAGTTCTAAGAATCTTCAGAGTATGGTCACTATGATTCTCAACCTTCAGTCTGAACTTCTTGAATTCAGCAAACACCTCGTGTTTAAACTTTATGAGAGATATCCATGTCATTCTGGTGAACTCATCAACAAATGACACAAAATATGTATTCCCTCCAATTGATGCTACTGGAAAAGGACCGCACACATGAGAATGAACTACTTCCAAGGCACGTTTTGCTCTTGGATCTACTTCTGATGCAAATGGTAATCTTGGTTGCTTCTGTAACGCCCGTAATTTAATTAAATTATTTTTGGAATATTTATTAAGATGTGTTATGATTAATTGGATTTATTTTATTAAGTGGAGAAATAATATTAGAGATATAATATTATGTGGTGAAATAATATTAGAAGTGTAATATTATTTAATGTGGGCTTATTTTGAAGGAATAGAAGTAATAAGGGGGTGTGTTGGTTTTAAGCCCAATAAGGAATAATAGAATAATATGGTTATTTTATTATTTGTTAGAAGGAATAGAAAGAAAGAAGCAGTAGAAAGAATAAGGATTTGGAAGAGAACGTGCAAGCTGCTAGAGAAAGTGGAAAAAGGCAAGCACGAGAATTCAACCGAAAATTGTAGAGCGACCTTCAATCCAAGGTAAGGGTGGGGTTCTAACTCTATAATTGGGTTTATGATTATTGGTATGTGGGATTGGTGATGATTGTTTTCTTGTTCTTGAATTGGATGTATATGATGATGTATGATGAGAATCGATGAATTTTTGGATGAATAATGATGTCTTGATGTTGTTTAATTGCTGCAAGATTATAGGGTAATTATGGGTGATGAATTGACGTGATTATAATAAGTTTTAGGGCTTTAGTTATGGAACCATAGTGAGATGCGGTGATGGAAAACATAGTATACTGTAGTGATGAAAACGCAGAACGTTACAATGGTGAAAATGCAGAACCGTACGTGGAGGTACCAGAAGTTGTTGTCTAGAACAATGAATCAATTAGGGATGGTGTTAGGCGTACTGTTCCTAATTAGGTTGATAACAGGAAAAGAATCAAAATAGTAGGATGAAATAAAAAGTAGCAGTTCTGACATTAGAAGTATGATGATTAGAGTTGTGTTAGCTTAGTGCAAGATAAAAGTTCTGATGTTATACGTATGTTAGTTAGCAGTTGCACTAGTCAGAATTTGCATTAGTCGGAAGATGGCATTAGTCAGAAGATGTGATGATCAGAAGTTTTATCTGGTCAGAAGATGGAGTTAGTCAGAAGATGTGGCTAGTCAGAATTTTTATTAGTCAGAAGATGGGGTTAGTCAGAAGATGTGATGATCAGAAGTTGTACCTGGTCAGAAGATGGGGTTAGCCAGAAGCTGTGATGATCAGAAGTTGCATCTGATCAGAGGTTGTAGTAGTCATAAGCTATAGTAGTCAGAAGATTGTGTCGCCTAGAGGTTGCATCATCAGAAGTTGTGTATTTAGAAATAACGTTGGTTAGAGGTTGCGTGGTCAGAAGTTGGATGGCCTTTGCGTTGTTTTATGCAGAGCGATGAAAGTTAGATGCTTAGAAGCTGTTGTTTGAGCTATAACAGTAGGATAGTGACGGTCTTGACGTTAGAATTACTGAATGACATTATTGATTTACTATGGAATTAATGTTCAGCTGAGTTGTTAATGAGAAGTTATTAATAAATAAATGATGTTTGATGATTTATAAATAAATGACGTTTGATGAATTTTTGAGATGTTATTTTGAGATGTTATTATGAGATGTTAATTTGAGATGTTTTGAGATGATAATTTGAGATGTTTTGAGATGATTTGAGATGTTGTTAACTTGGGTGTTATCATTCTATTCATGGTTGTGTCGCATACATTGTATTTTTGAGATGGAGCTTATGCTCGTTGAGATGGCCTGGATTGGTAAATTTTGAGATGAAGGCTATGCCTTGTTGATGCCTCTATTAATTGGCAAATTTTTGAGATGGGAGTTCTGCTCCGATGGTACCACATGCATTTGCATAGTATTGAGTCGCATTATATGATTTCATAAAGAGGTGTATTTTGAGGTTGATGAATGAATATTATTGTTGAGTTTGTTGTTGATTATGAGAGAAGAAGTGGTGATGTTGTTGATCTAATTTAATATATTAATTAGCATGCACTTTATTATATTGTTAGATATCTCACCCCTTCTGTTTGAATGTTGCCCCTATGTTGGTAACGTGCAGGTAATCGAGAGTGAAGGTTGTATACCTTCAATAGTTCGAGCCGGTGTCATTGCTCTGATATGTAACACTCGGGGGGATGAACGCTTGCTGTTTTTGATTGTTGATTTTCAGTTGTTGAACTTTAAATTGATTATTATTAAATATGTGATGTTTCGAAGTTTTTGTTTTGTTGTTAGAGATGTTATTAAGAATTCCATTGTGTAGATGTTGATTTATTTGATTAAAGATGTTATGTTGATGGTTCATCTAACGTTTGAAAAGTGTTATATATCCACGATGAATGAAATGAATTTGTTAGAAGAATTTGTGACGTCCTGGTTCATTTGTATGATTGAAATTCTATAACTCTGATTTATCTTGCATAATTGCTTGGGGTAGAATTGGGGTGTTACAAAGTTTGTATCAGAGAAAAAGGTTGGTCCGACCTTGTCGTTGAGTCTTAGTTGTCTAACAATTGAGTATTGTTATTTGAGTTCTAATAGTTGTTTATGTTGTAGTGAGAAGTTGATATGGATGGAAGGAATGATGTTGCTCTTGCTGCTGCTTTAGAAGCAATGGCTCATGCGATGGAAAATTAGCCGAATGCTGACGAGAATGCTGGATCTCGTAGCTTGGCGACCTTCCAGAGAGAGAATCCACCTACGTTCAAGGGAAAGTATGATCCTGACGGAGCATTGGAATGGTCGAAGGAGATTGAGAGAATCTTTCGCGTGATGGATTGCACTCCAGCGCAGAAGGTTCGTTATGGGACTCATATGCTAGCAGTCGAGGCTGATGACTGGTGGCTAGAGACTTATCGGAAGTTGGAAGCTGCAGGTGAGAATGTCACTTGGGCTGTGTTCCTTAGGGAGTTTTTGAGAAAGTATTTTCCTGAAGATGTTCGTGGTAAGAAGGAAATTGAGTTCCTTGAGCTGAAGCAAGGAAATCTGTCAGTTGTTGAATATGATGCCAAGTTTACTGAGTTGGCTAAGTTTTATCCGCATTACGTTGAGGAAAATGCTGAGTTTTCGAAGTGTATTAAATTTGAGAATGGGTTGCGCCCTTAGATTAAGAAAGCAGTTGGATATCAGAAAATCCGTGTCTTTGCTGATTTGGTTGATAGCTGCAGGATTTATGAGGAAGACAATAATGCTCATTACAAGATTATTAGTGAGAAGAGGGGTAAGCACCCACAGAATCGTGGTAAGCCTTATGATTCCCCAGCTGGTAAGGGTAAACAGAGAGTTGCTAATAGTCATAGGTGTAGTGGGGGAGATGCTCCTGCTGGTGTGGTTTGCTTTAAGTGTGGGAAATCTGGACACAAGAGTAATGTGTGCACTGCAGAAGTGAAGAGATGTTACCGTTGTGGTAAGAACGGACATGTTGTATCTGAGTGTGAACGTAAAGATGTGGTTTGTTTCAACTATAAAGAAGAATGGCACATTGGTAACTAGTGTCCGAAACCGAAGAAGGCTCAGTCAAGTGGTAAAGTGTTTGCTTTGGTTGAGGATCAGACAGCCACTGAGGACGGACTTATTAGAGGTACATGTTTCATTAATAATACTCCTTTAATCACTATTATTGATACTGGTTCAATGCATTGTTTTATTGCTGCTGATTGTGTTGAAAGATTGGATCTTGTGTTGTCTTCTTTGAATGGAGAAATGGTCGTCGATACTCCAGCCAAGGGATCAGTGACTACTTCTTTTGTGTGTGCTAAGTGTCCCTTGTCGATCTTCGACAGAGACTTTCTTGTTGATTTGGTTTGTTTACCATTAAGAGCTTTGGATGTAATTTTGGGCATGAACTGGTTAGAGCATAATTGTGTTCATATTAACTGTTATGACAAGTCGGTGAAGTTTTCTACTCCTGAAGAAGAGGAAGATGGTTTGTTGTCTTCTAGACAGTTGAGGAAGTTGATGCAAGGAGAAGTACAGATGTTCTCGTTGATGGCGTCGCTATCTGTAGAGACTCAAGCTATAATTGAGGAATTGCAGGTGGTGTGTGAATTTCCTGAACTTTTCCCTGATGAGATTCCTGATGTACCTCCAGAGAGGGAAGTTGAATTTACAATTGATCTTGTACCTGGTACAAGACCTGTGTCTATTGCACCATACAGGATGTCTGCGTCTGAGTTGTCAGAGTTGAAGAAGAAATTGGAAGAGTTACTTGAGAAGAGGTTTGTAAGACCAAGTGTATCGCCGTGGGAAGCTCCAGTGTTGTTAGTGAAGAATAAAGATGGAAGTATGAGGCTTTGTGTTGATCATAGATAGTTGAAAAAAGTGACGATTAAGAACAAGTATCCGCTTCCAAGAATAGATGACTTGATAGACCAATTGGTGAATCCTCGTGTGTTTAGTAAGATTGATCTGAGGTCGGGTTACCATCAGATTAAAGTGAAGGATGAAGATATTCAGAAGACGGCTTTCAGAACACGTTATGGACATTACGAGTATTCGGTGATGCCTTTCGGTGTTACTAATGCGCCTGGAGTATTCATGGAATATATGAATCATATCTTTCACACTTATTTGGATCGGTTCGTAGTGGTGTTCATTAATGATATTTTGATTTACTCTAAGTCAGAAGAAGAGCATGCTGAACATTTAAGAGTAGTATTGCAAGTTTTGAAAGAGAAGAAGTTATATGCAAAGTTGTCCAAGTGTGAATTCTGGCTGAAGGAGGTTAGTTTTCTTGGTCATGTGATTTCAGGTAGTGGCATTGCTGTAGATCCATCGAAGGTTAATGCTGTGTTGCAATGGGAAACTCCAAAGTCAGCCACTGAGATTAGAAGCTTCTTGGGATTAGCTGGTTATTATAGAAGGTTTATCGAAGGATTTTCTAAGTTGTCACTTCTGTTGACTAAGTTGACTTGTAAAGGTAGAGCGTTTGTGTGGGATGTTCAGTGCGAAGAAACTTTCACGTAATTTAAGAAGAGGTTGACGTCGGCTCCGATTTTCATGTTTCCTAATCCAGAAGAGCCTTTTGTGGTGTATTGTGATGCTTCTAAGATGGGTTTAGGAGGTGTGCTTATGCAGAATGGTAAGGTAGTTTCTTATGCATCCAGGCAGTTGAGGACTCATGAGAAGAACTATCCTACGCATGATTTAGAGCTTGCTGCAGTTGTTTTTGCATTGAAGATTTGGAAGCATTATCTTTATGGTTCTAGATTTGAAGTGTTTAGTGACCATAAGAGCTTAAAGTATTTGTTTGATCAGAAAGAACTGAATATGAGGCAACGAAGATGGTTGGAATTGTTAAAGGATTACGATTTCAGTTTGAATTATCATCCAGGAAAGGCGAATGTGGTAGCTGATGCGTTGAGTCGAAAGACTCTACATATATCAACAATGATGATTAAAGAGTTGGAATTGATTGAGCAGTTCATAGATATGAGCTTAGTTTGCAAAGTTACTCCGCAGAGTATTATGTTGGGTATGTTGAAGATTAATAATGAATTTCTAGACAGTATCAGAGGAGCTCAGAAGTTGGATATGAAACTGGTAGATTTGATGGTTAGGACTGATCAATCTGAGAATAATGATTTTAAGCTAGATGAGCAAGGTGTGTTGAGATTTCGTAATCGGATTAGTATTTCTGATGATGCTGAGATGAAGAAGGTGATACTTGAAGAGAGACATAGAAGTAAGTTGAGTATTCATCCAGGAGCTACGAAGATGTATCAAGATTTGAAAGGTTTGTTTTGGTGGCCTGGGATGAAGAGTGATGTGGCTCGGTTTGTGTATGCATGTTTGACTTGTCAGAAGTCGAAAGTTGAACATCAGAAGCCTGTAGGATTGATGCAACCGTTGGAAGTTCTAGAATGGAAATGGGATAACATTTCAATGGACTTTGTGATAGGGTTGCCTAATACTTTAAGAGGACATGATTCGATTTGGGTGATTGTTGATAGGCTTACGAAGTCAGCTCATTTTATTCCTATTAACATCAGTTTTCCAGTGCCGAGGTTGGCTGGGATTTATGTTAGTGTGATTGTGAAGTTGCATGGTGTTCCTTTGTGTATTTTGTCAGATAGAGATCCAAGATTTACTTCTGATTTTTGGAAGTGTTTGCAAGAAGCGTTGGGTTCTAAGTTGAGGTTGAGTTCAGCGTATCATCCTCAGACAAATGATTAGACTAAATGGACTATTCAATCGTTGGAAGATTTGCTGAGGGCATGTGTTCTTGAGCAGGGAGGTTCGTGGGATATTTACCTTCCGTTGATAGAGTTCACTTATAATAACAGTTACTATTCTAGTATTGGGATGACACCTTTTGAAGCATTGTATGGTCGAAGGTGTAGAACTCCGTTATGTTGGCATGAATCTGGTGAAAGTGTAGTACTTGTGTGATACGATGGCAGAACCGACTGTTTTGGAAAATACTGGTTTGCGTTTTGCGTTTGTGTTTGCAAAATGTCGCGCTAAGCAAGAGTCGCCACAGACTTTTATTTTATCCAACTTGAAAGGACAAAAGCACAAAAATTTCCTTTTTCGAGATTTTGAGTACGGGGGGTAGATTATAGAAAGGGAAGGTATTAGCACCCTTTCTATCCGTGGTTTTCCACGGGCTCTTAGGTACTTGCTCATCTTTTTAAAATTTCTTGTGTTTGTTTTGAAAAGTTTTTTTTTACTTCGTTTTAACCCCTGTTTCTGTCCTCAAGAGTGTTACGAAGTTGTTTTTTTGAAAATTTGTTTTGAAATGTGTAAGTGTGAAAAAGTTCGATTTGAGCAAGTACCTAACAGTTATCTACCTACTCGAAAAAAAGATCGTTTATGTTCTTGTTTCCTTTAGACAGCGCTATACCACTATTGAGAAATAGGTAGCACCGTCGTTGGAATTGTAAGGGTCAATTCGAAAGGGACGTAATGGTCATTGAAGGCAACATATAAGGATACCTTAGCATTTCGAAGGGACTGTCATCATATATTCGTAGACAACATCAAGGGACAAGATCATTTCTCGTAGGCAACTCGAGGGACATTGAGGGACCATGATCTTTATGATGATTTTAACCGAGGGTCTTTGCTAAGGGTATCCCTACGTTCGAGGGACATGACTATTATTTTCTGAGGCAACCAAGTGAGGTATACCCTAAGAGTGCATATGTTCAAGGTGTGTTATGTTCAGTTATTTTAGTCTTGTGTTAAGTTTGCTAATGTTTGATTATTCTTGCCATACAATCCTATTAGTCATACATCTAGCAGTTAATAATTGCAGTAATTTAAAAGTGCAGAAATATAAAACCTAGCTATTACAAGGCTTCGGGGAGGGGGATTATGTACATATCCAAAACTGGGGGAAAAATAAATAAAAGCGGTAAAGGTCCTACTAATCATCTATTACATCCCAACATACAGTTACAATAATAAAATGAAGTGCGAAAGAATAATAACACGTAAATTTGAAAAGACGTCTAAAAATCCTAAGATATAAAAATCTTTTTGTTGTTTTTTGTTTTAACTTATAAAAATGGTTTAAGTTAAAAAATAATTGATCTAGATCTATATTTAAGAAAAAAGTTAATTATTAAAGAAACATGAAATTTAAATAAAAGAAATTAATTCTATGTTTTTTGGTATTTTTGTTACGAAAAGGAAAATAAATTAAAATGAAATTAAACCTAAGTTCTATTAATTTTAATTTAAAAAATAAGTTAAAGTGATTAGTTAATTAATTTACCAAAATTAAAATTTAATTAAGAAAAAATCCTAAATCTATTTTTATGTGATTTTTATATTTGTTTATTGATAAAAATAAAAAAAAGGATTAAAAGAAATAAATGAAATGAATAAAACAAGAAAATAAAGATGGGCCTAGTAGCAAAAGTAAACAGGGGGTGCAATCATCAGAAATCCCTAGGCCCGAATCTTCGAAATCTTCATGCTCTAACTATGGTGTTTTTTTTTATTCTTGCGTGGAACCTATGATTCAACCATCCATAATTGTTCTATATAAACTCAAACAAACGTTAGCATACCATAAAATGTGATTAAAATTAGAGATTCGAAGTTTAAAATTTTACCAAACCAGTGTTGTCAAATGGGGGCGTGCTAGGCGTGTGATGGATTTCTCTTGGGCCTTGTAGGACTCCTGAGGACTTCAAGAGGATAGTTTGAGGCTTGATGTCAATCGAGAGAGACCGGAACCTCGAGATATGGCTTGCACCAATTCTTTGATTTTTGGAGAGCTTTTTGAAGAGCTTTTTGAGGGCTTTTTAGAGAGGAATTTTGTGTCTTTCAAGCTTGTATGGCTCTATATTTATAGAGGAGAATGAGGAGACAAGAAAGCATGGAAAGAATCTCCCTTATAATGTTGTGTTTTAAGACCATGATCAAAATTTGAAAAAAATGCCATATTTGATGATTTTATGCCATTTTCACATGTGGATGAACCTGGACATATTTCAAGGGTTATTGCACAAAATAAATTGACATAAACCAGCATAAAACTTGCCCAAAATGGATTCACATCAAAATTTACATTATTTCTATTATTTATTTATTTAATTCTGATTTTTAATGAATAAAATATCAAAATAAATAGCATAAATAGTAGAAAAATGTATGGGTGAGCTTAGAGGTTGTGGACCATGTTAGAAATGAGTTTAAAACTTGAAAAGATAGGCCCATTTGGAAAAAATCCAAGTTTGGTCAATATTTGCTTCATGCATTTTTTTTCAAAAATTGTCCAACTTTGACAATGCATATCTCTCTCAATTTTAACCTTATGAGGGTGTTCTTGGACTTTTTAGAAAGCTTAGGATGTCCCCTAAGCAAAGTCTTTGGTTTCATATAAATTGAGTCTTCCATGTTCATGTATGAAGCTTTGACAAAAAAGGTGTTTTTGTTGACTTTTCAAAATGACCTATAATGTCCAAATTCATATCTTCTTGTGAGTACATATTTTGAACTTGGGAGATGAATATTAATTGTATGTAATTGTATCCTATTCAAAATGAGCTTTGGATGGGTCATTTCTGATAAAGTATGAGAAAGTTATGCTTGGTCAAATTTGAGTTGACTTTTCCTACAAAACCCTAATTTAGCAACTTTTGGGTTTTGATGAATTATGAGCAATCCTTGAGCAATAATGATCAACCCTTGATCAAATGATGAATAATACTTAAAATGAGGATGTTGACCAAAAATCTTGAAGTTTGACTGTATGTGGACCACAGTTGACTTTTGCCCTAGCATAGTCAATTTTCAGGCCTTTGAGCAATTGACTGAGCAAAATTCCTCTGCAAGGCTTGAAACATGACATGGATGATCTTGAGAACATTTTAGGACAATGGTGAGCATTTGAGACCCTTTGGACTCAAGTATCTTGATGCAACATGAAACCCTAATTTGAGGTAGACTGCCTTAGGAGAGAGTTTGTCTGGTCAACTCTTGGACTTCCTTGAGCAATTTGAGGATCTCACTTGAAATGTATTGAGAAATATGGGAGGGAAAATTTTGGGGTACAACAGCTGCCCCTGTTCAATCTTCTTAAACCTGAGGATGTAGATTGGCTTGTCTGCCTTTCGTGATCCGAGGGTGGAAGATGATTGAACACTAGAGTGCCCAGAAATTTGCACTCGCATGAAGTGGTACTGGCCTTGTGATGTTGGGAATGGGCTTATAGATGCCATTTGGAGATTGATGACGGAGGATGGGCTTAAAGATGCCATCAGAAGAAGTGTCGATTGCATAAGAGATTCCTTTGCGAGAGCCCGTATACCTGTTGTTGAGGAGGACTACACCGAGGAATATTGGTTTCTTTCTTGAGAGAAATAGAATTTTAGGAGATTCAGTCGTCCGTTATTCTACTGGGGAATCATCTCTTAGTCGGGGAGGTGAAAATGAACTGCTATCTGGTCGTGTTCCAGGCTTTACAGTGATTTGCTGAGGAAAATAAGATCGACTGCTATTTGGTCGTGCTCCAGGTTTTACAGTGACTTACTGAGGAGATGAGATTAAACTTGCTATCTGGTCATGACCCAGGGTTCGCAATTTCTCACTTCTTATCTGGCCGTGCTCTAGGCTTCAGAAGGAATTAAGTTGTTATCCGATCGCATCCGGGTTTCAACTTGAATTTAAGGCAATACTAATATCCGGTCGATTCCAGGCTTCTTAGTAATTGGCCAGGTAAACTGCTATTTGGTCGAATTCCAAGCTTCGTAGTACCTTATACTGTTATCTGGTCATAGTCCTAAGCTTCAGTGTCTTTCTCTATCTGGTCGTAATCCAGGCTTCACGGTGTCTCATACCATTATCTGGTCAATTCCAGGCTTCACGGTATCTTGTAGTGCTATCTGGTCGATCTCCAGGATTCACAATAACTTGCTCAGGGTTAAGCTATTTTTCGGTCGATTTCCGGGCTTCACAGCTTGTGTTTATGATATACCACTATCTGGTCGATTCCAGGCTTCATGGTGTCTTGTACTGCTATCTGGTCGATTTCCAGGCTTCATAGTAGCTTGCTGGGGATTCAACTATTTTCCGGTCGATTTACGAGCTTCATAGCTTGAATTTAAGATATACCACTATCTGGTCGATTCCAGGCTTCGTAGTAACTGGAGATATCAAGATATTATTCGGTCAATTTTCGGGCTTCATAGCTTGAATCTGAGATATACCACTATCTGGTCGATTCCAGGCTTCGTAGTATTTTGGAGATATCAAGATATTATCCGGTCGATTTCCGAGCTTCATAGCTTGAATCTGAGATATACCACTATCTGGTCGATTCCAGGCTTCGTAGTATTTTGGAGAAATCAAGATATTATCCAGTCGATTTCCGAGCTTCATAGCTTAAATTGGAATAGAAATCTTAGTATTGATTTGACTGAACCAGGGGAAAATTCAACTGGGAGAGAAATCTTAGTGTCGATTTGACTGGTCCCCGGAGAGGTCTCGGATTAACTTTGACTGGCATAGAAATTAGGGGAATCTTAGCGACGATTCGGCTGATCCAGACGAAAGTCTTAGAACATCTTCAGCTAGAATAGAAACCTTAGTATCAGTTTGACTGAACCAGATAAAACTTGTGAGAACTTGATTGCGTCTTTCCCTGAAAGGTAAAGAGTTAGTTGTATGCAATGTCATGATGTATGAAATGTATTGAGTAATGATGTTCTCAAAATAAATGATATTATGCTGTATGATGCATATGCGCATGCCATGATGTATGGATATGTAATGCCATTGTGATATTCTCCAGCTGGGGAGAATAAATTCTGGACTGCTGTTGGAGAGTACAAAGAGTTGAGTTCTTCGTTCTATACTCAGTTAATTGTGCATTTAGATCCCGTTTGAGTCTTGGAATATTGCCCTTGATGTTCCGGTGATGGTTCAGATACTGAAAGTTTACTTGAAAAAGGCATTCATTTTGTAATCTTTTTTTTTGCCGAGGATTTGTAGTAACCTCTTTTTTTGGTTTTATTATCCCTGTCTTTTGCCTGAACTGTTTCTTTTTGTGATTACAGTCAGCGGGATGCCCCGGTTTTTTTCTTAAGTCTCCTTCATAGGTTTTGACTTAATGGGCTTTTATTTCTAGAGATAATGACTGCCTGCCTTGATGATTATAGGGAACCATCACCTTCTTTTGTTTCGGAAGGATGTCTTTGATGCCATTCATTATGTATGAAGTATAATATTGCGACTGAACACGCATCTGAGTTAACTGAGAAACTACCCTGCCCCAGGTTATGATTAATGGTTTTAATTTATGTGAAAAGAAAACTCCTACTTCTTTGGCTTGAAGGGGTTGACTAGGGATTATCTTCCTTATAACTCCACTGTTTAGGATTTGAAACAACGCCTGTACATCGTTAGCGGGGTCTGTTCAAAATCATATTATAGAGATTGTGGTATCATTTTCGTCATCCTCCCTCTAAGGCTTAGAGTTTTTAATCGAGAGTTGAATATCACAAAAGGAAATAAGAACACATTTTTGAAATAGTGAATACGAATGAATTGATTTAAGACAAACATGTGCAATGCATTGATGAAATAACGAGGTTTGATATGAATAAATGTTCAAACAATCAAAAGAAAATTACAAATTGAAAATTCTAGTGAACGAAAAGCCCTCTTGTTAGAACTTGTCACTTCAAATGGTATACTTTGGAGGGATGACATAAGAACTCAGCCTGACCTTCTTGTGAGAATTCTAGCGCTCCTTCATCAATCAGGTCTTGAATTTTATTTCTCAACGCCCAACAGCTGTTGGTGTCATGTCCAGGGCTGTTGGAATGGTATGCACACCTTGCATCAGGATTGTACCTTGGGGAGGCTATGTTAGGATTCTGAGGAGAGTCCCTTAATATAACCAACTTGGCCTTCAATGGGCGTTGCAATGCTTGAGCCAATGACATATTGATTTTGGTAAACTGCCTTTTGGGCATATTCGGCTTACTCTGATCAACCCGTTGTTTTTGGCGAGGTTGCTGTTGGACCCGTAATGTAGTAGCAATTTGGAAAGGTCCATTCTTCACCAAGCCAACCTTTTGTCTTCTTGGAGGTTGATCAATGACTTGGTCCCCGTCCTCGACTGTTAGCTTCATACTGTTTTATCAGTCTTGATGAAGTTGGTTGGTGATGGTTCTCAACTCTTCTTGTCCCCGGGCTAGGTCTTGGATAAGATCCATCTGCCCCAGCATCTGGGTTCTTATTGCCTCTACCTAGGCTTGCAGTTGTTCTAACCGTTCGTCCTTACTATCTTCAGGACTTTTCTTGACCAAATTCCCAACGAGGAGTGTTTTCAACTCTTCCTTCCCCTTGGATAGGTTTAGGAATATGTCCCTGAACCGAGCTTCTTGAGTTTGAAGATCTCTGTTGTCTTGTTTGAGAGCCATTGCTTAAATAAACAGCGAGAACATGAGAGACCTATACTGGAAGACCTGTTATGCAATGATATGTATGATATATGTATGCAATGTTTTCAAGGATCTCGCGGGGTAAACAAGAAACTGTTAGAATTTGATTGCAGCTTGATTGAAGAAACTTCGTGTCGTTAAGAGTCCTTCTTCAAGAGTCAAGCTCACCATATCGAGTGGGTCATAGCCACTGACTCAAGTTATCATGTTTTGATCTCTAGACGTCATTGGCTAGAGGAAAATAAATCCCCTTTGCCCCTTGCTAGACGTTTGATTTACCATAACCTGCATCACAAACCCTTGAGATCCTTGAAATGGTTAAGGAAATGTTAAGGCATGGTGTTATGATGTGTATGCTATGCGTTTAAGCAAAAGTGCGAGGTGATGTAAGCAAGTAAATCTGGCAAGAAATCCAAGTTATTGGATAAGGATTGTAAACAAAACCTGCAAGGAACTCATGTTGTCAGATAATAAAACTGTGCAAGTAGTCCAAGCTGAAAGCACACAAGTCATACAAACAACCTTAGGTTTAGGCTTGCATGAGGTCAAAGGTAATACCCTCTTGAAGTTAAGTTGGTTCAACCTGTCCTAGAAAAGTAACCGGGTTCTAGAGGATCTCGATATCACTGACCATCCTCCATCGGTCATGGTTTCAGCTCACGCAATCTTTTCTTGCGGCCGGAACTATCTCGAGAGTATGGTCTAAATGAGTGTAGCATCGAGTATCAACCAGTTCTCAGCTTTATACTGAGGCCGACTATCTCGCTACTTTCTAATGGCAAGTTGGTCGATTAAAGGTTCTAAGGTCAGTTGATGCTTAACGACACACGCAGCGGCCCCGTATTCTCCTCGTTTCTCCATAAGGGATACCGATATCAACCAATGTGCCACATCAACGTAGCTACTGCTTCAACCGTATCGGTCTACGCTGTACAGTTCCCTCACAGTTTATTGCTACTTACCTAAAAGGTGTCCCCAGATGCGGGTTAGGATCTATAGTAACTCCCAAACAACCCTTAAAAGTAAAGCAACCAAGACAAACAAGAGAAGAAAATATGATGAACTAGATCCTAAGGTATACCCTACTTATTAATTCCCCAATAGAGTCGCCAGTTCTGTGATACAGTGGAAGAACCGACTGTTTTGGAAAATGCTGGTTTGCGTTTTGCGTTTGTGTTCGTAAAATGTCGCGATAAGCAAGAGTCGCCACCGACTTTTATTTTATCCAACTGGAAAGGACAAAAGCACAAAAAAAATTCCTTTTTCTAGATTTTGAGTACGGGGGTAGATTATAGAAAGGGAAGGTATTAACACCCTTTCTATCCGTGGTTTTCCACGGGCTCTTAGGTACTTGCTCATCTTTTTAAAATTGCTTGTGTTTGTGTTTGTTTTGAAAAGTTTTGTTTTACTTCGTTTTAACCCTTGTTTCTGTCCTCAAGAGTGTTACGAAGTTGTTTTTTTGAAAATTTGTTTTGAAATGTGTAAGTGTGAAAAAGTTCGATTTGAGCAAGTACCTAACAGTTATCTACCTAATCGAAAAAAAGATCGTTTCTGTTCTTGTTTCCCTTAGACAACGCTATCCCACTATTGAGAAATAGGTAGCACCGTCGTTGGAATTGCAAGGGTCAATTCGAAAGGGACGTAATGGTCATTGAAGGCAACATGTAAGGATACCTTAGCATTTCGAAGGGACTGTCATCATATATTCGTAGGCAACATCGAGGGACAAGATCATTTCTCGTAGGCAACTCGAGGGACATTGAGGGACCATGATCTTTATGATGATTTTAACCGAGGGTCTTTGCTAAGGGTATCCCCACGTTCGAGGGACATGACCATTATTTTCCGAGGCAACCAAGTGAGGTATACCCTAAGAGTGCATATGTGCAAGGTGTGTTATGTTCAGTTATTTTAGTCTTGTGTTAAGTTTGCTAATGTTTGATTATTCTTGCCATACAATCCTATTAGTCATACATCTAGCAGTTAATAATTGCAGTAATTTAAAAGTGCAGAAATATAAAACCTAGCTATTACAAGGCTTCGGGGAGGGGGATTATGTACATATCCAAAACTGGGGGAAAAATAAATAAAAGCGGTAAAGGTCCTACTAATCATCTATTACATCCCAACATACAGTTACAATAATAAAATGAAGTGCGAAAGAATAATAACACGTAAATTTGAAAAGACGTCTAAAAATCCTAAGATATAAAAATCTTTTTGTTGTTTTTTGTTTTAATTTATAAAAAGGGTTTAAGTTAAAAAATAATTGATCTAGATCTATATTTAAGAAAAAAGTTAATTACTAAAGAAACATGAAATTTAAATAAAAGAAATTAATTCTATGTTTTTTGGTATTTTTGTTACGAAAAGGAAAATGAATTAAAATGAAATTAAACCTAAGTTCTATTAATTTTAATTTAAAAAATAAGTTAAAGTGATTAGTTAATTAATTTACCAAAATTAAAATTTAATTAAGAAAAAATCCTAAATCTATTTTTATGTGATTTTTATATTTGTTTATTGATAAAAATAAAAAAAGGGATTAAAATAAATAAATGAAATGAATAAAACAAGAAAATAAAGATGGGCCTAGTAGCAAAAGTAAACAGGGGGTGCAATCATCAGAAATCCCTAGGCCCGAATCTTCGAAAGCTTCATACTCTAACTATGGTGTTTTTTTTATTCTTGCGTGGAACCTATGATTCAACCATCCATAACTGTTCTATATAAACTCAAACAAACGTTAGCATACCATAAAATGTGATTAAAATTAGAGATTCGAAGTTTAAAATTTTACCAAACCGGTGTTGTCAAATGGGGGCGTGCTAGGCGTGTGATGGATTTCTCTTGGGCCTTGTAGGACTCCTGAGGACTTCAAGAGGATGGTTTGAGGCTTGATGTCAATCGAGAGAGACCGGAACCCCGAGATATGACTTGTACCAATTCTTTGATTTCTGGAGAGCTTTTTGAAGAGTTTTTTGAGAGCTTTTTAGAGAGGAATTTCGTGTCTTTCAAGCTTGTATGGCTCTATATTTATAGAGGATAATGAGGAGACAAGAAAGCATGGAAAGAATCTCCCTCATAATGTTGTGTTTTAAGATTATGATCAAAATCCGAAAAAATGCCATATTTGATGATTTTATGCCATTTTCATATGTGGATGAACCTGGACATATTTGAAGGGTTATTGCACGAAATCAATTGACATAAAACAGCATAAAACTTTCCCAAAATTGATTCACATCAAAATTTACATTATTTCTATTATTTATTTATTTAATTCTGAATTTTAATGAATAAAATATCAAAATAAATAACATAAATAGTAGAAAAATGTATGGGTGAGCTTAGAGGTCGTGGACCATGTTAGGAATGAGTTTCAAACTTGAAAAGATAGGCCCATTTGGAAAAAAATCCAAGTTTGGTAAATATTTGCTTCATGCATTTTTTTCAAAAATTGTCCAACTTTGACAATGCATATCTCTCTCAATTTTAACCTTATGAGGGTGTTCTTTGACTTTTTAGAAATCTTAGGATGTCCCCTAAGCAACCTCTTTGGTTTCATATAAATTGAGTCTTCCATGTTCATGTATGAAGCTTTGACAAAAAAGGTGTTTTTGTTGACTTTTCAAAATGACCTATAATGTCCAAATTCATATCTTCTTGTAAGTGCATATTTTGAACTTGGGAGCTGAAGATGAATTGTATGGAATTGTATCCTATTCAAAATGATCTTTGGATGGGTCATTTCTGATAAAGTATGAGAAAGTTATGCTTGGTCAAAGTTGAGTTGACTTTTCCTGCAAAACCCTAATATAGCAACTTTTGGGTTTTGATGAATTGTTAAAAATCCTTGAGGAATAATGATCAACCCTTGATCAAATGATGAATAATACTTCAAAATGAGGATGTTGACCAAAAATATTGAAGTTTGACTGTATGTGGGCCACAATTGACTTTTGCCCTAGCACAGTCGATTTTCAAGCCTTTGAGCAATTGACTGAGCAAACTTCCTCTGCAAGGCTTGAAACTTGACATGGATGATCTTGAGAACATTTTAGGACAATGGTGATCATTTGATACCCTTTGGACTCAAGTATCTTGATGCAACACGAAACCCTAATTTGAGGTAGACTGCCTTAGTAGAGAGTTTGTCTGGTCAACTCTTGGACTTCCTTGAGAAATTTGAGGATCTCACTTGAAATGTATTGAGAAATATGGGAGGGCAAATTTTGGGGTACAACAACTTGGACCTGAACTTGTTCGTGAGACTACTGAGAAGGTGAAGTTGATTCGAGAAAAGATGAAAGCTTCACAAAGTAGACAGAAGAGTTATCATGACAAGCGAAGGAAGGATTTAGAATTTCAAGCTGGTGATCATGTGTTTTTGAGAGTTACACTTGTGACTGGTGTTGGGCGAGCATTGAAGTCTAAAAAGCTCACTTCTCGTTTTATTGGACCGTATCAGATTTCAGAGAGAGTGGGGAATGTTGCTTATAGAGTGGCCTTACCGTCTAATCTTTCAAATTTGCATGATGTGTTTCACATGTCGCAACTTCGGAAGTATATTTCAGATCCATCTCATGTGATTCATATGGACGACGTGCAAGTACGAGATAATCTTACGGTGGAGACGATGCCTGTACGGATCGCGGATCGTGAAATGAAGACTCTGAGGGGCAAAGAGATTGCCTTGGTTAAAGTGGTTTGGCTAGGAGCTGTTGGTGAAAGCATGACTTGGGAGCTGGAGAGCAAGATGCGAGACTCCTATCCTGAATTGTTTGATTGAGGTGATTTTCGAGGACGAAAATATTCTAATTGGGGGAGAGTGGTAACGCCCGTAATTTAATTAATTATTTAATTAAATTATTTTTCGAATATTTATGAAGATGTGTTATAATTAAATGGATTTATTTTGCTAAGTGGAGAAATAATATTAGAGATATAATATTATATGGTGAAATAATATTAGAAGTGTAATATTATTTAATGTGGGCTTATTTTGAAGGAATAGAAGTAATAAGGGGGTGTGTTGGTTTTAAGCCCAATAAGGAATAATAGAATAATAGGGTTATTTTATCATTTGTTAGAAGGAATAGAAAGAAAGAAGAAGTAGAAAGAATAAGGATTTGTAAGAGAACGTGCAAGCTGCTAGAGAAAGTGGAAAACGGCAAGCACGAGAATTCAACCGGAAATTGTAGAGCGACCTTCAATCCAAGGTAAGGGTGGGGTTATAACTCTATAATTTGGTGTATGATTATTGGTATGTGGGATTGGTGATGATTGTTGTATTGTTCTTGAATTGTATGTATATGATGATGTATGATGAGAATCGATGAATGTTTGGATGAATAATGATGTCTTTATGTTGTTTAATTGCTGCAAGATTATAGGGTAATTATGGGTGATGAATTGACGTGATTATAATAAGTTTTAGGGCTTTAGTTATGGAACCATAGAGAGATGCGGTGATGGAAAACATAGAATACTGTAGTGATGAAAATGCAGAACGTTACAATGGTGAAAACGCAGAACCGTACGTGGAAGTACCAGAAGTTGTTGTCTAGAACAATGAATCAATTAGGGATGGCGTTAAGCATACTGTTCCTAATTAGGTTGATAACAGGCAAAGAATCAAAATAGTAGGATGAAATAAAAAGTAGCAGTTCTGACATTAGAAGTATGATGATTTGAGTTGTGTTAGATTAGTGCAAGATGAAAGTTTTGATGTTATACGTATGTTAGTTAGCAGTTGCACTAGTCAGAATTTGCATTAGTCAGAAGATGGCATTATTCAGAAGATGTGATGATCAAAAGTTGTATCTGGTCAGAAGATGGAGTTAGTCAGAAGATGTGGCTAGTTAGAATTTTTATTAGTCAGAAGATGGGGTTAGTCAGAAGATGTGATGATCAGAAGTTGTACCTGGTCAGAAGATGGGGTTATCTAGAAGCTGTAATGATCAGAAGTTGCATCTGATCAGAGGTTGCAGTAGTCAGAAGCTATAGTAGTCAGAAGATTGTGTCGCTTAGAGGTTGCGTCATCAGAAGTTGTGTATTTAGAAATAGGGTTGGTTAGAGGTTGCATGGTCAGAAGTTGGATGGCCTTTGCGTTGTTTTGTGCAGAGCGATGAAAGTTAGATGCTTAGAAGCTGCTGTTTGAGCTATAAAAGTAGGATAGTGACGGTCTTGACATTAGAATTACTGAATGACAGTATTGATTTACTGTGGAATTAATGTTCAGCTGAGTTGTTAATGAGAAGTTATTAATAAATAAATGATGTTTAATGATTTATAAATAAATGACGTTTGATGAATTTTTGAGATGTTATTTTGAGATGTTATTATGAGATGTTAATTTGAGATGTTTTGAGATGATAATTTGAGATGTTTTGAGATGATTTGAGATGTGGTTAACTTGGGTGTTATCATTCCATTCATGGTTGTGTCGCATACATTGCATTTTTGAGATGGAGCTTATGCTCGTTGAGATGGCCTGGATTGGCAAATTTTGAGATGAAGGATATGCCTTGTTGATGCCTCTTTTAATTGGCAAATGTTTGAGATGGGAGTTCTGCTCCGATGGTACAACATGCATTTGCATAGTATTGAGTCGCGTTATATGATTTCATAAAGAGGTGTATTTTGAGGTTGATGAATGAATATTATTTTTGAGATTGTTGTTGATTATGAGATGAGAAGTGGTGATGTTGTTGATCTAATTTAATATATTAATTATCATGAACTTTATTATATTGTTAGATATCTCACCCTTCTATTTGAATGTTGCCCCTATGTTGGTAACGTGCAGGTAATCGAGAGTGAAGGCTGTATACCTTCAATAGTTTGAGTCGGTGTCATTGCTCTGATATGTATCACTCGGGGGGATAAACGCTTGCTGTTTTTGATTGTTGATTTTCAGTTGTTGAACTTTAAATTTATCATTATTAAATATGTGATGTTTCAAAGTTGCTGTTTTGTTGTTACAGATGTTATTAAGACACCCGCTGCGTAGATGTTGATTTATTTGATTAAAGATGTTATGTTGATGGTTCATCTAATGTTTGAAAAGTGTTATATATCCACGATGAATGCAATGAATTTGTTAGAAGAATCTGTGACGTCCCGATTCATTTGTATAATTGAAATTCTATAACTCTGATTTATCTTGCATAATTGCTCGGGGTAGAATTGGGGTGTTACAGCTTCCCTTCCATGCACAACTTGCATGACTTTTCAGGATTCTTGATTGTAGGAATTCCATGTACCAGATTCTTTGATTTTAGATGCCCTAAACTTCTGAAATTCAGATGACCAAATCTTCTGTGCCATAGCTCACTCTCCGTGACAACACTTGTTAAACTAAGACATTCAGAGCCTGCAGTTCTAACATTCACCTTGAATGTTCTGTTCCTTCCCTGTTCTGACTCCATAATCAACTTTTGATTACAACCATACAACTTCAGAAGATTGTCCTTCATGATAACTGAAAAACCATTCTCAATCAGTTATCCCACACTCATCAGATTGCTTTTCATGCTAGGTACCATACATTCTGGATCACTGTTGCTTTCCCATTATTTAAAATGATTCTGACATTTCCCATACCTTCTGCATTGAGGTATTTATGATCAGCACATCTGATCTTTATACTCTTCCCAGAGTCAAAATTAACCAACCATTTCTTGTTTCCAGTAAGATGGTTTGAACACCCTGTGTTCATATGCCACCACTCTGATGAATTCAGATCGTTGGGTTCATAAGCCAACAATGGCACATATTCATCATCTGACTCTCCTCTGACTGTATTTACTTATTCTGACTTCCTTTCTTTGTTTGACCAACAATCTTTGGCATAGTGGCCAAAGTTCTTGCAATAGTAAAACTGAACATTCTTCTTGTCAGACTTCTCCTTTCCCTTCTGGATATTCTTCTGCCTATCAGAGTTTGAAGCTTCTGACCTTTGACCACCCTTAGTTTTCTTCCTGGATTTTGACCAAGTCTTCTTCTGATACTTCTTACCAAAAGTTACTTTCAAAGCCTGCTGCTCTACTTCCCTCTCAAAATTTCTCACAATCATAAGCAACTCATGTGCCTCTAGACTACTTTCCAGCTCTTCAACTCTCATGGTGCTCAGATCTTTAAAATGTTTAATTGCTACCACAATGTAATCAAACTGAGAAGCTAAAGATCTCAAGATCTTCTCAATGATTATTTGTTCAGAAAGAGTTTCTCCATAAGCTTTCATCTCATTAGTGATCAGAATCACTCTAGAGATATACTCAGAAACCTTCTCGTTGCCTGTAACGCCCGTAATTTAATTAATTATTTAATTAAATTATTTTTGGAATATTTATGAAGATGTATTATAATTAATTGGATTTATTTTATTAAGTGGAGAAATAATATTAGAGATATAATATTATGTGGTGAAATAATATTAGAAGTGTAATATCATTTAATGTGGGCTTATTTTGAAGGAATAGAAGTAATAAGGGGGTGTGTTGGTTTTAAGCCCAATAAGGAATAATAGAATAATAGGGTTATTTTATTATTTGTTAGAAGGAATAGAAAGAAAGAATCAGTAGAAAGAATAAGGATTTGGAAGAGAACGTGCAAGCTGCTAGAGAAAGTGAAAAACGACAAGCACGAGAATTGAACCGGAAATTGTAGAGCGACCTTCAATCCAAGGTAAGGGTGGGGTTCTAACTCTATAATTGAGTTTATGATTATTGGTATGTGGGATTGGTGATGATTGTTGTCTTGTTCTTGAATTGGATGTATATGATGATGTATGATGAGAATCAATGAATTTTTGGATGAATAATGATGTCTTGATGTTGTTTAATTGCTGCAAGATTATAGGGTAATTATGGGTGATGAATTAATGTGATTATAATAAGTTTTAGGGCTTTAGTTATGGAACCATAGTGAGATGCGGTGATGGAAAACATAGAATACTGTAGTGATGAAAACGCAGATTGTTACAATGGTGAAAACACAGAACCGTACGTGGAGGTACCAGAAGTTGTTGTCTAGAACAATGAATCAATTAGGGATGGCGTTAGGCGTACTGTTCCTAATTAGGTTGATAACAGGCAAATAATCAAAATAGTAGGATGAATAAAAAGTAGCAGTTCTGACATTAGAAGTATGATGATTAGAGTTGCGTTAGCTTAGTGCAAGATAAAATTCTGATGTTATACATATGTTAGTTAGCAGCTGCACTAGTCAGAATTTGCATTAGTCAGAAGATGGCATTAGTTAGAAGATATGATGATCAGAAGTTGTATCTGGTCAGAAGATGGAGTTAGTCAGAAGATGTGGCTAGTCAAAAAATTTATTAGTCAGAAGATGGGGTTAGTCAGAAGATGTGATGATCAGAAGTTGTACCTGGTCAGAAGATGGGGTTAGCCAGAAGCTGTGATGATCAGAAGTTGCATCTGATCAGAGGTTGCAGTAGTCAGAAGCTATAGTAGTCAGAAGATTGTTTCGCATAGAGGTTGCGTCATCAGAAGTTGTGTATTTAGAAATAGCGTTGGTTAGAGGTTGCGTGGTCAGAAGTTGGATGGCCTTTGCGTTGTTTTGTGTAGAGCATTGAAAGTTAGATGCTTAGAAGCTGATGTTTGAGCTATAACAGTAGGATAGTGACAGTCTTGACGTTATAATTACTGAATGACAATATTGATTTACTATGTAATTAATGTTCAGCTGAGTTATTAATGAGAAGTTATTAATAAATAAATGATGTTTGATGATTTATAAATAAATGAAGTTTGATGAATTTTTGAGATGTTATTTTGAGATGTTATTATGAGATGTTAATTTGAGATGTTTTGAGATGATAATTTGAGATGTTTTGAGATGATTTGAGATGTTGTTAACTTGGGTGTTATCATTACATTCATGGTTGTGTCGCATACATTGCATTTTTGAGATGGAGCTTATGCTCGTTGAGATGGCCTGGATTGGCAAATTTTGAGATGAAGGCTATGCCTTGTTGATGCCTCTATTAATTGGCAAATTTTTGAGATGGGAGTTCTGCTCCGATGGTACCACATGCATTTGCATAGTATTGAGTCGCATTATATGATTTCATAAAGAGGTGTATTTTGAGGTTGATGAATGAATATTATTGTTGAGTTTGTTGTTGATTATGAGAGAAGAAGTGGTGATGTTGTTGATCTAATTTAATATATTAATTAGCATGCACTTTATTATATTGTTAGATATCTCACCCCTTCTGTTTGAATGTTGCCCCTATGTTGGTAACGTGCAGGTAATCGAGAGTGAAGGTTGTATACCTTCAATAGTTCGAGTCGGTGTCATTGCTCTGATATGTAACACTCGGGGGGAAGAACGCTTGCTGTTTTTGATTGTTGATTTTCAGTTGTTGAACTTTAAACTGATTATTATTAAATATGTGATGTTTTAAAGTTGTTGTTTTGTTGTTAGAGATGTTATTAAGAATTCCGCTGCGTAGATGGTGATTTATTTTATTAAAGATGTTATGTTGATGGTTCATCTAATGTTTGAAAAGTGTTATATATCCACGATGAATGCAATGAATTTGTTAGAAGAATTTGTGACGTCCCGATTCATTTGTATGATTGAATTTCTATAACTCTGATTTATCTTGCATAATTGCTTGGGGTAGAATTAGGGTGTTACAAAGTTGGTATCAGAGCAAAAGGTTGGTCCGACCTTGTAGTTGAGTCTTAGTTGTCTAACAATTGAGTATTTTTATTTGAGTTCTAATCGTTGTTTATGTTGTAGTGAGAAGTTGAGATGGCTGGAAGGAATGATGTTGCTCTTGCTACTGCTTTAGAAGCAATGGCTCATGCGATGGAAAATCAGCTGAATGCTGACGGGAATGCTAGATCTCGTAGCTTGGCGAATGTGATCGGTGGGAATGAGAACTGACTGTTTTGGAATGCTGGTTCGCGTTTGCGTTTGTTTTTGCAAAATGTCGCGGACAAAAGCACAGAAAAATTCCTTTTTGAGATGTATCTCGGGTTCGGGAGGTAGATTATAGAAAGGGAAGGTGTTAGCATCCTTTCTATCCGTGGTTATCCACGGGCTCTTAGGTACTTGCTCACTATGTTTTCAAAAATTTGCTTTTCTTTGTGATTGTGGGTTTGAAAAGAGTTTTTGTTTGAAAGAGAGTGTAAGTGCGAAAAGTTTTGTTTTTGTTTTCAAAAGAGCAAGTACTTAAGAACATCTACCTACTCAAAAAGGAATTAAACTGTGCAAATGTCCTTTAGACAATGCTATCCCACTATTGAGGAGTAGGTAGCATCGTCGTTGGAGTTTTCGAGTCAATTCGATTAAGGGACGTGTGGTCACTAAAGCAATGTTAGGACGCCTTAGCGGTAACCCTAATGTCTTAGATCATTTTTCCGAGGCAACCGTTTCGAGGCAACTATGATCTTTGGACAAGAGGGCGACCTCTAAAACTTCCTATACTCAATGACCACGTTCGAGGCAACCAAGTGAGGTGTACCCTAAGAGTGGCATGTGCAAGTGTGTTGTTTTCAGTTTATTTTATCTTTGTTTATGTCATGGGTAATCTATGTTGATTTTAAGTTCATACATTGGATCTTGTCATGCATTCCCTATTATCAAACGTCTAACCGTTAATATTGTGCGGAAATTAAATTGCGGGAAATTAAATCTAAACTATTACAAGGCGTCGGGTATTTACATCGCCAAAAACAAACCCTTGAAAATTAAATTGCGAAAAGTAAATAAAAGCGATAAATAAAAGTCCTAAATTAAAACTATTACATCCTTGGAGCAATTACAATATATGGATAAAAAATAATATGCGCGTGAGAAAAATTGAATCGGGATGTCCTAGGGTTTTGATCCTTTTTATCAAATAAAACATATTTTTTTGTTATTTTTTGGATTAAAAATTAGGTCTAAATTAAATGGAATTAATTAATTAAAAGAAAATATTTTTGAGTTTTTTTAATTTTAATTAAGGAAATAAAATTAGAAAGGTAAAAATATATCAAAATCCTAATTCTAAATCAATTTTAATTTATTGCAAAATATATTATCATTAAACCTAATTTAAAACTAAATTAATTGGTTAATTTTTATTTACAAAAATAAATAATGAAATTAATAAATATTATTTTTTTGGTGTTTTCTGATTTTATAAAAAAAGTTAGTTAGTTAATTCGTTAATTAAACAAAATAATAAAACAAATTAAATAAAAGAAATATAGAAAAGAAAAAGAGCAAACAAAAGGGGGTCTGGGCCTAAAAGGGGGTTGATTCATCAGAATTCCATGCCCAAACGTAAGCAACCTTGTTGGACTTTTGTGGTTCAGTGCATGCTTGTTGACCAAGGAGCATGGTGATCCTTCATTCATGACCACTGGATCTAGGTTTGGAGCCATCTGGCGCACTGAGATTTGAGGTGTATGGTGGACCTCCCTTTGAAAACTGCACATGAATACCTGAAGGAGAAAAACAAATAAGGTTTTGGGGGACCTGGGATTCGAACACAGGTCCCAATACTCATATGCCAACGCGCTTACCACTCAATCAACTGCATCTTTTTGTTATTGGAATAGCAACTAAATATAATATATGGAAACCACTTAATATGCTGAAAAAAAACAAAAAAATGCGCTATGATTCAAATTGACCAATCACGATGTGACACCTCTCCATCTTCCTCACAAAACCTGGTTCGATTACCTGCGGATTTTTATCCGCAGGAAGTTTCGTAGGACGTTTCAAAAATTGTCTCCAGGCCATGAAAACGATATCCAAGATTACAGACATGTTCGTCTCTGTCTCCTCATCATCCCTGTAACCACCATTCATCTTGATTTTGCCTATATGAAAAACGCCTAAAACACAAGAACATGAACCCTAGGTTCGAGCATCATGATACAGGGTCCAATAATGAAATTGAATAAAGCAAAAATGTTCTAAATCAAATAACAAACATGAATATGCCAATATTTTGAAGAAAAGATGCAAGAACTGGAAGTTTGGATTCCATGTTCAGAGGTCAACTCGTGATGACTTACAGTGCGATGTAGGTGATGAAAAGACTTCCTTTTGATTGGTATAGCACCACTGGATGTCAAGGAAGAGAGTTGCGTTTTTCTTTTGGTCTGAAAGTGCCTCCAATGTCGTTTTTCATCTCACACTTTTTCAAGGATTTTTGCAAAGTGGTGTTGTACCCCAAAATTTGCCCTCCCATAACCTTCAAAGTTTTGACAAGAATCATCCACAATTGGTTCAAGTCTACTCAAAGGCTACACAGTCAACCATCCTCCTGAAGCCAGTCAAACTAGGGTTTTGGTTCTCACAAGGAAGCTGAAGTTTTCAAGGCCTCAATCAAGTCTCCCATGCACATAAACATTGTCAAGCACCTACATGTCAAGTTTCAAGACTTTCAGCACAAAGTTGCACAGTCAAAAACCCTAATTGCACTACAGTCAACTGTAGGGGCAAAATGGTCATTTGACAGTCAAAAGTTCAAATTTTTGGTCAACATATCATTTTGAAGCCACAAACATCATTTGATCAATGCTTGATCATGATTCTCAAAACTTGGCTCAAAAATCATCAAGATACAAAAGTTTCTATTTTTGGACAGTTGAAAAAGTCAACTGAAATTGACCAGGGCATAACTTTCACATGGTTCATCAGAAAAATTCCATCCAAAGCTCATTTTGAAGAGAAAGACATTTCCTACAACTCATCTTCATACTTCAAGTCCAAGAAATTCTCTCACAAAAAGTTATCAATTTCAACATTATAGGTCATTTTCAAAAGTCAACAAAAAGGGACTTTAAGTCAAAGGCCATAACTTGAGATTGGTAAATCAAAATGACATGGGACCAAAGACATTGTTTAGAGGACTTCAAGACCTTTCTAAAATGTCCAAGAACATGAGCAAAGCTTAAAAATTGAGCAAGTTATGCGTTGGAGAAGTTGGGAAATTTTTGTGAAATGGCCAAAATCATTTATCCTTGAAATCTCATTTTTGACAAAAGGGGCCCACTTTTTCCACTTGAATTGACTTGGCCATGCCTCCCACGTGTCCCACCTTTTATTTCAGATTTTTTTATTAATTTTTTCATTTTTTATTGATTTTATTGGATTTAATTAATTTTAAATCTTTTAAAATCAAAAGAAATTCAAAAATTAATTTAAAAGGGAATATTTGGTCTTTACTAGCCTTGAAACATCATTATGTGCCTACCAAAATTCGTGCAAGGGAGTAAACAAGGCAAGAATTCAAAAATGGACTCAAAATGGAAAGTTGATAATGGTGGTTTATGTGAAAATCCAAAACTTCATTGCAAGGCTTAAAAGCTCCTTAATGTGACTGATTCTCATCCAAGCATATATATACAAGCCTTGCAAGCCTCATTCACAACCTAAAAAAAAGTGCACAAACTGCCAGAGCAAAAACTAAAAAGTGTCAAAAAAAAGTGTGAGATCAAAAATCCATCATACCGCGCTGTAAGTTCTTCTCAGGTCCCCTATAATTTCCATATTATTTTTTCAATTGCTTTCATGTGCAGATTCTCAAAAGAGGAACACCATAAACCTCATATCCCAGCGCTCCAAGTGTTCACCAGCACAGATCTAAGGGCCAACACCCCCCATGGTTTGCATCACATTTTCTTTTTTTCATTTTTCTTTTCTTCTTTTTATTTTAATTGTTTTCCTTTTGTTTTATTTAAATCATCAAATTAATTTTTATAACACAAAAATACAAAAAAATCAGAAATCAAGAAAACACAAAAAATATGTTTTATTAATATTAATTTCTATTGATTTTATAATTAAATTCCATAACTAATTTAGATTTAATCCTAGGTTATAATTTAATTCTTTTTTTTCACAATAAACCAAAAATAATAAAATTAGATCTTTAATACTTTTTCCCTTTTTTTGTAATTAATTAAATATTTTGTCATCAACCATTAATTTTGTAAATAAGTTTTATAATTAATTAGTTTTAATTTTAGGTTTTAACTTTAATGCATTTTCTTTAATAAATTAAAAACAATTAGAATTAGAATTAATTACTTGACTTTTAATTAATTTAATTTTCTTTAATGTCATAAATACAAAAAAAAAACATAAAAATAATTTCTTCTTTTATTTATTTAATTTAATTATTTTAACTTAATTATTTTAAATTCCTTCAAAGGGTTCAACGCCCTCGCATTCGGTCATTTTTTTTCCTTTTTCGCGCGTTTTATTTATTTTTGATGTAAATATAATGTACTTGTACCAAAGCCATGTAATAGCTATTAGATATTTATTTTCTGCAATTTATTTTTTAAATCGGGTCTGGATTAATTTGGCGTTGTAGACCCGCGCCTTTGTAATAGCGTAGGACCTTTACCTTTTCCGCACTTTAAATTCCCGCACTTTTAACTGTTAAACAATGACATGAAAGAATGAATGCCCAAAAATAAAATCAAAACGTAGATCACCAATGCATGACAAGACAAACAATAAACTGAAAATGACACACAATTCACACACCACCCCTAGGGTACGCCTCACTGTTGCCTTGCCTCGAAAGGTGATCGTTGAGTAGAGGACGTCTTAGTAAGTCCTCATGATCCGGGAACCTGGCATGAGGGTAGCTTCTAAGGTGTCTTCCCATTACTCCGGTGATCACCATGTCCCGAACCTCGAATTGACCCGAACACCTCCAACGGTGGTGCTACCTACCTCTCAATGGTGGGATGGCACTACTTTAAAGGATATTTACACAGACGAATTCCTTAGGGTAGGTAGGTTCTCATGGATACTTGCTCTAAATTTCAAAAACAAACAAAATACTTTTCACACCTACACTTTCTAAAAGTTTTCAAACAAATTTTTCATACACTCTTGAGGACAGATACAAGAGTTACTTAGAAATTTTTCAAACGAAACTTTTTCAAAACCCACTCACACTTTGAAAAGCAAACATTTTGAAAACACAGTGAGCAAGTATCTAAGAGCCCATGGATAACCATGGATAGAAAGGGTGCTAACACCTTCCCTTTCTATAATCTACCTCCCGGACCGAGAGCAATCTCTTTAAAGGAATTTTTCTGTGCTTTTGTCCTTTCCATTTGGAGAAAATAAAAGATGGTGGCGACTCTTGCTTACCGCGACATTTCGCGAAACAGCTTTAAAACAGTCAGTTCCAGATCCACCGATCACAGAACTGGCGACTCTGCTGGGGACAAACTTTATAAGTGAGGTGTACCTTAGGACTAAGATCACTGTGTTTTCAATTGTCTGAATTGTTTGCTTTATTATTGTGGGTACTGTCTTGGGAGTTCTATAGATCCTAACCCGGATCTGGGGATACCTTCTTAGAAAGTAGCAACAAGGCTGTGAGGGAACTGTGCGGGGTATACCGACATGGTTGAAGCAGTCTGCTACGTTGATGTGGCACTTTGGTGTGTACCGGTAACCCTTGAGTCAATCAAGGAGAGTACGGGGCCTCCGCGTGGTGTCGTGAAGCATCAACAGACCTTAGGAACCTTAATTGAACCATCTTGGCCTCTTTAGGGTAGTGAGATGACTACTTTAGTGTACTCCGAAGTCGGTTGATACTCGATACTACACTCAATTGAGGGTTGTTTTCTTGGGATATTTTGATCGCCAGTCAGTGGCTAAATCGAAACGATGAACAATGAAAGCAATCCAATGATATTGAGATCCTTAGAACCCGGTTACTTTGATAGGACAGGTTTGAGCCCACCAACTTCAAGAGGGTAATACCTAGACCCCATGCTGGCCTAAACTCTAAGGGTTTCTCTTGTGTGACTTGTGTGCCTTCGTACTTGAACTACTTGCGTGCTTATTATCTGACCCTTGAATTTCTTACAGGTTTTGTTTACAGTCCTTAATTGGGACTCATAACAAAGTTTACAGAGTTTCTTGCAGGTTTTGGTTTGCAGTCCTTAATTGGGACTCATAACAGGGTTACTTACATTACCCCCATGCATAGCATGACATCATACCATTGCATACATCCTGCATAAGGACTAACCCATTTCAAGGATCTCAAGGGTCTGTGATGCAGGTCATGATGAATCAAACATCTAGCAAGGGGAAAAGAGGATTTATTTTCCTCTAGCCAAGGTTGTCAGAGGCTATGACCCACTTGATATGGTGAGCTTTGACTCTTGAAGAAGGTTCCCTTAACCAAGGTTGTTTGGAAATCAAAACCAGACATGATGACTAAAGTCAGAGGCTATGACCCACTGGATATGGTGAGCCTTTGAACCTTGGAAGAAAGATTCCCAACAAACATGAAGCTCTTTCAATCAAGCTACCGGATCCAAATGCTAACAAAATTTCCTGTTTATCCCGCGAGATCCTTGAAAACATTGCATGCATATCATACACATCATTGCATAACAGGTACCCTTGTTACAGGCTACTTACCCTCTTCGCTGTTTATTTCAGCAATGGCTTTCCAATCAAACACCCAGGAGTTCCCTACTCAAGAGACTCAGTTCAGGGAGATCTTCCTAAGCCTATCCAAGGGGCAGGAAGAGTTGAGAACGCTCCTCATGGGGAATTTGGTCAAGAACAGTCCAGAAGACGGTAAAGATGAACGGCTGAAACATATGCAAGCTGAGATAGACATAATGAGGACTCAGATGCTGGGGCAAATGGCCCTTATCCAAGGCTTAGCTCGGGAACAAGAAGAGTTGAGAACTGTGATCAACCAGCTTCAGCAAGACAGTATGAAGCAAGTAGCCAAGGCTGGAGACCAAACTGGTAATCAGCCTCCAAGAAGTCAAAGGCTTGGTTCAATGAATAGACCTCTCCAAGCTGCTACTACTTCACAGCTCCAACCACAACCTCGCCCAGAGCAACGGGTTGATCAGAGCAAGCCCAGAAGGCAATTCACCCAGCTCAACACGTCGCTGTCCCAAGCTTTGCAACACCTGTTGAAGTTGAATCTGGTGACGTTGATAGGACCTCACCCTAATCCTAAGACTTCTTCACCCAACTATAATCCTGGGGCCAGGTGCGCATACCATTCTAACAGCCCGGGGCATGATACTGATGACTGTTGGAAGTTGAGGTACAAAATCCAAAGCCTGATTGATGAAGGAGCTGTGGAATTCACCCCAGATGGTCAGGTCGAGTTCTTCTACTATCCCTGCGAGGTTCACCATTTGAAGTAACAAGCCCTGAGACTAGAAGACTTGTGTTTATTAGAATTTTCAAGTTGTAATTTTCTTTTGATTGTTCAAACACTTATTCATGTTAAACATTGTTATTTCATTAATGCATTACACATGTCTGTTTTGAAGTAATTATTTCGTATTCACTATATGCAAACTGTTTTCATTTTTCTGTGATGATCAATTCTCGGTTAATAATTCTAAGCCTCTTGAGGGAGGATGACGAAAACGATACCACGATTTTTACAGTATGCTTTTGAATAGACCCCGCTGATGAGGTACAGGCATTGTTTCAATTCCTAAACACTGGAGTTATAAGGAAGATAATCCCTCGTCAACCCCTCTGAGCCAAAGAAGTAGGAGTTTTTCTTTTCGAAATTTAAAACCCTTAATCATAACCTGGGGCAGGGTAGTCTCTCAGTTGATCCAAGTGCATAACGAATGGCACCAAAGAGGTCCTTACAAAACAAAAGACAGTGATGGTTCCGAACAATCATACAAATAGGCAGTCATTATATCTCAAAAAAATAAAAACCCATTAAGTCAAAACCTATGAAGGAGACTTACAAAACTGGGGCATCCCGCTGACTGTAATCACGAAAGAAACAGTTCAGGCAAAAAAAATAGGGATAATAAAATCAAAAAAAAGAGGTCACACAAACCCTCAACAAAAAGAAATGACTGCCCATTCAGAATAAATCATCATTATCTGAACCATCATTGGTATATCAAAGCAAAGACTCAAACAAGGTCTAACGCACGATCAGCTGAGTTTAGGTTTGAAGAACATCACGAAGAGCGGGTGGGTACAAATAAATTTGATCCTTTATCCTTTGTTTCTTGAACCGTGAACCAAGCCACGTTATGACCCTTAAAAGTCCTAGCTGAAGCATGGGTTAGTTCGAAAGCATAATGTTACGAAAAGTATCCTGACTCCTTAAAGCTTACGGTAAATACGGAGTTGACATCATGTTTTACAAACATTCATTTGTTTTATGAAAGAGAATGCATTTTCAAAATCTTCAAAACAGACATAAGCTTTGCATTTTTAACATAACTTTGTTTGCATATGACTTTTTGTTTGAACAGCATAGAAGTTCGCACGACGAATGCCTAATGAACAGAAGTACCTCCAATCAAGGGGCACAACATGATCATGGTCCAATCATCTGGGGCAATCCAATCAAGATTCGGAGAATCTCTCAAAGGCCAAATAGCCTGGGGCAAATCTCCGCCTAAGTCACTTGGGGCATTTCAACAACGAATCTTGCGCGATCAGACATCTTCTGGTAACATGGCAACAAAAACAGCCAGGGGCACCTCCCTGCATTCTAAGAACATGGACATAGTCGAAAGAATACTACGCATAATCAAAGACCCGCTAGGTTGACATACCTAGGCAAAAATTAGGGCTTCCCGGCGAACCAAAAGGGTTCGGGCAAAAATAAGGGATGAAATGAAAAAATCTGTACACCCGGCGAGTCGAAAACCTGAAAAGGTGGCTTGGGCAAAAATGGGTATCCCGGTGGACTGAAAACCCGAAAGGGCGGTCCAGGCAAAAGTTAGGGATCAAAGCGTACGACTATGTCCTATCATCTTGTCACCTGCCTACCAGAAGAAGATTGGTCAAATCGGCAGTCCTCAAGCACCTCCACAAGTCTTCCCCTCCCGCCTCAGAAACAGGGGCAATGATAGGTTGTCTAAGCAATCTAATGGTTCTGTCCTCCAAGGTATCAAGGTAGGTTCAGCTGAAGAACACAACCAGGTATTTTAATTCCCCAGAGAGTGAGCCAGCAAGCAGTATACTCTCCTCAAGCAAAGCAGTTATCAACCTTAAGGATGTTGAGTATCCTCCCGCAGATCTCGACCTTCCCCAGCAGCACACATTCTTGACAAACATCCCCGGCAGTCTTGGTCTAAAGATTGTTCCCCGGCGGCGGACCAACATTCAAAGGAATTGCTTCCCCAACATAGTACCTCTCTCCCCACAGAGTATTGTTCCCCAGCCAGATCGCCAGATTAATTTTCTCCCCGCAAAGTAATCTCTCCAACAAGTTTATTCCCCCAACAGAGTCATCTTCTCCTACCGGTTTATTCTTGCAACCATCACTCTCCAGTGGAAACAAAGAATGCTATTCATATCAGCCCAGGATTTGACTTCCCGGCATCCGTCTAGGATTTATTTTCCTAAGACAGAAACATACATTCATAAACAACACATCTTCATACATTATAGCATGCATATACGCATCATGAACGTACAATCTCATTCATTCTGAGAACATCTCGCATGTCATATATCACGGCATCGCATACAACTAACGTTTTGTCTTTTCAGGACAAAAGTTAATACAAGGATAATTGCTATCAACTGTCTTGATTCCAGATCCGATTCCTGTATCTTGCCAGGGAGTATCTGTTGACGACTACAGTACCAGACTCGATTCCTGTATCTTGACAGGGCACGTCTGAAGAGTTCGAAGATCCGATTCCTGTATCTTACCAGGGAGTATCTGTTGACGACTACAGTACCAGACTCGATTCCTGTATCTTGACAGGGCACGTCTGAAGAGTTCGAAGATCCGATTCCTGTATCTTGCCAGGGAGTATCTGTTGACGACTACAGTACCAGACTCGATTCCTGTATCTTGACAGGGCACGTCTGAAGAGTTCGAAGATCCGATTCCTGTATCTTTCCAGGGAGTATCTGTTGACGACTATAGTACCAGACTCGATTCCTGTATCTAGACAGGGCACGTCTGAAGAGTTCGAAGATCCGATTCCTGAATCTTGCCAGGGAGTATCTGTTGACGACTACAGTACCAGACTCGATTCCTGTATCTAGACAGGGCACGTCTGAAGAGTTCGAAGATCCGATTCCTGAATCTTGCCAGGGAGTATCTGTTGACGACTACAGTGCCAGACTCGATTCCTGTATCTAGACAGGGCACGTCTGAAGAGTTCGAAGATCCGATTCCTGAATCTTGCCAGGGAGTATCTGTTGACGACTACAGTACCAGACTCGATTCCTGTATCTAGACAGGGCACGTCTGAAGAGTTCGAAGATCCGATTCCTGAATCTTGCCAGGGAGTATCTGTTGACGACTACAGTACCAGACTCGATTCCTGTATCTAGACAGGGCATGTCTGAAGAGTTCGAGGATCCGATACCTGAATCTTGCCAGGGTGTATCCGTTGAAGACTAACATTACCAGACTCGATTCCTGTATCTCTCTAGGGCACGTCTGAAGAATTCAAAGATCCAGCTCCTGTAACCAATCAGGACACATCTATACCAAGCATCTGAAAACCAGCTCCTGCAACGTGTCAGGTACTCATTTTTTCTTTTGCAGGCATGCAGGTTCTCGCTAAAGAATCTCTTACGCGATCAACATCCAGATGGCATCTATAAGCCCATCATCCTATTCGTCAACCTCTAAATGGCATCGGTAAGCCCATTTCCATCATCACACTGCTGCTATGTGAGCGCAAATTTCTGGGCACTCTAGTGTTCAATCATCTTCTACCCTCGGATTACGAAAGGCACGTCAGCCAATCTACATCCTCAGGTCTAAGAAGATTGAACAGGAGCAACTGTTGTACCCCGAAATTTGCCCTCCCATAACCTTCAAAGTTTTGACAATAATCATCCACAATTGGTTCAAGTCTACTCAAAGGCTACACAGTCAACCATCCTCCTGAAGCCAGTCAAACTAGGGTTTTGGTTCTCACAAGGAAGCTGAAGTTTTCAAGGCCTCAATCAAGTCTCCCATGCACATAAACATTGTCAAGCACCTACATGTCAAGTTTCAAGACTTTCAGCACAAAGTTGCACAGTCAAAAACCCTAATTGCACTACAGTCAACTGTAGGGGCAAAATGGTCATTTGACAGTCAAAAGTTCAAATTTTTGGTCAACATATCATTTTGAAGCCACAAACATCATTTGATCAATGCTTGATCATGATTCTCAAAACTTGGCTCAAAAATCATCAAGATACAAAAGTTTCTATTTTTGGACAGCTGAAAAAGTCAACTGAAATTGACCAGGGCATAACTTTCACATGGTTCATCAGAAAAATTCCATCCAAAGCTCATTTTGAAGAGAAAGACATTTCCTACAACTCATCTTCATACTTCAAGTCCAAGAAATGCTCTCACAAAAAGTTATCAATTTCAACATTATAGGTCATTTTCAAAAGTCAACAAAAAGGGACTTTAAGTCAAAGGCCATAACTTGAGATTGGTAAATCAAAATGACATGGGACCAAAGACATGGTTTAGAGGACTTCAAGACCTTTCTAAAATGTCCAAGAACATGAGCAAAGCTTAAAAATTGAGCAAGTTATGCATTGGAGAAGTTGGGAAATTTTTGTGAAATGGCCAAAATCATTTATCCTTGAAATCTCATTTTTGACAAAAGGGGCCCACTTTTTCCACTTGAATTGACTTGGCCATGCCTCCCACGTGTCCCACCTTTTATTTCAGATTTTTTTATTAATTTTTTCATTTTTTATTGATTTTATTGGATTTAATTAATTTTAAATCTTTTAAAATCAAAAGAAATTCAAAAATTAATTTAAAAGGGAATATTTGGTCTTTACTAGCCTTGAAACATCATTATGTGCCTACCAAAATTCGTGCAAGGGAGTAAAGAAGGCAAGAATTCAAAAATGGACTCAAAATGGAAAGTTGATAATGGTGGTTTATGTGAAAATCCAAAACTTCATTGCAAGGCTTAAAAGCTCCTTAATGTGACTGATTCTCATCCAAGCCTATATATACAAGCCTTGCAAGCCTCATTCACAACCTAAAAAAAAGTGCACAAACTGCCAGAGCAAAAACTAAAAAGTGTCAAAAAAAAGTGTGAGATCAAAAATCCATCATACCGCGCTGTAAGTTCTTCCCAGGTCCCCTATAATTTCCATATTATTTTTTCAATTGCTTTCATGTGCAGATTCTCAAAAGAGGAACACCATAAACCTCATATCCCAGCGCTCCAAGTGTTCACCAGCACAGATCTAAGGGCCAACACCCCCCATGGTTTGCATCACATTTTCTTTTTTTCATTTTTCTTTTCTTCTTTTTATTTTAATTGTTTTCCTTTTGTTTTATTTAAATCATCAAATTAATTTTTATAACACAAAAATACAAAAAAATCAGAAATCAAGAAAACACAAAAAATATGTTTTATTAATATTAATTTCTATTGATTTTATAATTAAATTCCATAATTAATTTAGATTTAATCCTAGGTTATAATTTAATTCTTTTTTTTCACAATAAACCAAAAATAATAAAATTAGATCTTTAATACTTTTTCCCTTTTTTTGTAATTAATTAAATATTTTGTCATCAACCATTAATTTTGTAAATAAGTTTTATAATTAATTAGTTTTAATTTTAGGTTTTAACTTTAATGCATTTTCTTTAATAAATTAAAAACAATTAGAATTAGAATTAATTACTTGACTTTTAATTAATTTAATTTTCTTAATGTCATAAATACAAAAAAAAAACATAAAAATAATTTCTTCTTTTATTTATTTAATTTAATTATTTTAACTTAATTATTTTAAATTCCTTCAAAGGGTTCAACGCCCTCGCATTCGGTCATTTTTTTTCCTTTTTCGCGCGTTTTATTTATTTTTGATGTAAATATAATGTACTTGTACCAAAGCCATGTAATAGCTATTAGATATTTATTTTCTGCAATTTATTTTTTAAATCGGGTCTGGATTAATTTGGCGTTGTAGACCCGCGCCTTTGTAATAGCGTAGGACCTTTACCTTTTCCGCACTTTAAATTCCCGCACTTTTAACTGTTAAACAATGACATGAAATAATGAATGCCCAAAAATAAAATCAAAACGTAGATCACCAATGCATGACAAGACAAACAATAAACTGAAAATGACACACAATTCACACACCACCCCTAGGGTACGCCTCACTGTTGCCTTGCCTCGAAAGGTGATCGTTGAGTAGAGGACGTCTTAGTAAGTCCTCATGATCCGGGAACCTGGCATGAGGGTAGCTTCTAAGGTGTCTTCCCATTACTCCGGTGATCACCATGTCCCGAACCTCGAATTGACCCGAACACCTCCAACGGTGGTGCTACCTACCTCTCAATAGTGGGATGGCACTACTTTAAAGGATATTTACACAGACGAATTCCTTAGGGTAGGTAGGTTCTCATGGATACTTGCTCTAAATTTCAAAAACAAACAAAATACTTTTCACACCTACACTTTCTAAAAGTTTTCAAACAAATTTTTCATACACTCTTGAGGACAGATACAAGAGTTACTTAGAAATTTTTCAAACGAAACTTTTTCAAAACCCACTCACACTTTGAAAAGCAAACATTTTGAAAACACAGTGAGCAAGTATCTAAGAGCCCATGGATAACCATGGATAGAAAGGGTGCTAACACCTTCCCTTTCTATAATCTACCTCCCGGACCGAGAGAAATCTCTTTAAAGGAATTTTTCTGTGCTTTTGTCCTTTCCATTTGGAGAAAATAAAAGACGGTGGCGACTCTTGCTTACCGCGACATTTCGCGAACCAGCTTTAAAACAGTCAGTTCCAGATCCACCGATCACAAGTGGTATGGCCGTTTCGGCAGAGTTCTATGCGTGTCTTTGATTTGTGAGGCTTGCTTGCATATAATGTAATGATTCTAGGTCAAAACATGAGCCAATATCTTGGTGTATTGAAGAGTTAGGATTTGATTTTGATCACCATAACCATGTTTCCAAATATAGTCAAGATCTGATTTTTTGTGCACAAAAAGCCAAGATACGAATTTGATTAGGTGTTATATGATATATGCAAGCTGTACAAATCATAAAGATACCAATTCATTAATTTTTGGATTTTATTTGAATTAATATATATTTAAAATGAATTAAATCAATAAAAATTAAATAAAATTGAAAAATAAATGTTTGGTCATGAAATTAAAGATGGGACACGTGTGTGGCATGACAAGACTAAATCAAGTGAAAAAAAGTGGGCCCTTTTGTCAAAAATTGGAGTTTTGAGGATAGTTGACTTTTGGCAATTTTGGAAAAATGCCCAACTTCAACAATGCATAACTTCTTCAATTCTGAACTTTTGGAGGTGTTCTTTGACTTTTTAGAAACCTTGAGATGTCCTATAATCAACCCTTTTGGTATCACTTCATGTTTATGTTCCATGCTCAAGTTATAAGCTTTGGAAAAAAAGGTGTTTTTGTTGACTTTCAAAAATGACCTATAATGTCCAAATTTGTAACTTTTTGTGAGAGCATTTCTTGATTTTGGGGTGTGAAGATGGATTGTAGGAAATTTCATCCTCTTCAAAATGAGCTTTGGATGGGTCATTTATCATAAAGTATGAGAAAGTTATTCTTGGTCAAAGTTGGGTTGACTTTTCCTACAAAACCCTAATTTAGTAACTTTTGAATCTTGATGAATCTTGAGCAATCCTTGATGAATCATGATCAAACCTTGATAAAATTATGAATTAACCTTAAAAATGAGAATGTTGACAAAAAATGTTGAGGTTTGACTGTATTTGGGACACAGTTGACTTTTGCCCTAGCACAGTCGATTTTTGGGCCTCTTGAGCAATTGACTGACCAAACTTTCTTTCCAAGGCTTGAAATTTGGCATGGATGAACTTAAGAACATGTTAGGACATTGGGTAGCCCTTAAGGTCATTTGAATGTGAGGACCTTGATGCAACACAAAACCCTAATTTTGACTTGACTTCCTTAGGAGGTGATTTGATTGTCCAAGCCTTGAACCAACTTGAGCAACTTGGAGATTATTCTTGACAAATCTTGAAGAATATGGGAGGGAGAATTTTGGTGTACAATAGTTGCCCCTGTTCAATTTTCTTAAACTTGAGGATATAGATTTGGCTTTCGAGCCTTTCGGGATCCGAAGGTGAAAGATAATTGAACACTAGAGTGCCCAGAAATTTGCACTCACATGGTGTAGTATCAACATTGTGATGTCTGGAATGGGCTTACAGATGCCATTTGGAGATTGTTGATAGGAGGATGGGCTTATAGATGCCATCTGCAGGAGTGTCGATCGCATAAGATATTCCTTAGAGAGAACTTGCATACTTGTTATTGTAGAAGATTCCACTGGGGAAGTCTAACTTTTGTTGAGATTTAGGAACTTGCCTGTAATTCAACTAAGAGAATGCCTCGGTTGAGTATTAAGAACCTGTCCATAATTCAAATAGGGGGTAATCTTCATCAAGATCTAGGAACTGTCTCGTGCTCACCGGGAGTATACCGTTGAGGTTATAGAACTTGTCCATGCTATGACGGAGGAAAACATCAAGATCTAGGAACTGACTCGTGCTCACCGGGAGTATACCGTTGAGGTTATAGTACTCGTCCACACTATGACGTAGGGAAGCATCTTCATCACGATCTAGGAACTGTCTCGTGCTCACCGGGAGTATACCGTTGAGGTTATAGAACTTGTCCATGCTATGACGGAGGAAAACATCAAGATCTAGGAACTGACTCGTGCTCACCGGGAGTATACCGTTGAGGTTATAGTACTCGTCCACACTATGACGTAGGGAAGCATCTTCATCACGATCTAGGAACTGTCTCGTGCTCACCGGGAGTATACCGTTGAGGTTATAGAACTTGTCCATGCTATGACGGAGGAAAACATCAAGATCTAGGAACTGACTCGTGCTCACCGGGAGTATACCGTTGAGGTTATAGTACTCGTCCACACTATGACGTAGGGAAGCATCTTCATCACGATCTAGGAACTGTCTCGTGCTCACCGGGAGTATACCGTTGAGGTTATAGAACTTGTCCATGCTATGACGGAGGAAAACATCAAGATCTAGGAACTTACTCGTGCTCACCGGGAGTATACCGTTGAGGTTATGGTACTCGTCCGCACTATGACGTAGGGAAGCATCTTCATCAAGATCTAGGAACTGTCTCGTGCTCATCGGGAGTATACCGTTGAGGTTATAGAACTCGTCCACACTATGACGGAGGAAAACATCAAGATCTAGGAACTGACTCGTGCTCACCGGGAGTATGCCGTTGAGGTTATAGTACTCGTCCACACTATGACGTAGAGAAATTGTCGAGATTTAGAACCTTATCTGAAATTCAACCGAGGATGATTCAATTGAGATTTAAGAACTGGTCAGATCTTCGACTAAGCTGGGAACTTAACTGCATCTTTCCTGAAAGGTAAAGGTCAGTCATATGCAATGCATGATATGGATCAAGCAATGATGTTCTCAACATAAATGATATTGTATGGTATGATGCGTATATGCATGTATCATGATGTATGGAAATGTGATGTTTTAGCTGGGGAAAATAAATCTCGGAGCTGCTGGAGAATAGAGTGGAGTTCTTCGTTTCCGCTGGGGATGATGAACGAAGATGGTTGTGAGAATAAACCTGCAGGAGAAAAGAACTCCGTTGGGGAATAAACTTGATGAAGAGATTACTCCGAGGGGAATTACTCTGTGGGGAAGAGACGTTCTGTTGAAGATTTTAACGATAACTCCGCTGGGGATTCTGTTGATAAGCTCTGTTGGAGATTTTAATGATAAACTCCACTGGGGATAGAAATAATTTCCCCGGGGATGATCTTTCAGCTGCAACTTGCTGAGGATAACCCAGTTAGACTCTTGTGAGGATAACCCTCTGAATTTGGCTGGGGACATTTATTTGTGCTTCGCAGGGGATAAGCTTCCAGAATCTACTGGGTAAGATGATTCAACTCTGGCGGGGAAGCCTTTTTAAACTGCGCTGGGGAAATGACTCCTGCTAGGGGTATCTTGTATTCCGCCGGGGAACATTCTTATATTCTGTTGAGGAATATTAAGACTTCCGGGGATGCTCTTATACTTGCTGGAGGATATCTTTATACTTTGCTGGGGAAGATTGAGATCTTTTGGGGCTACCCAACCTTTTCAGGGATGATGGTAGACTAACTCTGCTTGGGGAAAGCGTTGCCGATTCATTCATGGTTGCAAGTCTCAGTGGGGAGATCTACCAGTACTGCTTTGCTTTGCGAGGAGTGACGGTATCTTAGTCACATTCTTCAGCTGAACCTATCTTGGTACCTTGGTGGACAGAGCAACCATACAACTCGGACAATTCTTATTGCCCCTGTTTCTGATATTACCCGTAATTAGTCCTTTGTTTCGCACGTAAATATTTATGAGCAGCAATTAATGTCAGATGCATATATCAAAAATGAACATTGGACGTTCTTTGCAAAACAAAACAGATAAGGGAAAAATAGTTTGAAATTTGTCTGAAAATGAATTTGTATTGATTTTGAAGTTTGATATGTAAATAGGCGTTTTATACAAGAGGCTGACGTCCTAGTGAGAGGACGCCGCCGAATAAATATAATTTATACAATTTGTGAAAAGAAAAACAAAACAGCTATGTGAATAATCCCACTGGGTTCCAACTCTTCTATTGCCTTTATATCCTCGAGCATCTCATCACTTTGCTACTGGTTGAAGATGAAACAGATTGATTAGTGTTGTCTGAGCTTGATAGTTGATACCGAAGTCTGGATGCAAGGTGATCCAATGAGACATAGCGTTACGCTTCAATCCCTAATTTTTTCCTGGACCGCCCTTTCGGGTTTTCAGTCCACCGGGATACCCATTTTTGCCCAAGCCGCCTTTTCAGGTTTTCGACTTGCCGGGTGTACAGATTTCTTATTTTCATCCCTTGTTTTTGCCAGAACCCTTTTGGTTCGCCGGGAAGCCCTTATTTTTGCCCAGGCCAGTCAACCTAGCAGGTCTTTGATTATGCGTAGTATCTTTTTACTATGTCTGCATTGACGGGGTGAGGAAGGTCGTCACCATCCATGGTGGTTAGAATCATAGCTCCTCTTGAGAAGATGTTCTTAACCACAAATGGCCCTTCGTAAGTAGGGGTCCATTTGCCCCTGGGATCACCTTGAGGTAAGATAATGCGCTTGATTACCAGGTCCCCAACTTGATACTCTTGTCGTCTGACTTTCTTGTTAAATGCCTTGGTCATCCGTTTTTGGTACGTCTGACCATGATAAACAGCAGTAAGTCTTTTTTTGTCGATTAGATTCAATTGATCAAGTCGGGTCTGGATCCAGTCGTCTTCACTCAAACCTGCATCCTTCATGATCCGAAGAGAAGGTATCTGAACTTCAATAGGCAAGACTGCCTCCATGCCATAAACCAAGGAATAGGGTGTTGCCCATGTTGACGTTCGTGATGAGGTACGGTACCCATGAATGGAAAATGGTAACATCTCATGCCAGTATTTGTAGGTCACTGTCATCTTCTGCACAATCTTCTTAATGTTCTTATTATCCGCTTCTACAGCTCCATTCATCTTCGACCGGTAGGGAGAAGAGTTATGATGCTGTATCTTGAATTGCTCGCAGAGCTCAGTGATCATCTTGTTGTTAAGATTGGTACCATTGTCCGTAATGATCCTCTCTGGTACACCGTATCGACAGATCAGGTTGTGCCGAATGAACCGTGCCACGACGTTCTTGGTTACCGTAGCAAAGGAAGCTGCTTCAACCCACTTCGTAAAGTAATCAATAGCTACAAGGATAAAACAATGCCCGTTGGATACCGTAGGTCTGATCTCTCCGATCATATCAATGCCCCGCATTGCAAAAGGAAAAGGTGCTGTCAAAACATTCAGAGGAACTGGAGGAATATGCACCTTATCAGCATAGACTTGGCACTTGTGACATGTTCGAGAGTGCTGATAACAATCAACTTCCATTGTGGACCAGTAATACCCTGCCCGTAGGATTTTCTTTGCCATGGTATGTCCACTGGAATGAGTTCCAAAAGCACCTTTGTTGTACCCCAAAATTTTCCCTCCCATTTCCTCAACATTTTCTCATCACCAGACCTTTGAAGATCAAGATCCAATTAGGGTTTCCTCTGCTCAAGATTTCTCCTTGCACTGGTGGACCCAAATTAGGGTTTGTGTTTGCACAAAGATGTTTTGACCTAAAATGCCTAAGATGACTTTCATGCTTCATATTGGACTCCCAAGTTTATCCATACCAAGTTTCAAGTCTTGATTCCAAGTTTTGCCCAGTCAATTGGACAGATGACCTAGAAATCAGCTGTATTGGGGAAAAAGTCAACTGTGGCCAATTGACAGTCAAATCTCATGAAAATTGACCCACATCAACATTATGAACTCATATGGACCATTTGATCAAGTTTGGATCACAATTCCATAAGAAATTTGATCAGATCACCAAAAGGGCAAAATGGTCATTTTTAGGGTTTTGACTGTACAAAGGCAATTTTTGACTGTTTGACCTAGCCAACGGCAAACCAAGCTCACATGTGGACTCAAGGACCCCATGGAATTGTCTTTACATTCTCAACAAGCTCAAAAGATCCCAAGTACACAAGATTGACAGTTGAATTTCCCAGTCAATTGATCAATTTTGACTGTACACTGAAAAGTCAAACTTTGACTTTTTGGTCAAAATCAAGAGTCAAGATTCATTTTTCATCAAAACATGCCAAATCATGAAACTTGTTCACCAAGAAACCAAGAAATGCAAATTAGGGTTTAAAATGGAATTTTTCATAACTTAGAATTTTTCTAAGTTATGGAAAACCCTAATTTTCCCCAACTTTGCCCCACTTTTTCACCATGATTCATTTGGATTCAAACAAAAGTCAAAACATGAAAGTTGTAGCTTGTTGCATGATCTACAACTTTGATTCACAAAGTTTTCTCATTTGAAGCTTGTATCTCAAGTTACAAATTTTTGAATAAGGGCACTAAACCATTCTTAACTTAGTGAATTTTTGACCTATTTTGACAAGGTTTTCTACCCCACTTCAAGGCCATTTTCCATACACTTCCACTTGGAATTTCAAATTGCATTTCAAAGATGGATTGTAGTACACATTCCAAGATTTCCAAAATGTCCAAGAACTTCTCAAACAACCTCATGGTTAGGGAGAATCGAATTTCACAATATGGCAAAAACTCACTTTGTTCATGACCAAGTTACATGTCCATAACCTTGCAATTTGAACTCAGCATTGCTTTAGGCTAGATTACAGGTCCTTAAACCAAGTTACACTCAATAATTTAATGCATATTCTTTGTGCCAAGACCATGTTCTTTGAGCTAAAGCATTGTATGAAGGTTTAATCCATTTTTAGATAAAGCAAAATAGCCATTTTTGAAAAGTTGCACTTTATGTCAAATTGAAAATCCAACAAGTACATTGCAAATCTGATTGGCACAAGATTATGAGCATAACACACTGATCAAGGAGGGATTATGCAGCACATTAGGGGCCCTCTACATGCCTAGAAACACAAGTTGGCATTTGTTGCTTAAAGTTGAAGAAACATGGCATAACTCTTACCAACTTCCATCTCAGCTTACACACACTTAAACAAAGTTATCAAACACATTTCACACAACACAACCAAGCTAATACACGAGCCCTTAGCCTTCAAAACACCCTCCATCCCAGAATCACTCTAAAACTGCAAAAAACAGGGCAGGCCCTGCAGTTTGAGTGCTATCTCTCATTTCTCTCGAGCTCTCTTGCCAAAATCAGTTCACACACCTTCCATACCATCTATGCAAGCTAACCAAAAGCAAAAGCACGACCTATAATCACTCTAATCACTTCCACCATTTTCACATTTCTGACTTGCAGGTGAAGTTCTCTAGCTCGATTCAGAAGCTTTCAAGACAAAGTAAACATTGGAATAGCATCCCTGGACCTCAAGGAAGCTTTTCCAATCATCATCTTGCACTGAAAGTTCCTACATTTCCAGATAGAACTTTAGCTGAACAGGTATCTTGGTGAACTCATATCTCTCTTATTATGCATCATTAGCTTTAAGTTTGTGAATAAACAAGGTTCTACTCATGCCACTGAACATGTACATGTTTTTACTTTTCATTTCTTTTGCTTGAGCTGTGAGAATTTGAGGTTTGAACATGGCAGAAAATCTAGGTTAGGATTTGGGGGAGGTGAAATTCTCCCTCATCTTAGAGAGTTAGATCAAGTTATGCATATGGTTAGAATCGTCTCTTCATGCTGAACATCTTTTATGTTATGAGTTTGCATTGAAAAGCCAGGAATCAAGAGTTGGAAGATGAGGAACAAGGCGCGCGTATTTTCAAACATTGTTTGCTGGAGGTTGAAGACAGGTCTTCTGGGCTGGGCCTGGAACATTTTTCTTATTTGCACCACATAATTGCTTTTACACCCCCAAGGCCCCTTTGCTTATTTCTTTGACTTTTTGACTTTTTTCTTTTTTGATTGACTTTGTTTATTTTTTCTCATGACATAAAAAATATAAAAATATTTTTTCTCACCATTTTTTAATTTATTAGGTATTTATATGATTTTCTTTTGATTAAATACTTAGATAAATAAATATATACATTTCATTAAAATATTGAGAAATAGGTAAAAATACTTTTATTTTCACTTTTATTTTATTATACCCTCTGAAAATATTTTACCTAAAAAATACCTTTTTTTGCAAACATTAAAAATTATTATTATTTATATATATAACACATATTTAAAATAATACATATATACATATATTTATTAATATATTTAGGATAAATACAAAATATATACCCTTTTATCTTTATAATTAATATTTAATATAAAAATGCATTTTTGACAAAATACTTCACTTTATTTTATTTTGTACATAATAAATAATACTTGCACATATTAAATAATTAATGCATTTCATTTAATAAAAATTAGGGTTTTGCCCTAAAACTCAAAAATACTCCAAAAATAATATCTTTTTATTTTATTTTTATTTTACATAAATAATACTTTTTTTCATACATATACAAAACATTTTTTTGCATCTTGCATATTTTATTCCATTTTTATTTAATTATTGTACATTAATTAAATTGTATAAATTCAAAATTGATGTAATAGTTTTAGGTTTAAATTCCTTGTCAAAATCCCCATTTGAAACATTGTACCCCCTCCCTATATTATTGTGTTGTAATAGCGTAGGAGTTTAAATTTCGCACTTTATCGCTTTCTAAATATATAATGCTAGAATTAGGGTTTATACGCGAATAAAACGAACAAAATAGTTATGACCTAATCTCAAGACAAACAAGCATGAAAATGGACACACAAATCACACTTGCACCCCCTAGGGTATTCCACTTGTTGCCTTTTAAAATTGGGCCATATTGCATGTTAGGTCTCTTTGGGCAAAATAAACAAATCAAATGATCATAGTCCCTCGATAATACTTTCCAAAATGTTGACAAACAAATGATCAAGTCCCTTAAAGAAAATGCCCAAAGATACTTGACACCGTTGCAATTATGGTCTAAACGATGACCCGCGCTCGTCCCTCTCACATCCTAACATGAGATTGTCCACCAAATACAATGGTGGAACAAACTTATTAAAAGGGTTAAAACATAGCAATAAACTTTGAGAAATTTAGGAGTAGATAACCTCTTAGTTGCTTGAATCAAACTTGCAAAAACAAAACACTTGCCTATTTTCTAAAACACACCTCACAACACTTTCAAAAAAACTTTCAAAAACAAATGAAAACTTTTTTCAAAAGACATACACCTTTGTATACATCCCAACATGGATCATTACAAAGGTTGCCACTACATTGGCCTCTTTTCAAAATATTTTCAAACCCACACACACATAAGCACCATTTAAAACAATTGAAAACAAAAGGCAAGTGATCTAAGCAAGTAACTAAGAGCCCATGGATAACCATGGATAGAAAGGGTGCTAATACCTTCCCTTTCTATAATCAACTCCCCGAACCCAAGAAAAATCTCAAAGGTTTTTGCTGTGCTTTTTAAACCTTTCCTTAGGATAAAATAAAAAGTCGGTGGCGACTCTTGCTCAACCGAAACATTTGCGAACACAAACGCAAAACCATAGTCAGTTCTCCCACCGTATTATAGAACTGGCGACTCTGCTGGGGATATTTTAAAAGTGGAGTAACCTTAGGGCTTAGATCACCCTCTTGCATGACTAATTGTTTGATTTGTTTGCTTTATATCTTGGCTATATTGTTTGGGTTTGCAATCCTACACCCGGATTTTGGGAAACATTCATAGATAGCAATACGTTGTGGAAACTGTGCGGGGTATACCCACACGGTCTAAGCAATATCTATATTAGTGCGACATATTTGTGAGTACCGGTAACCCTTGAGTTCAATCAAGGAGAGTACGGGGCCGCTGAGTGATGTCACTAAGCACTAATGACCTAGAACCTTACTTGACCATCTTGGCCTTTTATTAGGGGTAGTGAGATGACCGGCTTTGGTGCAGTCCGAAGTTGGTAGATACTCGATACTACACTCATTGAGGGTTATTTTCTCTTGAATATTTTGGTCGCTAGTTAAGTGGCTAAACCAAAACAATGAACAATGAAAACAATCCAGTGATATTGAGCTCCTTAAAACCCGGTTACTATTTATAGGACAGGTTTTTAAGCCAACTACACTCAAGAGGGTACTTACCTATGAAACCCCATGCAAGCCTGAAACTAGGGTTTGGTGTGTTTTGCTTGTACATATGTTTTGTGCATACATCATAAACATCATAAAACATCATATGCATTCACTAACCATTTCAAGGGTTTTGGATCTTCATCTTTGTTCTTGTTTTGTAGGACATGGAAATTCCTCGCAGAAATACCATTCAAGTCAACCTTGTGAGAATCTCTCCTCAACTCAAGGAGATCACCTCAAGGATTCCGGAAAACTCATCCTTCAGTGAAAGACATGGTAGACTGCTCAGCCTAGTCAACACCAACATTGAAGAAGACATGATGAAAGTGCTATTCCAGTTCTTTGACCCTCTTCACCACTGCTTCACTTTCCCTGATTATCAGTTGGTACCCACTTTGGAGGAGTTTTCTCAACTCCTGAGAATTCCTATCCTTAATCAACTACCCTTCAACGGTACAGAAAAGGAACCAAAGCCGGAAGATGTTGCTCGAGCATTACATCTACAACCATCCGACATCAAGGGGCATTGGGAAACCAGAAGCGGCGTCAAAGGATTCTTAGCAAAATTCTTGTTCGAGAAGGCACAAGAATGTTGGAACTCATTGGATCTACAAGCCTTTGAAGAGATTGTGGCACTCCTTATCTATGGGTTAGTCTTGTTCCCAAATCCTGACCAATTGGTAGATGTCAATGCTGTCAAAATCTTCTTGTCCAGAAATCCAATACCGACATTGCTTGGGGACATTCTTCACTCATTTTACACACGAACAATGAGAAAGAGGGGTGTTCTCATGTGCTGTACTCCTATCCTCGCAAGGTGGTTTATTTCGCACCTTCCACAATCTGTCTTGAAGAATGACCAAGGTACAAGGTGGTCCCAACGATTGATGACTCTTACTCATTCTGATGTGCATTGGTGTTCTCGGTCCAGAGAAAATGTCATCATTATCGATCGTTGCGGAGAATTTCCTAATGTTCCTTTACTTGGAATTAGAGGGGGTATCACCTACAACCCTTGCCTAGCTTTGAGGCAATTTGGATATGCACGGAGGGATGGCCCTCATGATATGTTGATTCCTAGCCTAGTTTTTGACTTCGACAATGATGCGCAAGGACTTCGCCAAAGATTCATCAGAGCTTGGGGAAAACTCAACAAGGTTGATAGCAAGACTCTGGGACACAAGAACTCCATCCCTCTTGAGCCCTATCTCAAGTGGGTACGAGCCCGAGCCCAAAGTCTAATGATGCCTTATCCTCATGTACTCCCAGTGATTAAAGAGCCCGTCAATGAAGGAGAGGTTCCCTACACCATCCTACATCCAGACATGCCTACATCATGGGAGGAAATGCAGAAAAGTTGGATTCAGCTCAAGGAGGAACAGAATACTTTTGAAGCTAGCTACTACGCCAGTGAAAAGAAGGTTCTAGAGCTTACCCGCCGACTCCACGAGCAAGAGGCCCTCAATACCTACATCGCACCAAAGAGGATGCGCAATGTCTTTCTGCCTTAAGAAGTTTATTTTGTAATATTTGGCCCATGGGGCATTTATGTACTAACAAATTCCTTCTTATTAATGTGACGTGCGTTCTTCTTTATCTAAAACAATTTTGAATGTTCTAAATCCTTGAATGCATTGCATACATAAGAATACCATTCATCATGTGCATAAGCAGGTCTCATTCCAGGTTTCCTTATCTGTCTGCTGTTTATTTCAGTAGGATGGATCTCGAGCAAACAGTCAAAGACTTACAAGCTCAGAATGCACAGTTCCAGCAACTCCTGACAACCTTGGCTAAAGGTCAGGAGGATCTCAAGACCTTGCTGGGGAATAAGGACCCAGTGAAGAAAAAGAAAAAGAGGCTCGGGGTGGCTACCTTGGGGAGAATATTTGACGGAGAGGCTCGAAGAGTGCTTGAATTTCCTCCTACTTCTGATGAAGGAACCAGTAAAGGAGGTGGACCGGCGGTACCTTCCGAGTCTGATGCGGAAGAAGAAGAGGTCGAAGAGGATGAAGATTATACTGATCAGCAATACCCTCCAGCTGATGATAAATACAAAGGGTTAGAAGATAGATTGGCTGCCATGGAACTATAAAGGGTACCGGGTTTGGATTTTGAAGACTTGGGTTTGGTTGCCGGGATTGTGATTCCCCCAAAAATCAAAGTGCCAGTGTTTGTGAGGTATGATGGGCTGTCCTGTCCCAAAATGCATCTCAGGTCCTACGTGAGAAAGATTCAACCCTATACGGCAGATAAAAACCTCTGGGTTCACTTCTTTCAAGACAGCCTTTCGGGAGCTCAGTTGGAGTGGTTTTATCAACTAGAAGGAACCAGTGTCAGAAATTGGGAAGATTTGGCCACCGCTTTCTACAAACAATACCAGTACAATTCTGACCTTGCCCCTACTCGTACCCAACTTCAGGGTATGTCGTTAGGAACAAGCGAAGGATTCAAAGAATACGCACAAAAATGGAGGGATTTGGCTGGCAGGGTGCAGCCTCCTTTAACTGATCGTGAACTTGCTGATATGTTTTTAGGGACCCTATCTGGGCCATTTTTCAATCATCTGATTGGTAACTCTTCCGCGGGGTTTACCGATTTGATCTTAACGGGCGAAAGAATAGAAGCTGGCATCAAGTCAGGAAAGATTCAGAAGGGTGTTGCTGCAAGTGCTGAGAAGAGGCCTTTTAAGAAAGAAGCAAGTTCCGTATATGGTCCTAGAAGACAAGTCAAGCCAGAAAGTCGCCAAGCCGTTAATGCTCTGGTCATTTCAAAACCTGTTGCTGCTCCTCAGCAGTATAATCAACAAAGAGGCGAAAGGCCCAAGAGGCAGTATACTCGGCTGAGTATGACCTTATCTCAAATTTTACCTCAACTGCTATCCACCAATTTGGTGACCACCAAAGAAGCTCCTAAGGTCGTCAACACTGCGTCTCCTAAGTATAACCCAAATGCCCGGTGTGCTTATCATTCTGATAGTCCCGGGCACACTACTGATGATTGCTGGGCCTTGAGAAACAAAGTGCAAGATCTTATCGACGCGAAGGAAATTCAGTTTGAAGCGCCTGAGAGACCAAATGTTGTAACTGCTCCTATGCCCCAGCATAGGGTAAATGCCATTGAGGAAGAATTGTATGCTGTTTCGGTGAATGAAGTTGTTACCCCTCTTTTGACTGTTAAGAGGAACTTACTACTAGCCGGTTTATTTCCGGGTTGTAGTAAGGGTTGCCTCCTGTGTGCTCTTATCCCTACCGGTTGTCCACTGCTGAAATCAGGCATCCAAAGCCTGATGGATAGCAAGGAAATTCTATTCAAGAAAACTGTTGTTCCGTCTGTTTCCGTTGAAGAAATATCTGTCGTCACAATTTACAATCCTGCCAAAGCTCCTGTGAAGAAAACCGTCCAAATTTTGTCTGTTGCACCCATCACTATCACTGTCCCGGGGCCTCTCCCGTATGAGTCTGATAAAGCTGTTCCATGGCATTATGGAGCCGACGTATATGTGCTTGGGGTGAAGTAGGAGTTCAGCACCAATACCAGTATCAATAATATTACTGGTCCCGCAAAGATCACCCGTAGTGGTCGGCTCTTCTCGCCTGACATTGCACCGCCAGTTATCCGAAAACCTCTCACCATCACACCCGCAAGTGTGCATGTTCCAGTTCAAGTTCCTGTGTCTACTACTGCCGCCAAGTCTTCTGATACTCGGGGCAAAGAAGTTGCTACCGATTTGCCTGCCAGGACAGAGGCACCAAAGAAGACTGCTGTGGAAGCCTCCCAACAAGAAATGGAGGAAATTCTTAAAATTATCAAAAAGAGTGACTTTAACGTTGTTGAACAGTTGGGGCATACTCCCTCCAAAATCTCTATGCTATCATTACTGTTATGCTCAGAGGCCCATGCAAAAGCCCTGATTTCATTTCTGAGAACGACCCATGTGCCGCAAGAGACCTCCGCGGATCAATTCACCGACTGTGTGGCTAATTTGACAGCTGACAATGGCTTGGGTTTCTCAGATGCAGACCTTACCGCCAAAGGGAAAAATCACAATGATGCCCTGCATGTTTCCATAGAATGCAGGGGCACTACTCTCGCACACGTGTTAGTGGATACTGGTTCTTCCCTGAATGTTTTGCCCAAGAAAGCATTGGATCGTCTGGATTGTGAGGGTTTGGAGTTGAGACCTAGTAACATCATTGTTAGAGCCTTCGACGGTTCTAAGAGGATGGTGCACGGTGAGGTAGACATCCCTATTCGTGTGGGTTCCCAAGTTTTCGACTCAACGTTCTATGTAATGGATATTCGCCCATCTTACTCCTGCTTGTTGGGTCGACCCTGGATTCACAAAGCTGGGGCAGTAACTTCCACTTTACACCAAAAGCTCAAAAACCCTGTCAAAGGGAAGATTGTTACTGTGCAGGGTGAGGAGGAATACATGGTGAGTCACTTGAATTCATTCCGGTATATCGAGATGGACGGGGAGTTTATTGAAACTCCCTTTCAGCATTTTGAGGAAGTACCTCCAGTGTTGGCATCAGCTGAGGCAGTGGTTGAAGAGGATTTTCCGTTGAAGATGGCGTCCTTGAAGGATGCTCGGGCTGTAATCAAGAAAGGCAATTGTGCAAATTGGGGTCAGCTTCCTGACTTCACTCAAAAGAATGACAAGTTTGGGCTGGGCTTTACTGCAGAGGCTCAGAGGGCTGTGCGCAAGGAAAAGATCAGAAAGGCTCCGGTGTTTATCTCCAACCCAAGGGTGAATGCTATCGAGGAGGATGTGGAGGAAGCAGAGTTTGACAGTTGGATCTACCCGACTACCAGCAACGGACCAAGCAACTGGGCGGCAAAGGATTTTACACCTATCACATTTGTCACGCAGTAATTAATTTCTTTTGATTTCCAATTTGTAACAAACAATGTGTTAAAACTTTTATTGGCTCGGTGTCCTACCCGGGGCATCGTAGCTCCATTTGTGAGGGCTTTTTTTGTATGACATTTCCATATATCATCAATCAAAACATTGGACGTTTGTTGCATTTCAAATCTTATGCTCCTTTTTCTTTCTGTGTTATATATATTGCAAAACAGCTATATTTACACACACTCACTTATACAGGTTTCAATCCACTCTGGATCTCACTGGTAACAGCTCTGCTACCGCCAGTTATGACTTCGAGAATCCGATCAACTTGGCCGAGGACGAAGGTGAAGATGATTGCGAAGTGCCGGGTGAACTCGCAAGACTGCTACTCCAGGAAGAGAGGGCTATTCAACCACATGAAGAGCCGGTGGAAACAATTAACCTGGGTACTGAGACAAATAGGAAAGAGGTCAAGATTGGTGCCAATCTAGAGCTCAGCGTGAAGCAACGATTGATCCAGATGCTACAGGATTACATGGAGATATTTGCTTGGTCCTATGAAGATATGCCTGGTTTGGATGCTGACATTGTAGTTCATCACCTGCCAACCAAGGAAGACTGCCCTCCGGTAAAGCAAAAGGTCCGTCGTATGCGCCCAGAGATGTCTGAAAAGATCAAGGCTGAGGTTATGAAGCAATTCGATGCCGTGTTTCTTGCGGTAACTTCTTACCCTCAATGGGTTGCTAATGTGGTGCCACACTACAAGAAAAATGATAGATTGGGACGGTTATTTTGGCTGATTACGACGGTTAAAACCGTCGCAATTTACAATCTACGACGGTAGAAGTACCGTCGCAGAATCGTGCGTCCCCAGCCTATTTCGCGACGGTTGCAAAACTGTCACGCACAACAGATAGCGACGGTTATATACCGTCGTGAATTTGACTTTATTTTTTGTTTTTGTTGTTGTTTGCGACGGTTATTCTACCGCCGTAGGTTAGAAATTGCGGCGGTTTTAACCGTCGTAATCTGATTTATAAATTTCAAATAATATTTTTATTTAAATTATTATTTAGTAAAATAATTTTAAATATAATATTATTTTACTATTATATTTAAATTATTATTTACTTTAATATTTTTTTTATTTATAGTATTTTTATTTTATTTTCTATCACTTTTCAACATAATAAAGTTAATTACAATAAAAACATTTAATATCAAATAATCATCAATAATATCAAAAAAATGTGATCAAAGGTAAAAAGAAGTGCAAATTTTACCAATAAACAAGAAAAATTCAAATATCATCAAACTCCAATTGTATGAAAAGTTATAAGGTACAGAAAAATCAACTACAACAAAATCTCCAATAAAATAAAATTCACTTTCCGCTAAGGAGAAACCTAATCAAATTTGGATATGTATCAAGGCGTCTCAAGTTCTTTAGATATGTATGATACATAAATTGAGGACATTCTTCATATAGAAGCACGTCGACACACTTTTTCAATTCCTGATAAATATAGACGATAGAAATGTCTTCATTAGTGCTTGTAAATTCCTGGATTTTAGGAATCAGATTTAAACCTAGACCTTTCTCGACTAAGCTCATTGTGAGAGCTTCAAAAACTTGGTTGATGTCTACTTGCACCATCAGTCTTCTCTATGCCCTTGTGCGAGCTAAATCAATGCCTTCCATTACTCACCAAAGCTCAGCTACAACACTACTACATTTTCCATCACAGTAATCACACAAATTATCTGGAAGATTCAAGTGGTTTAGATATTGGTTGGTTTTGATTCCATTATGATATATCATCCACACAAAAACCCTTATTCTTTTAGTAACACTCAGATTCCAAATGCCTTTCCAATGATCCTCTATATCCTTGTTCTTGGTGGAGGTATTACAAGCATTATATCCAAAAACTTCCGACTGAACATGTTCCTTAAATGGCTTCAATTCCAATTTCCATCGTCATTAATTAAGTCTGCAATTGTTGTATTCACATTATCTCCAATAGGCTAATTGATGCTATTCATAACATAAACATATAAAAAATTTATTAAACATCAATTAAGTAATTTAATGTATTATAAAAATATAACTAATAATTATAATCACTGATAAATTGTAATTAACAAATTAATACTATATATAAAGAAGATTTTGACTAATAAGCTAGTTGATATATATAGAATTTGATTATAGAAAAAATGTAATTATTTTATTTAAATTAATAAAATCAAAATCAAAATGATAGTATGTTTAATCTCATGAAAAAATTTAATTATTTTATTTAAATTAATAAAATGAAAATGAAAATGCTAGTTGAATCTCATGTGCAATAGCAGATCTACCATATTTGGACTGATAGTATGTTTAACAAAATCAAAATGATATTAAGAATACATCATAGTTATTACAAACATGATATACTATCTATCTAAATAAATATGTGTAGATAAGAGGTATACTATACATTATTATTATTATTGTAAAAGAATACATTATAGTTATTACAAACATGATATCCATGTTCACTACCAAAATTGGATGATGAGTTTCAACACACAAAACCAACTAAATCAGAAAATACCTCTGGTGTAATACTCCAAAATTGCTTCGACAGATTGAAGAACTCACTGTGAGATGAATTAGCAGCAAGTATATCTCCAATAAAAACCTGGTTTCAATAAGTCATAAACAAAGTCAGAGAGATTTTAAACAGAATTTCTAAGCTTTGATTAAGTTCTAAACAAAATTTCAAATGTTTCAAAAGTTTATGATTTGTCTCTACTATAACTGTCAAATATTAGCAATCTAAAAAATTTAGATTTGACAAATAAACCGAAAGCTTTAAGCTTATCAGGATGAAGACTAATTCATCATTTCCAAGAGATGCAGTCAATTCATTTCTCTTCATCACATCTTTCATGAAAATTTGAAGCTACAAATACAATTATGATGAATGACCCATCAGATATTACTATTAGCAATCTTTTTCACATATATGTATCAAATATTAACTAAAAACAAATATATTCTCATGCACAGACCTGATGGTGATACTTTTTGGTCATTGAATATCATCTCTTTATGTGATTCATAGCTCTTGAGATGAATGACCCTGCTGAATGTTCACGAAATTGGGATGATTCACAAAAATTGGAATGTACAACAATGAATGATAAAGTGATGAAAAGCCAAAAATGATACCTTCACAAAATGCCAATCCTTCAAATACGGTACAGATGCAGAGTCACCATTACTTACACCAATTTGATTACTGCACTGAACTGCAGAACCTTCATATTTAAAGCAAAGTCGAACGAAATCGGAAACCAACATGTCCTTTTTGCAAGCGAGAATTGGTGTAAGTAATGGTGACTCTGCATCTGAAATTTTTATCAGTAATTCATCTGAGATTGTTATGAAAAAGGGTTGTGCCGCCATCCTTGTCAATGCACCAAGTAACCAGTTCAAACTTCTTGGAGGTTATCAGTGCTCAAAATGTTAAACTTGCAGAGAGGACAGGTGGCATTGATGAGCAGCCATTTGTCAATGCATGTGCAATGAAAATGGTGATTGCAAGGAAGTTCTCTAAGTTCAGCTTCATCATCATAGGCCGAAAGGCAGATACAACATTCCTGCAAATTGATCATCCATCAGAAAATATAAAAGGATAGTCTCGTTAAGCCAACTTAGTTGGTAGCTGCTATACATGGACATCCGACTGCAAAAGAGCGGGTTCGAACATGTTATAAAAAGATAATCCGTATTTAATAACTAGGAACCTACTGCATCTTCTAAGGCAATAATATGCTCAGAAGCTGAACCACTGTCACATTCCGTCATCACTCCTCTCGATGATTCTTGGGCATCACCTTCTTTTTTAAGTTCCTTTATTATTCTGAACTTGTATTTTGGCAACAGGTCAATCTCTTCCTTGGTTGCCCCTTCCTGTTGCCACATTAAATATCAAATTAAGTGTGATGAAGTTGAAAAAAGATTGTTGTGATCTGTGTTACCTGATCAGTCACTGCATACAAAATAGCAAGTATGCATGGAAGAAAACAGCAAACGGCAATTCCAATGAGACACGCAGCAGTAACACAAATCACAACAATTGCAACGTCGAAAGCAAGAAATGTGATACAGAGCCTGCAAAATACAACGTGTGTGATGGTTACACAGTTACAAGGTAGAAACATGGGACAAATGCGTAAAGCAAAAGATTTTATCGATAATATATACTATTCTAAGATGTAACTAACCAGTAAAGCTGAGGTGAAACCCTTGTCAAACTCTGACCACCAGCAGTTACCCAGTAGAATCCAAGAAACAACCATACAAAAGAGGGAAACCACTGTTTAGGAAGGGAAAAGAAATTAAAGTCAGGGATTAGATATTATGATGAAACTGTCTTCAAAATGATACATTGAAAAGATCCAATTTTACCCGTAATTCCATTCTGCACAAGCGTATGGACCGATCCGGAGATGAACATATAGACCTGCTGCTGCTACTGCCTTCACAAATCCAACCAAATCACCCCTACCTTCAAAATTGTACTGCCAAGCCAAAATATGTAATCCATCGTTAATTTTGAGAACTCACAAAACTGCAATGTAAAAGACAGAAGAATAACAATATGAAAGTGGAAAGACAATGAAAAAGAACAGAACCTGGCGTCGAACAGGTTCGTGTAAGTTCCAGAAAACATAAGTCTCAATGACATCAATTCCTCCATCTTTGGATTTCTGAATAAGGTCTGGCCACATCTACAACAACAACAACACTACCATTGTTAAGTTCAAACATCAAACACAAATTGAATAAATAGTGCATATCTACTAGCACAGACACGATAATAGTTTGAAATAAATTGAAGTGACTAAATGTAACCATTTCAGAGATATCTTACGATAATAGTGCATAATGCTTTGGTCAGAATCACACTCTGCAACAGAATATGATGCTTAAATGGTTATAAAGTCCTTTTACAACACCCACTAGGCACTATATAGCATAGCATATCAGAATTCTATAAACTCAGCCATACCTTGAGTTGAGCATTACAACAAACACTTGATGAGCATCCTCTCTACTCATTCCCTTCTTGAACATACTGATGTTACGGGACTCCAATCTTCAACTAGGAATTTTAACAAACACCTTGACACCAATGGCAAAAGACACCAGCGTCAAAGTGCTACTGGACTCCAATATTCAACTATGCATTTTCACAAACACCTTGACACTAATGGAAAAAGACACCACCGTTAGCCTCTACAATAACACCATCGCCATCACTGATCTAAAGCTCCATCATCTAATGTCAAAGCTCCGACGGGATCAAAAATTGTGATCTAAAACAAATTAAAAAATATAAACAAATGTATCGATATATAGAAAAGGGAAAAAAAGTACCAAATTGAATCCATATCTTCCTCTCTCTTGTTTGCAACGCATCATCTTGTATCTATCAAATACCTCTTCCTTTTCTTTCCTTCTTCAGTGGCGGCGATGGAAGCTTGGTTTGCAAAGGGTTGGCTGACGAAGGTGTGTGTTGAATTGTTGAGTAGAGACGCAGGGACCAGCTGAGTTGATGAACGAAACAACGGATAAAGATTGTTGCGGTGGATGTGGTTCAGCAGATTTTAGCGGTTTGAGGAGGCGGTTGGTTGTGCCTTATTGGTGGGTTGTCGGATGGCTCACGGTTGGAACGGTGAGAGGTGCGATTGCAACGGAATCGTCGGGGTCGGATCGGAAATGGAGCGTAGCACCTTCGTAGCTGGCGACGGCGTGGGCGCCATTGTGCGTCATTTGTGCACGATTGAGAGGAGGATAGGTTGGCAATGGTTCGGTGACTTTGCGTGTTCAGATCCATTCGGAAAAGCTTAAAGGAGCTTGTGAATTTGTTCTTTTTTGTTCTGTTTTGGTTTCGATAACGAATTGTGAACGATTCTGCAGAAACCGGTTAGGAATTGCGGTACAACTCAGCTTTTTTTTAACTTTTTTATGGCGACGGGTGTTTTACCGTCGTGCCCATGAGAATTTTTAAAGGTTTTGGGTGCGACGGTTGTTTTACCGTCGTGAAATGAATTTTAGGACGGATAATTTTACCGTCGTGAAAGGTTTAAGGGTGCGACGGGTGCTTTACCGTCGTGATATGCCTTTTAGGACGGTTAATTTTACCGTCGTGACTAGTTGTTGGTGAAAAATCAATGTTAAAAGTGTTAAATGGGGGCCGACGGTTGTTTTACCGTCGTAATAATAATATTATGATGGTTAAATATACCGTCGCAAAATAAATATTAGGGACGGTTGGTGTCAACTGTCGTAAACACTGTCTCTATATGTCAATTACGACAGTTATCACATAACTGTCGCAATTTTTGTGTCGTTAAACACTAATTTTCTTGTAGTGCCAGTACCGAAGAAGGACGGTAAAGTTAGGATGTGTGTCGACTACAGGGATTTGAACAGGGCGAGCCCCAAGGATGACTTCCCCTTACCTCACATCGACGTTCTTGTCGACAATACTGCTCAACACAAGGTTTTCTCCTTCATGGATGGTTTTTCAGGGTATAATCAGATCAAGATGGCTCCGGAAGATATGGAAAAGACCACCTTTGTGACTCAGTGGGGCACCTTCTGTTACAAGGTCATGCCATTCGGATTGAAAAATGCTGGGGCAACCTATCAACACGCCATGATTGCCTTATTTCACGATATGATCCATCATGAGATTGAGGTATACGTTGATGACATGATTGCAAGGTCTCAAACTGAGGAGGAGCACCTTGACCATCTGAGGAAGTTGTTTGACCGACTCAAGTTATACAAGCTGAGGTTGAATCCCAACAAATGCACCTTTGGGGTAAGATCCGGAAAATTGCTAGGTTTCATTGTAAGCGATAAAGGTATTCAGGTGGACCCTGCCAAGGTAAAAGCCATACAAGAGATGCCGACTCCAAAGACAGAGAAAGAAGTCAGAGGCTTCCTGGGACGACTGAATTACATTGCCCGATTCATCTCACATCTAACTGCTACTTGTGAGCCAATCTTCAAATTACTGAAGAAAGATCAAGTAGTACGTTGGAACGATGAATGTCAGGCTGCCTTTGAAAAAATAAAGGAGTACCTCCAAGAGCCACCTATTCTTATGCCACCAGTAGAAGGGAGACCTCTGATACTATACTTGACAGTACTTGATAACTCAATGGGGTGTGTGCTGGGGCAGCATGACGAGTTTGGCCGAAAAGAGCACGCTATTTATTACTTGAGCAAAAAGTTTACCGACTGTGAGTCCCGTTACTCACTGCTTGAGAAAACTTGTTGCGCTCTAGTATGGGCTGCTCGCCGGCTGAGACAGTATATGCTGACTCACACTACTCTATTGATTTCAAAGATGGATCCCATCAAGTACATATTCGAAAAGCCTGCTCTGTCTGGAAGGATAGCGAGATGGCAAATGATCTTGACAGAATATGACATCCAGTATACAACTCAGAAAGCTAATAAGGGAAGTGTACTGGCGGATCATTTGGCACACCAACCTGTGGACGATTACCAATCATTGAACTTTGATTTTCCGGACGAAGACATCATGGTGGTAACTGACTGTGAAGTACCTGGACCGGATGAAGGACCTGAGGAAGGATCCCGATGGTCTATGCATTTTGATGGAGCCTCTAATGCTTTGGGAAACGGCGTCGGCGCTGTAATCATATATCCCAAAGGAACGCATACTCCATTCACCGCCCGATTGTGTTTCAACTGCACCAACAACATGGCAGAATATGAAGCATGTATCATGGGTTTACAAGCTGCAATCGACTTAAGGATCAAATTTCTGAGTGTCTTCGGAGATTCCGCTCTCGTGATCAATCAGATCAAAGGCGAGTGGGATACAAAACACCCAAATCGTATTCCTTACAAGGAGTATGTGATAACCTTGCTTCCCCACTTTGAAGAAATAACTTTTGAGCACTTCCCAAGAGAGGAGAATCAGCTAGAGGACGCATTAGCTACGATGTCTTCAATGTTCAAAGTTAAGTGGGACAATGAGGCTCCCCGGATCATTATCTGGAAGTTGGATGAACCGGCATACTGCTGCGAACTTGAGGCTGAAAAGGTGACTGAAAAACCCTGGTATCATGAGGTGAAGAGGTATTTGGAAGCTCAGGAATACCCTGAAGGTGCATCTGTCAATGACAAGAAATTCATGAGGAGGTTTGCGGTAAAATTCTTCCTCAGCAACGACATTCTCTACAAACGGAATCATGATTCAACTCTACTACGTTGTGTGGATAAGGCCGAAGCAGAGAAGATCATGATAGAACTGCATGAAGGTACATTTGGAACACATTCCAGTGGGCACACCATGGCTAAGAAAATCCTTCGGGCAGGATATTTCTGGTCCACAATGGAAGCTGATTGTTACCAACACTCTCGAACTTGTCATGAATGCCAGATCTATGCTGACAAGGTGCACATCCCTCCGGTTCCTTTGAACGTCCTGACGGCACCTTGGCCTTTCGCAATGTGGGGCATCGATATGATCAGTGAGATCCGACCAACGGCAACCAACGGGCATCGATTCATCTTAGTGGCGATCGATTACTTCACGAAGTGGGTTGAGGCAGCGTCCTACGCCACGGTAACCAAGAGCGTCGTGGCACGTTTTATCCGGCATAATCTGATCTGTCGGTACGGCGTCCCAGAAAGAATCATTACGGACAATGGTACCAATCTCAATAACAAGATGATCACTGAACTCTGTGAATAATTCAAGATACAACACCACAATTCTTCTCCCTACCGGCCGAAGATGAATGGGGCTGTAGAGGCAGCTAATAAAAATATCAAGAAAATTATGCAGAAGATGACAGTGACCTATAAAGATTGGCACGAGATGTTACCGTTCGCTCTTCATGGGTACCGTACCTCAACAAGAACGTCAACAGGGGCAACTCCCTTCTCTTTGGTCTATGACATGGAGGCAGTCTTGCCAATTGAAGTCCAGATACCCTCTCTCCGAATAATGAAAGATGCAGATCTGAGTGAAGATGACTGGATCCAGACTCGACTTGATCAATTAAACCTGATTGACGAAAAGAGACTCACCGCTATCTGTCATGGTCAAACGTATCAAAAACGGATGATCAGGGCATTTAACAAGAAAGTCAAACCACGAGAGTATCAAGTTGGGGACCTGGTAATCAAACGCATCATCCTTCCTCAAAGTGATCCCCGGGGCAAATGGACCCCTACATACGAAGGGCCATTTGTGGTTAAGCATGTGTTCTCAGGAGGAGCCATGATCCTAACCACCATGGATGGTGACGACCTTCCTCACCCCGCCAATGCAGACATAGTAAAAAAATACTACGCATAAATAAAAGACCCGCTAGGTTGACACACCTGGGCAAAAATAAGGGCTTCCCGGCGAACCAAAAGGGTTCGGGAAAAAATAAGGGATGAAATGAAAAAAATCTGTACACCCGGCAAGTCGAAAACCTGAAAAGGCGGCTTGGGCAAAAATGGGTATCCCGGTGGACTGAAAACCCGAAAGGGCGGTCTAGGCAAAAGTTAGGGATAAAGCGTAACACTATGTCTCATTGGATCATTTCGCATCCGGAATTCGGCATCAACTATCTGGCTCAGACTTCGGCATCGACCAATCAGCTTCATCTTCAACTAGGCAGCAAAGCGATGAGACGCTTGAAGACATAAAGGCGATAGCAGAGTTGGAACCCAGTAGGATTGTTCACATAGCTGTTTTGTTTTCTTTTCAAAATTGTCAATTCTGTGATTAATTCGGCGGCATTCTCTTACTAGGATGTCAGCCTCTTGTACAAAAAACGCCTATTCACAGGCAAAATTCAAATCAATACGAATTCACTAGTCCATACAAATTGCCCTTTGTTTTTCCTTTTTCTGTTTTGTCTTGCGAAGAACGTCCAATGTTCATTTTTGATATATGCATTTGACATTAAATTGCTGATTCATAAATATTTGCACATGAAACGAAAGATTAATTACAGGTGACATCAGAAACAGGGGCAATGTGAAATTGTCTGATGCAGTCTGGTTGCTTTGTCCGCCAAGGTACCAAGGTGGATTCGACTGAAGAATGTGACCAAACGATCTCAGCTCCCCGCAGAGTAAGGCGAGATTCAGCAATACTTTCCCCAGTGAAGTCACCAACTTTCCCCGGCAGGTCTAAAAGCTTATCCCCAGTAGATTCTGGAAGCTTGTTCCCTGCAGAATACGAACGTCTCTCCCGAGCTTTATTTAGAGTTATTCCTCACGAGGGCTTATAACTGGGTTATCCTCAGCTAATTGCCATGGAAGATCGCCCTCGGTAAGGTTCTTTCAGTCCCCGGCAGGAGTTTGTCTTTGGTTATCCCCAAGCAGAGTTTATCATCATTATCCCCAGCGGAGTTTATCGTCATTATCTCCAGCGGAATCCATCATCAAAGTCCTCAGCAGGACTCCCATCAAAACTTCGGCAAAGTATCTCTTCCACAGAGCAATTCCCCGGTCGATCGTCAAGGATCTATTTTCCTACGACGAAAATACATTCATAAACATTTCACATTTCATACATCTTGCTTACATACATGATAAAGTGCATACAACACTATCTCACGTGAACATCATGACATCATGCATATCATACATCATGACATTGCATACAACTTATGTTTTTGCTTTTTCAGAAGAAAAAAAAGAAGACAATCCTAAAGACAACTTCCTTCAACTGTCACAAATTCCAGATTCGATACCTGTATCTAGCCAGGGCACATCTGAGAGTGATCAGTTTCCAGACTCGATTCCTGTATCTAGCCAAGGCATATCTGTTGACAACTATTTCCAGATTCGACTCCTGTATCCAGCCAGGGCATATCTGTTGACCACATTTCCAGATTCGATTCCTGTATCCAGCCAGGGCATATCTGTTGACAACTATTTCCAGATTCGATTCCTGTATCCAGCCAGGGCATATCTGTTGACCACATTTCCAGATTCGATTCCTGTATCCAGCCAGGGCATATCTGTTGACAACTATTTCCGGATTCGATTCCTGTATCTAGCCAGGGCACATCTGAGAGTGATCAGTTTCCAGACTCGATTCCTGTATCTAGCCAGGGCATGTCTGAAGAGTTCGAAGATTCGATTCCTGTATCCAGCCAGGGCATATCTGTTGACCACATTTCCAGATTCGATTCCTGTATCCAGCCAGGGCACATCTGTGAGCAACCATTTGTAAACTCGACACCTGTATCTAGCCAGGGCATATCTGCATAAAAAGATGGAAGATCAAACACCTGTAACGAGCCAGGAAAACATCTGTCTTTCTCAAATACACAAGTTCTCGCTAAGGAATCTCTTATGCGATCAACACTTCCAAATGGCATCTATAAGCCCATTCCCGACAAGGTTCTTTCACATCTTCAGATGGCATCTATAAGCCCATTCCCGACATCACACTGTTGAGACTCCAACATGCGAGTGCAAATTTCCGGGCACTCTAGTGTCCAATCTCCTTTTACCCTCGAGTCACGAAAGGCAAACCTGCCAATGTAACTCTTCAGGTTCAAGAAGATTGAACAGGGGCAACTGTTGTACCCCAAAATTTTCCCTCCCATTTCCTCAACATTTTCTCATCACCAGACCTTTGAAGATCAAGATCCAATTAGGGTTTCCTCTGCTCAAGATTTCTCCTTGCACTGGTGGACCCAAATTAGGGTTTGTGTTTGCACAAAGATGTTTTGACCTAAAATGCCTAAGATGACTTTCATGCTTCATATTGGACTCCCAAGTTTATCCATACCAAGTTTCAAGTCTTGATTCCAAGTTTTGCCCAGTCAATTGGACAGATGACCTAGAAATCAGCTGTATTGGGGAAAAAGTCAATTGTGGCCAATTGACAGTCAAATCTCATGAAAATTGACCCACATCAACATTATGAACTCATATGTTCCATTTGATCAATTTTGGATCACAGTTCCATAAGAAATTTGATCAGATCACCAAAAGGGCAAAATGGCCATTTTTAGGGTTTTGACTGTACAAAGGCAATTTTTGACTGTTTGACCTAGCCAACAGCAAACCAAGCTCACATGTGGACTCAAGGACCCCATGGAATTGTCTTGACATTCTCAACAAGCTCAAAAGATCCCAAGTACACAAGATTGACAATTGAATTTCCCAGTCAATTGATCAATTTTGACTGTACACTGAAAAGTCAAACTTTGACTTTTTGGTCAAAATCAAGAGTCAAGATTCATTTTTCATCAAAACATGCCAAATCATGAAACTTGTTCACCAAGAAACCAAGAAATGCAAATTAGGGTTTAAAATGGAATTTTTCATAACTTAGAATTTTTCTAAGTTATGGAAAACCCTAATTTTTCCCTAACTTTGCCCCACTTTTTCACCATGATTCATTTGGATTCAAACAAAAGTCAAAACATGAAAGTTGTAGCTTGTTGCATGATCTACAACTTTTATTCACAAAGTTTTCTCATTTGAAGCTTGTATCTCAAGTTACAAATTTTTGAATAAGGGCACTAAACCATTCTTAACTTAGTGAATTTTTGACCTATTTTGACAAGGTTTTCTACCCCACTTCAAGGCCATTTTCCATACACTTCCACTTGGAATTTCAAATTTCATTTCAAAGATGGATTGTAGTACACATTCCAAGCTTTCCAAAATGTCCAAGAACTTCTCAAACAACCTCATGGTTAGGGAGAATCGAATTTCACAATATGGCAAAAACTCACTTTGTTCATGACCAAGTTACATGTCCATAACCTTGCAATTTGAACTCAGCATTGCTTTAGGCTAGATTACAGGTCCTTAAACCAAGTTACACTCAATAATTTAATGCATATTCTTTGTGCCAAGACCATGTTCTTTGAGCTAAAGCATTGTATGAAGGTTTAATCCATTTTTAGATAAAGCAAAATAGCCATTTTTGAAAAGTTGCACTTTATGTCAAATTGAAAATCCAACAAGTACATTGCAAATCTGATTGGCACAAGATTATGAGCATAACACACTGATCAAGGAGGGATTATGCAGCACATTAGGGGCCCTCTACATGCCTAGAAACACAAGTTGGCATTTGTTGCTTAAAGTTGAAGAAACATGGCATAACTCTTACCAACTTCTATCTCAGCTTACACACACTTAAACAAAGTTATCAAACACATTTCACACAACACAACCAAGCTAATACACGAGCCCTTAGCCTTCAAAACACCCTCCATCTCAGAATCACTCTAAAACTGCAAAAAACAGGGCAGGCCCTGCAGTTTGAGTGCTATCTCTCATTTCTCTCGAGCTCTCTTGCCAAAATCAGTTCACACACCTTCCATACCATCTATGCAAGCTAACCAAAAGCAAAAGCACGACCTGTAATCACTCTAATCACTTCCACCATTTTCACATTTCTGACTTGCAGGTGAAGTTCTCTAGCTCGATTCAGAAGCTTTCAAGACAAAGTAAACATTGGAATAGCATCCCTGGACCTCAAGGAAGCTTTTCCAATCATCACCTTGCACTGAAAGTTCCTACATTTCCAGATAGAACTTCAGCTGAACAGGTATCTTGGTGAACTCGTATCTCTCTTATTATGCATCATTAGCTTTAAGTTTGTGAATAAACAAGGTTCTACTCATGCCACTGAACATGTACATGTTTTTACTTTTCATTTCTTTTGCTTGAGCTGTGAGAATTTGAGGTTTGAACATGGCAGAAAATCTAGGTTAGGATTTGGGGGAGGAGAAATTCTCCCTCATCTTAGAGAGTTAGATCAAGTTATGCATATGGTTAGAATCGTCTCTTCATGCTGAACATCTTTTATGTTATGAGTTTGCATTGAAAAGCCAGGAATCAAGAGTTGGAAGATGAGGAACAAGGCGCGCGTATTTTCAAACATTGTTTGCTGGAGGTTGAAGACAGGTCTTCTGGGCTGGGCCTGGAACATTTTTCTTATTTGCACCACATAATTGCTTTTACACCCCCAAGGCCCCTTTGCTTATTTCTTTGACTTTTTGACTTTTTTCTTTTTTGATTGACTTTGTTTATTTTTTCTCATGACATAAAAAATATAAAAATATTTTTTCTCACCATTTTTTAATTTATTAGGTATTTATATGATTTTCTTTTGATTAAATACTTAGATAAATAAATATATACATTTCATTAAAATATTGAGAAATAGGTAAAAATACTTTTATTTTCACTTTTATTTTATTATACCCTCTGAAAATATTTTACCTAAAAAATACCTTTTTTTGCAAACATTAAAAATTATTATTATTTATATATATAACACATATTTAAAATAATACATATATACATATATTTATTAATATATTTAGGATAAATACAAAATATATACCCTTTTATCTTTATAATTAATATTTAATATAAAAATGCATTTTTGACAAAATACTTCACTTTATTTTATTTTGTACATAATAAATAATACTTGCACATATTAAATAATTAATGCATTTCATTTAATAAAAATTAGGGTTTTGCCCTAAAATTCAAAAATACTCCAAAAATAATATCTTTTTATTTTCTTTTTATTTTACATAAATAATACTTTTTTTCATACATATACAAAACATTTTTTTGCATCTTGCATATTTTATTCCATTTTTATTTAATTATTGTACATTAATTAAATTTTATAAATTCAAAATTGATGTAATAGTTTTAGGTTTAAATTCCTTGTCAAAATCCCCATTTGAAACATTGTACCCCCCTCCCTATATTATTGTGTTGTAATAGCGTAGGGGTTTAAATTTCGCACTTTATCGCTTTCTAAATATATAATGCTAGAATTAGGGTTTATACGCGAATAAAACGAACAAAATAGTTATGACCTAATCTCAAGACAAACAAGCATGAAAATGGACACACAAATCACACTTGCACCCCCTAGGGTATTCCACTTGTTGCCTTTTAAAATTGGGCCATATTGCATGTTAGGTCTCTTTGGGCAAAATAAACAAATCAAATGATCATAGTCCCTCGATAATACTTTCCAAAATGTTGACAAACAAATGATCAAGTCCCTTAAAGAAAATTCCCAAAGATACTTGACACCGTTGCAATTATGGTCTAAACGATGACCCGCGCTCGTCCCTCTCACATCCTAACATGAGATTATCCACCAAATACAATGGTGGAACAAACTTATTAAAAGGGTTAAAACATAGCAATAAACTTTGAGAAATTTAGGAGTAGATAACCTCTTAGTTGCTTGAATCAAACTTGCGAAAACAAAACACTTGCCTATTTTCTAAAACACACCTCACAACACTTTCAAAACAACTTTCAAAAACAAATGAAAACTTTTTTCAAAAGACATACACCTTTGTATACATCCCAACATGGATCATTACAAAGGTTGCCACTACATTGGCCTCTTTTCAAAATATTTTCAAACCCACACACACACAAGCACCATTTAAAACAATTGAAAACAAAAGGCAAGTGATCTAAGCAAGTAACTAAGAGCCCATGGATAACCATGGATAGAAAGGGTGCTAATACCTTCCCTTTCTATAATCAACTCCCCGAACCCAAGAAAAATCTCAAAGGTTTTTGCTGTGCTTTTTAAACCTTTCCTTAGGATAAAATAAAAAGTCGGTGGCGACTCTTGCTCAACCGAAACATTTGCGAAAACAAACGCAAAACCATAGTCAGTTCTCCCACCGTATTACAACCTTCATGCAGCTCTGTCATAATCATTTCTGCTTCAATCCTATCAACATAACGCAGTAAGGTTGAATCATGGTTTCGCTTGTAAAGAATGCCATTACTGATGAAGAACTTTGCTGCGAATCTCCTCAGGAACTTCTTGTCATTAACAGATGCACCCTCAGGGTATTTTTGAGCTTCAAGGTATCTTTTTACTTCATGATACCAGGGCTTTTCTGTTACCTCTTCAGTCTCAAGATCACAGCAATGTGCAGGTTCATCCAATTTCCAAATAATGATCCAGGGAGCCTCATTGTCCCATTTGACTTTGAACATAGAAGACATTGTAGCTAACGCGTCCGCCAACTGATTCTCTTCTCTAGGGAAATGTTCAAAGGTTATCTCCTCAAAGTGGGGAAGCAACGTCAACACATACTCCTTGTAAGGAATAAGATTTGGGTGTTTCGTATCCCACTCTCCTTTGATCTGACTGATCACGAGAGCGGAATCTCCGAAGACACTTAGAAACTTAATCCTTAGGCCAATTGTAGCTCGAAGACCCATAATGCATGCTTCATACTCCGCCATGTTGTTGGTGCAATTGAAACATAGTCGGGCGGTGAACGGAGTATGAGAGCCTTTAGGAGATATGATTACAGCGCCAATGCCATTACCCAAAGCGTTTGAAGCTCCATCAAAGTACATAGACCATCGGGATCCTTCCTCAGGTCCTTCATCTGGTCCAGGTGTCTCACAATCAGTTATCAACATGATATTCTCGTCCGGGAATTCAAAGTTCATAGACTGGTAATCATCCATTGCCTGATGTGCCAAATGGTCTGCCAATACACTTACCTTGATTGCTTTTTTAGTTGTGTACTGGATGTCATACTCAGTCAAGATCATCTGCCATCTTGCTATTCTTTCGGACAAGGCAGGCTTTTCGAAGATATACTTGATTGGATCCATCTTTGAAATCAACAGAGTAGTGTGGGTCAGCATATACTGTCTCAACCGGCGAGCAGCCCATGCCAAAGCGCAACAAGTTTTCTCAAGCAGTGAGTATCGGGTCTCACAGTCGGTAAACTTTTTGCTAAGGTAATAAATAGCATGCTCTTTTCGGCCAGACTCGTCATGCTGCCCCAGCACACACCCCATTGAGTTGTCAAGTACCGTCAAGTATAAAATCAAAGGTCTCCTTTCAACTGGTGGCATAAGAATGGGTGGCTCCTGGAGATACTCTTTGATTCTTTCGAAAGCGTCCTGGCATTCATCGTTCCAACGTACCACTTGATCTTTCTTCAGCAGCTTGAAGATTGGCTCACAAGTAGCAGTTAGGTGCGAGATGAATCGAGAAATGTAGTTCAGTCGTCCCAGGAAGCCTCTGACCTCCTTCTCTGTCTTGGGAGCTGGCATCTCTTGTATGGTTTTCACTTTGGCAGGATCCACTTGAATACCTTTGTCGCTTACAACGAAACCCAGTAGCTTACCAAACCTCACCCCGAAGGTGCACTTGTTCGGGTTCAATCTCAGCTTATACAACTTCAACCTGTCAAACAGCTTCTGTAGATGGTCAAGGTGTTCCTCCTTAGTCTGGGACCTCGCAATCATGTCGTCGATGTAAACTTCAATCTCATGGTGGATCATGTCATGAAACAAAGCAACCATAGCACGTTGATATGTTACCCCGACATTCTTCAACCCAAATGGCATGACCTTGTAACAAAAGGTACCCCACTGAGTGACAAAAGTGGTTTTCTCCATATCTTCGGGAGCCATCTTTATCTGATTATAACCGGAGAAACCGTCCATGAAGGAGAATACCTTGTGCTGAGTAGTATTGTCAACCAGAACGTCAATATGAGGCAGAGGGAAGTCATCCTTAGGGCTCCCCCTGTTCAAATCCCTGTAGTCAACACACATTCGAACCTTACCATCTTTCTTCGGTACCGGAACCACATTGGCAACCCACTGAGGGTAAGAAGACACTGCTAGAAAACCGGCGTCAAACTGTTTCATAACTTCGGCCTTGATTTTTTCAAACATCTCTGGGCGCATACGGCGAACCTTTTGTTTTACTGGAGGGCAGTCTTCCTTGGTCGGCAGGCGATGAACCACAATGTCAGTATCCAACCCAGGCATATCTTCGTAAGACCAGACAAAGATCTCAACATAGTCATGCAGCATCTGAATCAACCGCTGCTTTACACTAAGCTCCAGATTTGCACCGATCATGACTTCCTTCTTGTTTGTTTCAGTATCCAAATTTACTGTTTCCACTAGCTCTTCATGTGGCTGAATGGCCCTCTCTTCCTGGAGTAGCAGTCTTGCGAGTTCAACAGGCACTTCGCAATCATCTTCACCTTCGCCTTCGGCTAAGTTGATCGGATTTTCGAAGTCATAACTGGCAGTAGCAGAGTCGTTACCAGGGAGATCCAGAGTGGATTGAGACCTGTGTATGTGAGTGTGTGTAAAATAGCTGTTTTGCAATATATAATAAAGAAAAACAAAGAGCGCAAAATTTGAAATGCAAGAAACATCCAATGCTTTTATTAATGATATATGAAAATGGCACACAAAAGCCCTCACAAATGAAGCCACGGTGCCCCGGGTAAGACACCGGGTCATAAAGTTTCAAAACATTGTCTGTTACAAATTCAAAACAAAGGGTTCATTACTGGGTAATAAAAGTAATAGGGATGAAGTCCTTTGCTGTCCAGTTGCTTGGTCCACCATTGGTCGTAGGATAGATCCAACTGTCGAATTCAGACTCCTCCACATCATCTTCAATGGCATTTACTCCCGAGTTGCTGATGAACACAGGAGGTCTTCCAATCCTTGCACTTCGAACAGCCCTTTGAGCTTCTGCAGTGAAACCCAAACCAAACTTGTTAGTCTTCTGAGTGAAATCAGGAAGTCGGCCCCAATTTGCACACTCACCCTTCTCAATAACAGCCCGGGCATCCTTTAAGGAAGCCATCTTCATAGGAGAATCTTCAACCACAGTCTCAGCCGATGCTAGTGTCTGAGGAACCTCTTCAAAGTGCTGAAATGGGGTCTCAATGAACTCCCCATCCATATCTACGTACCGGAATGAGTTGAGGTGGCTGACCATGTACTCTTCTCTCTCCCTGTACTGTCACAATCTTCCCTCTGACAGGGTACTTTAGCTTCTGGTGAAGCGTCGAGGTTACAGCCCCGGCTTTGTGGATCCATGGACGACCCAGCAAACAAGAATAGGATGGCCGAATGTCCATCACGTAGAATGTAGAATTGAAGACCTGAGAACCAACTTTAATTGGAATATCCACCTCACCATGCACCATCCTTTTAGACCCGTCAAAGGCCCTGACTACGATGTTACTTGGTTTTAGCTCTAACCCTTTGCAATCCAACCTGTCTAGAGCTTTCTTGGGCAAGACGTTCAATGAGGAATCAGTGTCAACCAACACATGTGCAAGAGTAGTGCCCCTGCATTCAATGGAGACATGTAGGGCATCGTTATGGTTCTTCCCTTTAGCAGTCAGATCAGCGTCGGAGAAACCCAAACCATTATCAACAGTTAAATTGGCCACACAATCGGTAAACTGATCAGCTGATGTCTCTTGTGGCACGTGGGCAGTTTTCAGGAAGGTAATCAGGGCCTTGGCATGGGCCTCTGAACACAACAGCAATGACAACATAGAAATCTTGGATGGGGTTTGCCCCAGTTGCTCAACTACATTATAATCACTCTTCTTAATAATCTTCAGAATCTCTTCCATCTCCTATTTGGAAGCTTCAACAGTAATCGTCTTCGGTGCCTCCGTCTGGGCAGGCACATCAGTGGTGATCCCTTTGCCCCGAGCGTCAGATGACTCGGCGACAGGGGTAGAACTAAGAACTTGATCAGGAATGGCAGTAGGTACACTTGCAGGTGTAATGACAACAGGTCTTCAGACAGTTGGTGGAGCAATATCAGGTGAGAAAAGTCTGCCGCTGCGGGTGACTTTAGCAGGCCCAGTAATGTTGCTGACGCCGGTATCAGCATCCAACTCTTGCTTAACTCCAAGAACATAAACATCAGCCCCATAGTGCCAGGACAGCTTTGTCAAAGGTGTAGGGGATGGGCCCCAGAACAGTGATGATCACAGGTGCGATCTTCGGAACAGATGTAATTCTAACAGGCTTCCTCGAGGGAGCCTTGGAAGAATTGTCGAAAATGGTAATAATGGAAACTTCTTCAACAGGAGTGGAGGGAACAGCAGTCTTCTCAAACAGGATCTCCTTGCTATCCATCAGGTTTTGGATACCTGACTTCAGCAATGGGCAACCAGTAGGTAAAATAGAACACATATGGCAACCTTCACCACAGCCTGGAAATAAACTGGCTAGCAACAGGTTCTTCTTGACAGTCATCAGAGGGGTAACAATATCATCCACAGAAACTACAAACAAGTCTTCCTCTACAGCATTCACTCCATGCTCGGGCATGGGAGCAGTCACAACATTAGGCCTCTCGGGCGCCTCAAACTCAATCTCCTTTGCATCAATCAAGTCTTGGACCTTGTTCTTCAAAGCCCAACAATCATCCGTATTATGCCCCGGGCTCTCAGAGTGATAAGCGCAACGGGCGTTAGGGTTATACCTTGGTGACGTTGTATTTGAATTCTTTGGAGCTTCTTTTATAGTCACCAGATTGGTCTTCAGCAACTGTGGTAGAATCTGAGACAAAGTCATGCAGAGACGGGTGAATTGCCTTCGAGGTCTCTCGTCCCTTTGTTGGTTGTGATGCTAAGGAGCACCAGTAGGTTTTGAAATAACAACCGCATTGACAGCTTGGCGGTGATCATGTCTATTCTGTCTTCTCGAACTGTAGACAACACTGGACTCTTTCTTAAACGGTTTCTTCTCAGTGCTCGATGAGGCACCCTTCTGTATCTTCCCAGCCTTAATACCAGTTTCAATCCTCTCACCAGTCAAAATAAGATCTGTAAACCCAGCTGAAGAGCTTCCAATCAGATGGTTAAAGAATGGACCTGACAGGGTCCCTAAAAACATGTCAACAAGCTCACGATCAGCCAACGGTGGTTGCACCCTTCCGGCAAGGTCTCTCCATTTTTGAGCATACTCTTTAAATCCTTCACCCGTTCCTATTGACATACCCTGGAGTTGGGTACGCGTAGGAGCGAGGTCGGAGTTGTACTGATACTGCCTATAGAATGCAGTAGCCAAATCTTCCCAGCTACGGATACTGGCTCCGTCCAATTGATAGAACCACTCAAGCTGAGTCCCTGAGAGACTGTCTTGAAAGAAATGGATCCACAAGTTCTTATCAGCAGTGTAAGGTTGGATCTTCCTCACATATGAACGGAGGTGCAGCTTTGGACAGGAAGCTCTGTCATACTTGGAAAAGGCAGGTGCCTTGAATTTATGGGGAATCACCACCCTAGATGATAGACCCAGATCTCTGAAGTCCAGACCGGGCACCTTCTGAATTTCCATAACGCTCAGACGGTCTTCCAGCTGTTTGTACTTATCCTCAGCAGGAGGATATTGTTCTTCGTCATAGTCCGTCTCGTTGTCGGATACCATAGGGCTAGGAGCCCTCCTTTCTCGTGGACTATCTTTCCCTCCAGATGAGGTGGTCAGATCAACTTCATTATGCAGCCCGTTTCCAAACCTGCGTCCAGTGTTGAACAGGATGGTCCTCTTCTTCTTCTTCTTTTTCTCCTTCAGAATCAAAGTCTTCAGGTCTTGCTGACCCTTAGCTAGATTCATGAACAGCTCTTGAAATTGGGCATTATGGGCCTGGAGGGCCTTGATAGCTTTCTCAGTGGAAGGTTCAGCAGACATGATGATTGAGCGCTGAAATAAACAGCGAAGAAGATAAGAGACCTGTAATGGGGTACCTGTTTATTAAGTGCATGGGATGAAATGCGTATGATTTATGATTTCAAAGACAATTGGGATTCAAATTTGTAAACAAGAAAGGAGACACACTTTATTAGATTTAAACTTCAAAATTCAAATTGTTCAACAAACTGCCCTTAGGCGTTACAAGAATGGAAATACTGAAAAGTAAATGAAAACTGTAAAGAAAACATTAAAAGTCCATCAATGCTCCCATGGTCTCTTCTTCTCAGTGTGGACATAATCATTCAGGATCCGCTCGTTCTCCAACTGTCTGGTCAGCTTCTGGATCTTCTGCTCCTGTTCATTGAACCTCTCCCGGTATGAATCCCGTTCATTCCTCAATTATAACCAAGACCTCTTCAGTGCCCCAATATCAGTGGGCATATGAGGTTGGAGGAACCCCCTCCTCATTAGCAACTTCAAGAGTAACAGGTCTGACAGCTTCATATGGCATGCCTAACTTCTAGGCACGGATGCGGACCCATCTGAGATATGGCTCCATTGGCAGAGAAGTCTTCGGACCCAACTCATGAGGATCAGATTTGTGAACTCTGTCCCAAGCCTTTATGACTCTACGACGCAGCTCGTCATTATCTCCCTGAAAATCAAAGATGATATGAGGCATCAACATCTCATGAGGCCCCTCTCTTCTGGCCCTTCCAAATTGACGAAGAGCTAAACATGGGTTGTAAGAAATCCCTCCATGGAGTCCGATCAATGGAACATTAGGATACTCTCCACAGCGATCAATCACAGTCACCTTATCCATACCTTTGAGAGTCCAGATAATGTCATCATTAGTAAGAGACATCACCCTATAAGCCCAACCCATTCCTTCTTTGTTTTTCAACACGGACTTAGGGAGATGTGAAATAAATCACCTTGACAATAAAGGAACACAGCACATCAAAGTTCCCCGCTTTCGGGCAGTACGAGCATAGAGATGATGCAGCATATCACCCAAGAGAGTGGGTACCGGATTCTGAGAGATGAAGATCTTTATAGAATTAATACCAACAAAAGTGTCAGGGTTCGGAAACAATACCAGACCATAAATCAAGAGATCCAGAATGTCCTCGTATGCCTTGAAATCTAAGTTGTCCCAGAAGTAATTAGCTTTGTCAACCAAAAACTTGGTCAGAAAACCCTTAACTCCACTTCTAGTCTCCCAGTTGGCCATTACCTCCTCCTTGGTCAAGTGAAGGGCTGCAGCAATTTCTTCGGGCTTTGGAATCTTTTCCCAACCAGTGAACGGAGTCTACTCCAAGACAGAGATACCAAGCAGCTCAGAGAATTCTTCCAGGGTAGGTACCAGCTGGAAGTCTTGAAAGGTGAAGCAGTGGTATAGTGGATCATAAAACTGGACCAGGACACTCATCATTTGTTCGTCCAACTTTGAAGTGACCAAACTGAGAAGAGAACCATGCCTTCTGATGAAGGAAGTAGTGTCTGGTATCCTGACAACCAAATCTTTAAGTAAGGCAGGTACTTGGACAAAGTTGATCTGGATAGTATTTCTACGCATGGGCATCATAATGACCTACAAAACAGAGCAAAGATGAAACCCTCTTGTCTTTGAAATAGGTTAGTCCTTATGCAAAATGTATGCAATGTTATGATGTTATGATGTCATGGTAAAGGCACACCACAAGTATTCACAAAAGGCAAACATGGTAAAGGCACACAAGTCACACAAAAGATCCCTTAGATTTCAGGCTGGCATGGAGCTTAGGTACTACCCTCTTTCAGTTTCAGTTGGTTGAGACCTGTCCTAAAAAATAGTAACCGGGTTCTAGAGGATCTCAATATCCCTGACTACCCTCAATCGGTCATAATTCCAGTTTAGCAACCTTTTCTTGCCGCCGGAATCATCGCGAGAGTTTAGTCTCAATAAGTGTAGCATACTGCTACTGTTCTATGGCCAAGTTGGTTAATTTAAAGGTTCTAAGATCAGTTGGTGTTTAATGACTCCTTAGAAGACCCATATTCTCCTCGTTCCAACATAAGGGATATCGGTACAGACCAAGGTGTCACACCAACGTAGCTAACTGCTTCATCCGTGTTGGTCTACACCGGACAGATCCCTCACAGTTTATTGCTACTTACCTAAAAAGGGTACCCCCAGATCCGGGTTAGGATCTATAGAACTCCGATACAAGCCTACAAAATTAAAGCATACAAAGCATACAATTGAAAACAAGAGTGATCTAATCCTAAGGTACACCTCACTTATACAATCCCCAGCAGAGTCGCCAGTTCTGTGATCGGTGGGAATGAGAACTGACTGTTTTGGAATGCTGGTTCGCGTTTGCGTTTGTTTTTGCAAAATGTCGCGGTAAGCAAGAGTCGCCACCGTCTTTTATTTTATCCAACAAGGAAAGGACAAAAGCACAGAAAAATTCCTTTTTGAGATGTTTCTCGGGTTCGGGAGGTAGATTATAGAAAGGGAATGTGTTAGCATCCTTTCTATCCGTGGTTATCCACGGGCTCTTAGGTACTTGCTCACTATGTTTTCAAAAATTTGCTTTTCTTTGTGATTGTGGGTTTGAAAAGAGTTTTTGTTTGAAAGAGAGTGTAAGTGCGAAAAGTTTTGTTTTTGTTTTCAAAAGAGCAAGTACTTAAAAACATCTACCTACTCAAAAAGGAATTAAACTGTGCAAATGTCCTTTAGACAATGCTATCCCACTATTGAGGAGTAGGTAGCATCGTCGTTGGAGTTTTCGGGTCAATTCAATTAAGGGACGTGTGGTTACTAAAGCAATGTTAGGACGCCTTAGCGGTAACCCTAATGTCTTAGATCATTTTTCCGAGGCAACCGTTTCGAGGCAACTATGATCTTTGGACAAGAGGGCGACCTCTAAAACTTCCTATACTCAATGACCACGTTCGAGGCAACCAAGTGAGGTGTACCCTAAGAGTGGCATGTGCAAGTGTGTTGTTTTCAGTTTATTTTATCTTTGTACATGTCATGGGTAATCTATGTTGATTTTAAGTTCATACATTGGATCTTGTCATGCATTCCCTATTATCAAACGTCTAACAGTTAATATTGTGCGGAAATTAAATTGCGGGAAATTAAATCTAAACTATTACAAGGCGTCGGGTATTTACATCACCAAAAACAAACCCTTGAAAATTAAATTGCGAAAAGTAAATAAAAGCGATAAATAAAAGTCCTAAATTAAAACTATTACATCCTTGGAGCAATTACAATATATGGATCAAAAATAATATGCGCGTGAGAAAAATTGAATCGGGATGTCCTAGGGTTTTGACCATTTTTATCAAATAAAACATATTTTTTTGTTATTTTTTGGATTAAAAATTAGGTCTAAATTAAATGGAATTAATTAATTAAAAGAAAATATTTTTGAGTTTTTTTTATTTTAATTAAGGAAATAAAATTAGAAAGGTAAAAATATATCAAAACCCTAATTCTAAATCAATTTTAATTTATTGCAAAATATATTATCATTAAACCTAATTTAAAACTAAATTAATTGGTTAATTTTTATTTACAAAAATAAATAATGAAATTAATAAATATTATTTTTTTGGTGTTTTCTGATTTTATAAAAAAAGTTAGTTAGTTAATTGGTTAATTAAACAAAATAATAAAACACATTAAACAAAAGAAATATAGAAAAGAAAAAGAGTAAACCAAAGGGGGTCTGGGCCTAAAAGGGGGGTTGATTGATCAGAATTCCAGGCCCAAACATAAGCAGCCTTGTTGGACTTTTGTGGTTCAGTGCATGCTTGTTGACCAAGGAGCATGGTGATCCTTCATTCATGACCACTGGATCTAGGTTTGGAGCCATCTGACGCACTGAGATTTGAGGTGTATGGTGGACCTCCCTTTGAAAACTGCACATGAATATCTGAAGGAGAAAAACAAATAAGGTTTTGGGGGACCTAGGATTCGAATCCAAGTCCCAATACTCATATGCCAGCGCGCTTACCACTCAACCAACTGCATCTTTTTGTTATTGGAATAGCAACTAAATATAATATATGCAAACCACTTAATATGCTAAAAAAAATAAAAAAACGCGCTATGATTCAAATTGACCAATCACGCTGTGACACCTCTCCATCTTCCTCACAAAACCTGGTTCGATTACTTGCGGATTTTTATCCGCAGGAAGTTTCGTATGACGTTTAAAAAATTGTCTCCAGACCATGAAAACGCTATCCAAGATTACAGACATGTTCGTCTCTGTCTCCTTATCATCCCTGTAACCACCATTCATCTTGATTTTGCCTATATGAAAAACACCTAAAACACAAGAACATGAACCCTAGGTTCGAGCATCATGATACAGGGTCCAATAATGAAATTGAATAAAGCAAAAATGTTCTAAATCAAATAACAAACATGAATATGCCAATATTTTGAAGAAAAGATGCAAGAACTGGAAGTTTGGATTCCATGTTCAGAGGTCAACTCATGATGGCTTACAGTGCGATGTAGGTGATGAAAAGACTTCCTTTTGATTGGTATAGCACCACTAGATGTCAAGGAAGAGAGTTGTGTTCTTCTTTTGGTATGAAAGTGCCTCCAATATCATTTTTGATCTCACACTTTTTCAAGGATTTTTGAAAAGTGGTATGGCCGTTTCTGCAGAGTTTTATGCGTGTCTTTGATTTGTGAGGCTTGCTTGCATATAATGTAATGATTCTAGGTCAAAACATGAGCCAATACCTTGGTGTATTGAAGAGTTAGGATTTGATTTTGATCACCATAACCATGTTTCCAAATATAGTCAAGATCTGATTTTTTGTGCACAAAAAGCCAAGATACAAATTTGATTAGGTGTTATATGATATATGCAAGCTGTATAAATCACAAAGATACCAATTCATTAATTTTTGGATTTTATTTGAATTAATATAGATTTAAAATGAATTAAATCAATAAAAATTAAATAAAATTGAAAAATAAATGTTTGGTCATGAAATTAAAGATGGGACACGTGTGTGGCATGAAAAGACTAAATCAAGTGAAAAAAAGTGGGCCCTTTTGTCAAAAGTTGGAGTTTTGAGGATAGTTGACTTTTGGCAATTTTGGAAAAATGCCCAACTTCAACAATGCATAACTTCTTCAACTTTGAACTTTTGGAGGTGTTCTTGGACTTTTTAGAAACCTTGAGATGTCCTCTAATCAACCCTTTTGGTCTCACTTCATTTTTATGTTCCATTCTCAAGTTATAAGCTTTGTCAAAAAAAGGTGTTTTTGTTGACTTTCAAAAATGACCTATAATGTCCAAATTTGTAACTTTTTGTGAGAGCATTTCTGGATCTTGGGGTGTGAAGATGGATTGTAGGAAATTGCATCCTATTCAAAATGAGCTTTGGATGGGTCATTTATCATAAAGTATGAGAAAGTTATTCTTGGTCAAAGTTGGGTTGACTTTTCCTACAAAACCCTAATTTAGCAACATTTGAATCTTGATGAATCTTGAGCAATCCTTGATGAATCATGATCAACCCTTGATCAAATGATGAATTAACCTTCAAAATTAGAATGTTGACAAAAAATCTTGAGGTTTGACTGTATTTGTGACACAGTTGACTTTTGCCCTAGCACAGTCGATTTTTGGGCCTCTTGAGCAATTGGCTGACCAAACTTTCTCTGCAAGACTTGAAATTTGGCATGGATGAACTTAAGAACATGTTAGGACATTGGGGAGCACTTAAGTTTATTTGGATGTGAGGACCTTGATGCAACACAAAACCCTAATTTTGACTTGACTGCCTTAGGAGGTGATTTGACTGTCCAAGCCTTGAACCAACTTGAGCAACTTGGAGATTATTCTTGACAAATCTTGAAGAATATGGGAGGGCGAATTTTGGGGTACAACAACGACCTTCCAGAGAGAGAATCCACCTACGTTTAAGGGAAAGTATGATCCTGACGGAGCATTGGAATGGTCGAAAAAGATTGAGAGAATCTTTCGCGTGATGGATTGCACTCCAGCGCATAAGGTTCGTTATGGGACTCATATGCTAGCAGTCGAGGCTGATGACTGGTGGCTAGAGACTTGTAGGAAGTTGGAAGTTGCAGGTGAGAATGTCACTTGGGCTGTGTTCCGTAGGGAGTTTTTGAGAAAGTATTTTCCTGAAGATGTCTGTGGTAAGAAGGAAATTGAGTTCCTTGAGCTGAAGCAAGGAAATATGTCAGTTGTTGAGTATGCTGCCAAGTTTGCTGAGTTGGCTAAGTTTTATCCGCATTACGCTGAGGAAAATGCTAAGTTTTTGAAGTGTATTAAATTTGAGAATGGGTTGCGCCCGGAGATTAAGAAAGCAGTTGGATATCAGAAAATCTGTGTCTTTGATGATTTGGTTGATAGCTGCAGGATTTATGAGGAAGACAATAATGCTCATTACAAGATTATTAGTGAGAAGAGGGGTAAGCACCCACAAAATCATGGTAAGCCTTATGATGCCCCAGCTAGTAAGGGTAAACAGAGAGTCGCTCATGGTCAGAGGACTAGTGGGGGAGATGCTCCTGTTGGTGTGGTTTGCTTTAAGTGTGGGAAACCTGGACACAAGAGTAATGTGTGCACTGCTGAAGTGAAGAGATGTTACCGTTGTGGTAAGAATGGACATGTTGTATCTGAGTGTGAACATAAAGATGTGGTTTGTTTCAACTGTAAAGAAGACGGGCACATTGGTAACCAGTGTCCGAAACCGAAGAAGGCTCAGTCAAGTGGTAAAGTGTTTGCTTTGGTTGAGGATCAGACATCTGCCGAGGAAGGACTTATTAGAGGTACGTGTTTCATTAATAGTACTCCTTTAATCACTATTATTGATACAAGTGCTACGCATTGTTTTATTGCTGCTGATTGTGTTGAAAGATTGGGTCTTGTGTTGTCTTCTTTGAATGGAGAAATGGTCGTCGATACTCCTGCCAAGGGATCAGTGACTACTTCTTTTGTGTGTGCTAAGTGTCCCTTGTCGATCTTCGACAGAGACTTTGTTGATGATTTGGTTTGTTTACCGTTAAGAGGTTTGGATGTAATTTTGGGCATGAACTGGTTAGAGCATAACTGTGTTCATATTAACTGTTATGACAAGTCGATGAAGTTTTCTACTCTTGAAGAAGAGGAAGATGGTTTGTTGTCTGCTAGACAGTTGAGGAAGTTGATGCAAGGGGAAGTACAGATGTTCTCGTTGATGGCGTCGCTATCTGTAGAGACTCAAGCTATAATTGAGGAATTGTAGGTGGTGTATGAATTTCCTGAAGTTTTCCCTGATGAGATTCCTGATGTACCGCCAGAGAGCGAAGTTGAATTTACAATTGATCTTGTACCTGGTACCAGACCCGTGTCTATGGCACCATACAGGATGTCTGCGTCTGAGTTGTCAGAGTTGAAGAAGAAATTGGAAGAGTTACTTGAGAAGAGGTTTGTAAGACCAAGTGTATCGCCGTGGGGAGCTCTAGTGTTGTTAGTGAAGAAGAAAGATGGAAGTATGAGGCTTTATGTTGATTATAGACAGTTGAATAAAGTGACGATTAAGAACATGTATCTGCTTCCAAGAATAGATGACTTGATGGACCAATTGGTGGATGCTTGTGTGTTTAGTAAGATTGATCTGAGGTCGGGTTACCATCAGATTAAAGTGAAGGATGAAGATATTCAGAAGACGGCTTTCAAAACGCCTTATGGACATTACGAGTATTCGGTGATGCCTTTCAGTGTTACTAATGCACCGGGAGTATTCATGGAATATATGAATCGTATCTTTCACACTTATTTGGATCGGTTCGTAGTGGTGTTCATTGATGATATTTTGATTTACTCTAAGTCAGAAGAAAATAATGCTGAACATTTAAGAGTAGTATTGCAAGTTTTGAAAGAGAAGAAGTTATATGCAAAGTTGTCCAAGTGTGAATTCTGGCTGAAGGAGGTTAGTTTTCTTGGTCATGTGATTTCAGGTAGTGGCATTGTTGTAGATCCATCGAAGGTTGATGCTGTGTTGCAATGGGAAACTCCAAAGTTAGCCACTGAGATTAGAAGCTTCTTAGGATTATCTGGTTATTATAGAAGGTTTATCGAAGGATTTTCTAAGTTGTCACTTCCGTTGACTAAGTTGACTTGTAAAGGTAGAGTGTTTCTGTGGGATGTTCAGTGCGAAGAAACTTTTACGGAATTGAAGAAGAGGTTGACGTCGGCTCCGATTTTGACGTTGCCTAATCCAGGAGAGCCTTTTGTGGTGTATTGTGATGCTTCTAAGATGGGTTTAAGAGGTGTGCTTATGCAGAATGGTAAGGTAGTTACTTATGCATCCAGGCAGTTGAGGATTCATAAGAAGAACTATCCTACGCATGATTTATAGCTTGCTGCAGTTGTTTTTGCATTGAAGATTTGGAGGCATTATCTTTATGGTTCTAGATTTGAAGTGTTTAGTGACCATAAGAGCTTAAAGTATTTGTTTGATCAGAAAGAGATGAATATGAGGCAACGAAGATGGTTGGAATTGTTAAAGGATTACGATTTCGGTTTGAATTATCATCCAGGAAAGGCGAAGGTGGTAGCTGATGCATTGAGTCGAAAGACTCTACATATGTCATCAATGATGATTAAAGAGTTGGAATTGATTGAGCAGTTCAGAGATATGAGCTTAGTTTGCGAAGTTACTCTGCAGAGTGTTATGTTGGGTATGTTGAAGATTAATAATGAATTTCTAGACAGTATCAGAGGAGCTCAGAAGTTGGATGTGAAACTGGTAGATTTGATGGTTGGGACTGATCAATCTGAGAATAATGATTTTAAGCTAGATGAGCAAGGTGTGTTGAGATTTCGTAATCAGATTTGTATTCCTGATGATGCTGAGATGAAGAAGGTGATACTTGAAGAGAGTCATAGAAGTAAGTTGAGTATTCATCCATGAGCTACGAAGATGTATTAAGATTTGAAAGGTTTGTTTTGGTGGCCTGGGATGAAGAGTGACGTGGCTCGATTTGTGTATGCATGTTTGACTTGTCAGAAGTCGAAAGTTGAACATCAGAAGCCTGCAGGATTGATGCAACCGTTGGAAGTTCCAGAATGGAAATGGGATAGCATTTTGAATGGACTTTTTGACAGGGTTGCCTAATACTTTAAGAGGACATGATTCAATTTGTATGATTGTTGATAGGCTTACGAAGTCAGCTCATTTTATTCCTATTAACATCATTTTTCCAGTGCCGAGGTTGGCTGAGATTTATGTTAGTGTGATTGTGAAGTTGCATGGTGTTCCTTTGTGTATTGTGTCAGATAGAGATCTAAGATTTACTTCTGATTTTTGGAAGAGTTTGCAAGAAGCGTTGGGTTCTAAGTTGAGGTTGAGTTCAGCGTATCATCCTCAGACAAATGGTCATACTGAACGGACTATTCAATCATTGGAAGATTTGCTGAGGGCATGTGTTCTTGAGAAGGGAGGTTCGTGGGATACTTATCTTCCATTGATAGAGTTCACTTATAATAACGGTTACCATTCTAGTATTGGGATGACACCTTTTGAAGCATTGTATGGTCGAAGATGTAGAACTCCGTTATGTTGGCATGAAACTGGTGAAAGTGTAGTACTTGGACCTGAACTTGTTCGTGAGACTACTGAGAAGGTGAAGTTGATTCGAGAAAAGATGAAAGCTTCACAAAGTAGACAGAAGAGTTATCATGACAAGCGAAGGAAGGATTTATAATTTCAAGTTGGTGATCATGTGTTTTTGAGAGTTACACCTGTGACTGGTGTTGGGCGATCATTGAAGTCTAAAAAGCTCACTTCTCGTTTTATTGGACCGTATCAGATTTCAGAGAGAGTGGGGAATGTTGCTTATAGAGTGGCCTTACCGCCTAATCTTTCGAATTTGCATGATGTGTTTCACGTGTCGCAACTTCATAAGTATATTTTAGATCTATCTCATGTGATTCATATGGACGACGTGCAAGTACGGGATAATCTTACGGTGGAGACGATGCCTGTACGGATCGCGGATCGTGAAATGAAGACTATGAGGGGAAAAGAGATTGCCTTGGTTAAAGTGGTTTGGCTAGGAGCTGCTGGTGAAAGCATGACTTGGGAGCTGGAGAGCAAGATGCGAGACTCCTATCCTGAATTGTTTGATTTAGGTAATTTTCGAGGACGAAAATATTCTAAGTGGGGGAGAGTTGTAACGCCCGTAATTTAATTAATTATTTAATTAAATTATTTTTGAAATATTTATGAAGATGTGTTATAATTAATTGGATTTATTTTATTAAATGGAGAAATAATATTAGAGATATAATATTATGTGGTGAAATAATATTAGAAGTGTAATATTATTTAATATGGGCTTATTTTGAAGGAATAAAAGTAATAAGGGGGTGTGTTGGTTTTAAGACCAATAAGGAATAATAAAATAATAGGGTTATTTTATTATTTGTTAGAAGGAATAGAAAGAAAGAAGCAGTAGAAAGAATAAGGATTTGGAAGAGAACATGCAAGCTGCTAGAGAAAGTGGAAAACGGCAAGCACGAGAATTCAACCGGAAATTGTAGAGCGACCTTCAATCCAAGGTAAGGGTGGGGTTCTAACTCTATAATTGGGTTTATGATTATTGGTATGTGGGATTGGTGATGATTGTTGTCTTGTTCTTGAATTGGATGTATATGATGATGTATGATGAGAATCGATGAATTTTTGGATAAATAATAATGTCTTGATGTTGTTTAATTGCTGCAAGATTATAGGGCAATTATAGGTGATGAATTGACATGATTATAATAAGTTTTAGGGCTTTAGTTATGGAACCATACTGAGATGCGGTGATGGAAAAAATAGAATATTGTAGTGATGAAAACACAGAACGTTACAATGGTGAAAACGCAGAACCGTACGTGGAGGTACCAGAAGTTGTTGTCTAGAACAATGAATCAATTAGGGATGGCGTTAGGCGTACTGTTCCTAATTAGGTTGATAACAGGAAAATAATCAAAATAGTAGGATGAAATAAAAAGTAGTAGTTCTGACATTAGAAGTATGATGATTAGAGTTGCGTTAGCTTAGTGCAAGATAAAAGTTCTGATGTTATACGTATGTTAGTTAGCAGTTGCACTAGTTAGAATTTGCATTGGTCAGAAGATGGCATTAGTCAGAAGATTTGATGATCAGAAGTTGTATCTGGTCAGAAGATGGAGTTAGTCAGAAGATGTGGCAAGTCATAATTTTTATTAGTCAGAAGATGGGGTTAGTCAGAAGATGTGATGATCAGAAGTTGTACCTGGTCAGAAGATGGGGTTAGCCAGAAGCTGTGATGATCAGAAGTTGCATCTGATCAGAGGTTGCAGTAGTCAGAAGCTATAGTAGTCAGAAGATTGTGTCGCCTAGAGGTTGCGTCATCAGAAGTTGTGTATTTAGAAAAAGCGTTGGTTAAAGGTTGCATGGTCAGAAGTTGGATGGCCTTTGCGTTGTTTTGTGCAGAGCGATGAAAGTTAGATGCTTAGAAGCTGTTGTTTGAGCTATAACAGTAGGATAATGATGGTCTTGACGTTAGAATTACTGAATGACAGTATTGATTTACTGTGGAATTAATGTTCAGCTGAGTTGTTAATGAGAAGTTATTAATAAATAAATGATGTTTGATGATTTATAAATAAATGACGTTTGATGAATTTTTGAGATGTTATTTTGAGATGTTATCATGAGATGTTAATTTGAGATGTTTTGAGATGATAATTTGAGATGTTTTGAGATGATTTGAGATGTTGTTAACTTGGGTGTTATCATTACATTCATGATTGTGTCGCATACATTGCATTTTTGAGATGGAGCTTATGCTCGTTGAGATGGTCTGGATTGGCAAATTTTGAGATGAAGGCTATGCCTTGTTGATGCCTTTATTAATTGGAAAATTTTTGAGATGAGAGTTCTGCTCCGATGGTACCACATGCATTTGCATAGTATTGAGTCGCATTATATGATTTCATAAAGAAGTGTATTTTGAGGTTGATGAATGAATATTATTGTTGAGATTGTTGTTGATTATGAGAGGAGAAGTGATGATGTTGTTGATCTAATTTAATATATTAATTATCATGCACTTTATTATATTGTTAGATATCTCACCCCTTCTATTTGAATGTTTCCCCTATGTTGGTAACGTGCAGGTAATCGAGAGTGAATGCTGTATACCTTCAATAGTTCAAGTCGGTGTCATTGCTCTGATATGCAACACTCGGGGGGATGAACGCTTGCTGTTTTTTATTGTTGATTTTCAGTTGTTGAACTTTAAATTGATTATTGTTAAATATGTGATGTTTCAAAGTTGTTGTTTTGTTGTTAGAGATGTTATTAAGAATTCCGCTGCGTAGATGTTGATTTATTTGATTAAAGATGTTATGTTGATGGTTCATATAACGTTTGAAAAGTGTTATATATCCACGATGAATGCAATAAATTTGTTAGAAGAATTTGTGACGTCCCGATTCATTTGTATGATTGAAATTCTATAACTCTGATTTATCTTGCATAATTGCTTGGGGTAGAATTGGGGTGTTACATTTCCCTTCATGTTGAGATTCTCATATTGCTTTCTGAGAGATTGAAGCTTCACCTTCCTCACTGATGCGTCACCACTATAACATCTGATCAGTGTGTCCCACACAACCTTTGATGTTTCAGAATCAGCAATCTTCTCAAACACATTTGCATCCACACATTGATGGATGTAGAACAACGCCTTCTGATCTTTCTTCCTTAGATCCCAGTGTGTTATCTTCTGTGCCTCTGTTGCGTCTGCTTCTAACAGATCATGGTCATCGATGACAAGATCTAACTCATCTTGAGAACCAAATAACACGCGCATCTGGATCTTCCAACAATTCCAGTTTTTGCCATCAAATACTGGAAGCTTGGAATTGACATCGCCTCCGTTTCCGTTCATCTTCTACCTTGTTCAATTTACGCAGAAACTCAATAAAGCAATGTTTCCCAAATCCCTAGAATCAGAAACAACGATTATCACACAACACATCACTATTCTCTCGTGTTTCCCTTTTCCCGTGGATTTCGAACCGGAGCTCTAGATACCAATTGTTAGTGCACAAAGAAGAGATGAAAGACAAAAGAAAATATATTTAATGACGGTTACAAAATAAGGAATAATGATTTACAATGAATTACATTGAGCTACCTCACTAGGCTATTTATACACAAAATAAAATCCTAAATACCTTCTAACAAAGATATAAAAAATAATAATAATATCACCTAAGAGATATTCCTAAAATATAGATTAATATCCAAAAGATATTTCTAAAATATAGATTAAATCTAATAAAAACCGTATGAAAATACAGTGTTTGGTGGCACTTTAGAGGTCAAAGTCTCAATTCTCACTTCCTTTCTAATTTTGTTATGATAGAACTGGAGCATTTGAATATATATATATATATATATATATATATATATATATATATATATATATATATATATATATATATATATATATATATATATATATATATATATATATATATATATATATATATATATATATATTATTGTTACCATTAAGTAAATTGTTGGAATAATATAGCATGTGTGAGTAAGTGAAGAAATAGTCACACATTGGATAGGAATGTAGAGACTTAAATATATATAAGTGGAAGAACTCACTCACCTATCACCTTAAGGTTTTAGGTGGATAAGTGGTGTATCTCTCACAAAGGTGTCTAGTCCTACACTATGTATCAATGTTTCTAGTATCTCCCCTCAACATGGTATCATGAGCATTTGGTTCGAGAAAGGGACCGGAAGAGACTTGTATCGAAATGCGCCCAGGAAGTGGTGTTTCGTTGCAAGATGTCAATGGCGATACAAGTGAGAATGCATTGTGGACTCACACTTGAGGGAGAGTGTTAGAATAATATAGCAAGTGTGAGTAAGTAGGGATATAGTCCCACATTGAATAGGAATGTGGAGGCTTAAGCATATATAAGTGGGAGAACCCACACACCTATTACCTTAAGGTTTTAGGTGGATAAGTGGTGTGTCTCTCATAAAAGTGTTTATTTCTACACTATGTATCGATGTTCCTAATATCTCTCCAACACAAATAAGCTTTGATGGCGAGTAGGAACTAAAACTCAAATATAAATTTAATTTAAGGATTAAAAATCTAGATATTGATCTCTAAGGAAATAAAATAGAGAGATCAAAATTGAAACTTAACTTTTTTTTTCTTTCATTATTCTATAACTTTTGTTTATTAAAAAAACTAAAACTTAAAATTATAATTTATTTAAATATCTTTTCTTGCAAATGCGAGAATTATTTTATGACTCGGTGAGTATCATTGATGTCATTCATGTCACTGACGCATCATTGTTGACATTTCATCAAAAACCTGACAAATACAAAACTTTTGAGTAAAGTGTTGACTATGTTAACAAATACATGACAATGTAACATTCCAGGTTCGGTGATTTTAAATTTTTGGAATTAATTGTGAAATGGACAAGAGAGGAGAGGACTTTAATATGAGAAATGCATAAATTTAAATATAGATATAAATACCCATACCATCTTCTTCACTATTATCATTCAAAAAGACAATACAAATCACAACTTATTTAGTATAACATGGCTTTGTTTGAGTATATCACTTTATTTGTAGTGATTCTCTTCATCATAATCTACTATATATGGAGATGGAACAAAAATGTAGTTATACCAAATTGGCCTATAATTGGCATGCTACCATCAATTTTGCATAATCAATCTCATATTCATGATTTTGCAACTTTACTTGTGAAACATTATGGAGGCACTTTTCATTTCAAAGGACCTTGGTTCACAAACATTGCCAACTTTATCCTCACTAGTGATCCCATGAATGTGAATCATATCACCAGCAAGAATTTCATCAACTACGGTAAAGGTTCGGATTTCCATGAGATTTTTGAAAACCTCGGCGTCGGTATTTTCAATTTGGATTCCAATGAATGGAAGCAAGAGAGAACACTACTTCATTCATTGCTCAAAACAAAAAGTATTGAGATATCCCTTCAACAAAACATTCAAAAGAAGCTAGAGAATTATCTATTACAATTTCTCGATGATCATGTAACCAAAGGTGTACAAGTACTTGATTTACAAGATATTCTTGAGAGGTTTACCTTTGATGTAACTTGCACTTTTTTATTTGGTTTTGATCCCATTTGCCTTTCTTGCAATTTCAATGAACTCTTAGATATTGCTTATCTAAAAGACATTTATGTGCTCGAGGACATGACAATGTTGAGGCACTACATTCCAAAACATATTTGGAAGCTACAAAAAAAGGCTACGAGTTGGTAAAGAGAAGAAAGGAAATGTAGCTCAACAAAATTTTGAACAATTCCTGTCCAAATGTATAGCTACTTCCAAAGGTTTGCAAACTCAGTACACGCCAATGCCCGGGATAGAAGGTGAATCAATCCAGTCCACACCTATACCAAAACAAAGAAGTGAATCTGCTTAGTCAATCAGAAGCAAAATCCCGATTGCCAATTAATGGATTACACATTTTATATAATGGTTGAAACAGACATATAATCACTGTTAATGCACGGTAGTAAAATATATTTTAATAAAATAAAAGAAATACAGACGTTTAAATAAAAATTATTACTTTGATTGATTGAATAATCGAGATAATAACATGTTACGATATGTGTATTTTGTAAAAGTGGTGGTGGAAGGCCAATATAATATATGTCTTAGTGAAATAATGTTATCCAAATAATACTATTTCTTGTTGTGTGCCTTACAGAACATAGATGGATATCTTCAATATGTTGAATTAATTATTGGTGTGGTATATTGAATGGATAACATTTAATGGATACCCTTTTCGTATACTCTACCAGTCGGTTAATTTTCTGCACAAATGTATGGATTACACTTTATAACATTTTATAATGAGAATTGTACTAAATATTTGTTCAACTAATTAACCACAATTTTTTACATATTTGACCAGATATCTAACCGGTGTATGAAAAAGTTATTTATATTTATTAACATTGATATTTAGTAGGATTTATAAGGAGTATAACAAGTACGAGGAATAACTTTCACCGTAATATTCTATTTAAAATTATGTTTTTATCTATATTGTTTAATTTGAAATCTTTCTTAATAATTATCTTATAGTCTTTTTAGGTCTTTCTCTAACTTTTTTACTTCTTTTTAGATTTTCATTTTCACTCATTGTATCATCGATGTAGTATTGCATGAGTCAATTGATTCAGGTTTGTTTTCAATTTCATCACAATCGTCGTTCACCTGTCATTAAATTCTATGTCCCCCATCAAATAGGTTGATAATATTGAAAGTGTAATTCTTTGTGTCGAAAACAACATGTTGCTCGAGATAAATCGTGTCGAAATAGCTTAGCTTAGTCTGACGAAGTATGTATGTTGAGTTGTATGTCGAAATGTCGAAGCAGGTTGCTCGACAGGATTTCCACTTAGATCTATTTTAGTAAGGTTAATTGAATTAGGTCAAGTTGTTAGTTATGGGTTTTGGCTTTGGGAGCGAACAAGCTAAGTTATAAATAGAGGGAGAGTAACCATTTATTTTGTAACTAACCAACTCAAACAGTATTCACAGAATTTATAGTTGCAAATGAATAAAGTTTTTCCACAGTTTGTGGGCAGAGAGAAACTCTGTAGAAAATCATCTTCTCCATATTTTGTCAAACCCTAATTTCTTCCTTCCACAATTTTCTTTCTTTTCATTATCCTTGTGTGGTGATAACAATCTTGTTCATCAAGATTGATATAAATTCGTCATAGGTTTTGGTGGATTTCTAACATCTGGTATCAAGAGCTCCGAATGAGCAGTTCAAAGGAAGAAAATCAAGATGGCAATGAATCAACCAAACAAAAATTTTCTAGCAAGTCTTTCGATTTTGAAAGTTGATAACTATGAGAATTGGTGCAAGCATATGAAGGTTGTGTTCTATTGTGAAGATCTTTGAGATCTTGTGAAAGAAGGATTACAATCTCTTACACAAAATGCGATGGAAGAACAAGAAGTCACACACAAAGAATTGAAGAAGAAGAATTATAAAGCTCTCTTTATAATTCATCAATTTCTGAGTCCATACAACTTCGAAAAGGTTAGTGATATGGCTTTGCAGGTGCAGCCAGCAAGAGAAAAGAAAGGAAAAGGAAATTGGTTAGACAACAAAGGTAAGGGAGACCACAATATTTCGACTGGTAGAGGAGACCAGTATGAAGGAATTGTGTCGAATTAGAGAAGACCCACATACCAAGGTGTTGCACCCCAAAATTTGCCCTCTCATTTCTCAAGGAATCACCTTGGATCCTCAAGTTTGCTTCCATCCAATTCCAAGCCTTGAACTGCAATTTTCCAAGAAAATCACTCATAAGGGCAAAATGGTCATTTACGCACTGAGAAGTCTAACTTTGACTTTTGGACCAAAACCAAGTTTCAAGAATCATATTTCATCAAGACATGTTGGAATATGAAGTTTGTATCATCAAAAAGTTCAAAAGTCAAATTTACTATGGAAAAGCCAAATTTCTAAATACTTGGGATTTTTCTAAGTATTTAAGAAAAATGACACTTCAAAACTTTTGAGCCAGCCTCCAGGCAGAAGCAGTCAGAAGTTGTAAACATGGTTCAGCACATAATCTTTAGTCAGAACATGGCTCTTCAGCCTCTACGCAAGCTCAGTCAGAATTTTCCAGAGTAATTCAAAGAAGGCTAAGAAGCATGCTGCAAGCTTTCTGGAAAGTCTGAAGGTTCCTTCAGAACATGCTGGAGCCAGAAGATAAGAGGATCAGAAGATTGGATGCTATGCAGAAGCAGAACTTTTGATCCAGAACTAATCCATGGTGTAGAGTTTCACGTTGCAGGATTTCTGGTTGTGATAAGTCTCATCATCATTTAATGCTCACAACCACCTTCTGAGTCTTTATCCAAAGGATTTTCACCACGTGTATCTCTACTGTCTTGGGATAGCAACTTTGCTACTAAGCCCATGCTTTACTTTTTGCTTTTCCTTAATTCCTGCTGACATCCACCATGCTTGCTTCAAAGACAAGGCAGCGCTTCAGCACATGAAGGCTATTTTCAAAGCTTTGGTCAGAACTTGACCAAATCCCCAAAACCTTGCTTATATAACTTGCTGTAGACCTATGACCAACAGCTAGCCCAACCTACGCCTGCATCTCATGATTCCACCAAACTAGCATACGAAAAATGTGATGAGAAAGCAAAGGAATAGGATGCCAAAACAGGTTCAAATCCTATTTGTTTCCCCCCCAAAGTCACAACAAATTCATCTATAAATACTTGGCTCCATCACACGTTCAAGGGGCTGGCTTTTGAAGAGAGAGATTGGCCAAAAGAGAGAAAAGGAAGTTGTGAAACCTTCATAAAAATCTAGATTTCTCATACACAAAAACAAACCTTTGTTCTTCCCTTTGAACCAAAGAACACAACCACTCTTCCGTCTCTCTTGCTGACTCAGAACATCTAGAGGCAGCCACTCAAAGCTCCAAGCACGCTCCAGGTAAGTCTTTCTGACTTTACTCGTTTTTCATTCTGAACATCATTAGCATATAAATATCATAGTATTAATGTTGTACATATCATGAAAAAAACTATGGTCAGAACTTCTAGAATAATGCTAGGCTCAGACTTAGGTTTGGAACTTCTATGATTTGTTGTGCTGTGATCATTCTGATTTGCTGAACTGAATAAATTGCTGATGTGCTGATTAAAAGTTGAAACGTAACAAAAAATTTCTAATGTTCACTCACTATTTTAACACTTAGAACTTTTGATTCTCACATACTGATAGTGCACTAAACTGCTAATATTCACTCACTGACTCAGCATAATTCAGAACTTCTGATGACTCACTCACTGTTCTAACACAGCACAGAACTTTTGAGTTCTCGTTACGTGACAAATACACTGAACTTCTGACTTTTGGTTCAATGGTTGAACACCACCCAGAACCTCTGTGTTTTCCCTTTAACGTTTTTGTAGGATTTCAGAGTGTATAAATCCAGAACCTCTGTTTCCCTTTCCCTACGATGTTTTTGCAAGACCTCAGAGTGTACGAATCCAGATCTTCTGATTTCACTGACTTTTCCTGCCAAGTCACGCGCCTGGCTTCAGAACTTCTGATCCTTGTTTCCTTGTTTACAGCAACACGCTGTTTGTACCTTACATTTATTTTCCTTTTCATCTTTTTAAATATTAACATGAAAAACATAAAAATATTTTCTTTTACGTTATTTCCTTAAGACAAAAACATTTTTTAAACAAGTCCATTTCTTTCTTGTATTATACATTTCAATATGGTTGTAATAGTAACTTAGGACTTATTTTTACTTGCAATCCCCATTCGTAAATATGTACCCCCATCCCCTAAATATTGTAATAGCGTAGGACTTTACATTTCTGCAATTTACCGCTTTCAAATGTAAATGCTAGTAATTAGGCGTGTATGGCAAGATAAAACCAACAAGTAGACCACCAAGAATCAAAGACAGATGCATGCAATCAAACACACTTGCACACATGCACCCTTAGGGTAATCTCACTTGTTGCCTTACAAAAATGGCCATGTTATGCATGTGGGATGTCTTAGCACAAACAAATCTCGAAATACAAGATCATAATCCCTCGATGACACTATCAAAGTTGCCTTTTCAAAATGATCTTAGTCCCTAAAGAAAAAGTTCTAAGCCATCTCACAACATTGCTATCATGGTCATACGATGACCCAACGCTCGTCCTTTCACATCCAACGATAAGGCTTCTTACTAAATTAATGGTAAGATAGCAACATCTAAAGAAGGAGGAAAAGCATATCTAAAACATTTTGAGTAGGTAGATTACTTTTAGTTACTTGCTCACTGTCGTACCCCAAATTTACCCTATCTCTTCTACTTTTGTCTGGCTTTGAACTTTGCATCCCATTTGCACCATTTTGTTACTCAGTCATTTGCATATCCCGCATCTCATGGAATCAGGAACTTTGGTTCGAGGTATTGGGGCTACGCCCTCTTCATGTCTAATTTTGTTTTGAAGTTCTCTTATCAGGTAAAAGGGAAACGCATCTGGTTCTCGATTAGTGGATCGTGGAGTGAATTTTGTCATCACGTTACAAGGTTGGTTCTCGCTCAAATTTATCAGAGCCTGGATTAGGATTTATTTCCCTATTTGTTGGTCAAGGGGCTAGGGTTTTGGGTCCTCAGTTTTTGTGAAGATATTTCTTTCGCCTGCCTCAAAGATGGCTCAAAGCTCAGTACATTAGGTCAAGAATTTCATCTCCTCGCATTTCAAGTTTCTTCTAAAATCCTCCAGGTCACTGATTCGAGAGTTTGAAGGTTAAGTTGACGACTGTGAAGTTTGGGCACAAGAAATAAGTTTGTGGTTTCATGACCGTCAAGACATGTTTTGGTTGCTTAAGTTATAAGTTACTTGTGATGTGAGTGTCAAAGTTAAAGTTCTATTTAAGACGTGCGAGTTTGGTTCAGGCGTGATATGAAGATAAGGTTTGAGTGACCGTTGTTTTGGATTCGAATTAACCAAAGGGAATTAAATTCTTAAGCATTTATTTTGTTTGAGAGTTTGATTGGATTTTGAAAGATAAGGCGTATGATTGCTTGAAATACAAGTTACAACATTTGTTCATGATTTCTTGAAGTTTAAGTTATAAAAGAAAGATGTGCATTCAAATCATTCAAGTGGAAATTGCTACTTTCAATCAAAATTCAAGAGTTTGTTTAATTTTCATACAACGAATTCATTCAAAATATTTCATTCAAGTTTTTGTGTTCATTACATTTTTTGGGACAGATTACAGAGCATGTGAAATCATAAATTACAAATGTTGAAATACAAGTTGCAAATCTTTTACAAGGGAAATGTTGTTTCTTCAAAATCTCTTTGCTTCATCTTCAAGCCATTCGTCCTCACTCCTCGCCATGGTATTTTTATCTTTCAACCATGCATTGGCCGTCCAATTCTCATATGGTCATGGAACAAGAAAAAGAAAAAAGTTAGCAATTAATATATAAAAATTTCCAAACAATTATTTGTTAAGAGAAAATGCTCATCATGAGGGTTTGCATTTAGAATTAGTTAAAGAGGGAGTTATTTTTTAATCACGGTTTATTTTCTCCCAAATTGCAAATCACAAAAATTTGTCCTCTTTGGTTCACAAAAAGGGAGAAAAGAAAAATTTCCAAAAAAATATGCAGCAGCAACAAGCTGCTATACAAGCAGCACAGACCAAAACAAATGCAACAAAGTTATAGGCAGCAGCCGAAAACAGACATAGAAGAAACAGCAGCGACAACAGGCCAAAACAAAGCAATCCAAAATCAGCAAACTGCCAAATGCAGCAAATAGCAACAACAAGCAAAAACAGAAAACAACATTTGCAACACAGTAAAGCAAGGCAGTATCATCAAACCAAACAAATAATATAGAAGGCTAACAAACAACCAAAACCTATATGCATCATCATGTCCCAAAAATACAAACCCTTCAGATTTATTGAAATAAAAAGCATATTAGCTTTATATCATAGAAAGATGAAAGAGAAAAGATAAAACCTACATCATACAAAAACCAAAACAGCCCCACAGGCCAGTCCTGCAAAATTGCCAAAAATAGACCTACAAACAAAGCCTAAAACCTATGCTACTGTTGTGTTATTATTGTCCCAAACCAGCACTAAGAGAGCCAAAGTTATCACCAAAGTAGGCATAAGAAAAACCTGCGTTCTAAGGCCATAAGTCAGCTTTCCAACAATGTTCAAATCTCATACACTTTCCCTCCAACTCCCACCTCTCAACTGTTATAAAACAAACAGCCAAAGCAAAAGCAGGGATCGAAGATACACAGCCAATACAACAAGAGAAAGATAAAGAATTTCAGCAAGAAAGAGAAAAGAGAGAGAGAGGAGAGCATACGAACACACACAAAAAACAAGGAAGAAAATTCCAGACAGCAATTACTACAAAAATCCCTGCATCAAACTGTATTTCGTACACCTAATATGCAGCCTTCATCCACTCCAAATCTCCATCACCATAACCAAACACCACAGTATGTTCACCCTTTACACTACTTCTGAAAACTAGTTTCAACCATACTCACCAAAACCTGCATCGATACAAACATTCAACAACAGTCATTTAACTTTTATTCAACAACAACATTTCAAAACTACAAACCTCGCTGTGATTTTGCAGAAGTCTCAAGAAGCTCACCAGATTTTCTCTGCATCATCTTCATACCCCCCAAGCTTTAGCAATAAAGAACCATACCGGATTTAAAGAAAAACAACAATAACAACACAAATCCATTCCATAGCATTTATCATCATTGTTACAACAACATCATAGGGAAGTTGGTATAACATAAGGAATTTGCAAAAGATCTAAGAAATCTCGAATCCGTGCCGAGAACCTCCAACGGCCATTCGATCCACCACTATCGCATCTACCCTCTGTCACAAGAAAGAGTAGAAAATGACGAACATCTGTTTGCGCCGCCTCCAACCCACATCACTGATGATATACCAACTGTAACTCCATGGCTACCGATCATAAATACAGGCCACCGTCAAATTCCGCCGCTACTTCCACCGACACTTCGACCGCGTTACTTCGCCGCGTCACCACTCACCAGTAATCACCATCTTCTCTATATTTTTATCCTGTTGTGTGTATATCTATGTATGGTTTATAATTGCTCTATGTAAATTATTATTTGAATAAATGAGAGTGAAGGGAGGATAAGATTGAGGAAGTTGTTTGAAATAGAGGAAGAATAAGTGAAAAGGCAGAGGAAGTATCATGAATTTGGAACATAGAAGTTTTTTTGTGAAAATTTTATAGGGTGGAATAGAAAGTAAGCGGCTGGTCTTACTGCATTTAGGGTTTTCTATCCCTTTTGTTTTGATAAGCTGACCCGGTCCGACACTTTTTCTTTTAAATCTTTTAAAAACATTTTTTTATAACTCTGGGCTTGCTATCCTTTTAATTTAAATAAGCCCAGCGATTTTGCTACTCTATTTCTCTAATTTTGCTGCACACCTTTTTTTATTTATAATTAAATTAGTTTAATTTCTTTTAATAATTTCTATTAGTTTTATTTAGACTAATTAGTTTATTAATTTTCTTTTAGTATTTTCTCTAGTACAAAAATACAAAAAAAAACTTGATCACCTTTTTAATAACTTGTTAAACTAAATTTTTCTTTTATTTTTTTTCATGATAAATCATTTAGAATAGTTAACTTTGTAGATGAATTTAAGTAATTTATTTGTTAAATTTCGATGTGGTTGCATTATTTGTTTAACGGGATTCTTAATCGAACTTTCGATCCGATTCATCCCCATTCATAAACTTGTACCCCCATCCCCGTATGGTCTGTAATAATTTAGAACTTTGTTGTTTTGCTATTTCATTCTCCGTATGTTAAAAAATTGTTAATCATTCATATCTATTCCAAAGTAGAACACTTGGCCTCCTCTTGGGCTCATCATCAATGAACAGGTATCCACCGACAAAATGTACACCCACACACATTTCATAGTTTGGTCCTGGGCTATTCTACAGTGACAACTATTCGATCGATTGTTTCAATTGGTCGTTTAGAATACTAACGCCACGCTAGTCCCAATCTTTAGGAGCATGCATATAGCCACCTTGTATGGGATTTTCATCTTATCCATTGAAGAAATTTCTCTCCCCTTGGTCCACGTACCAAGCATCTTCTTGAAGGGTCTCATAGTTGAGTTTGGGCATGGCCATTCTCACGAGGTTAATCAAGTTTTACCCTTGGTTAACCATAACCCGAATCAATCACTTTGGTCCATATAACAAGTGTTTCCATGCACAAAGGGTCTCATGGTTGAGGGTAGGAGCACCTATTCTCACGAGATTAATTAAGTGCACCCCTTGGTTAATCATAACCCGATTCAATTCCCATACCCCAAGCATTCTATTTACACTCCTCCTAATACTACATATTTTGTTACTTGAACCATGATCACCACACACGATCACCCTTCATAAACACCGCCTCCTCTTACCTATAACATGCTCCCGTAGGATGTTAGTTTCCTCTTCTTAAAGACGCGAACTAATTAGACCTTAGGATGAAACCCATGCATGATAACATTAGGGCTCTTTCTAGTTTCCCTCTTATCCTCTTCTTCTTTTGTCATTAAAACTTATTATTCACAAATCAAAAATATAAAAAAAATGCTTAATCATTATTTGAGTTTATTTTAAAACTCGTAAAACACTCAACCAATCTAAACTCCACCAAAGGGAATGGTATCTCCGTTCTACCGCGATACCAGGCCGTGCCTATTGATAGAATGCGTGTGTGATCGGTGGATTTAGAACTGACTATTTAACGTTGGTTCGCGAAATATCGTGGAAGCAAGAGTCGCCACCGTCTTTTATTTTCTCCAACATGGACAGGACAAAAGCACAGCAAAATTCCTTATGAGATAGTTTCTCGGTTCGGGAGGTAGATTTATAGAAAGGGAAGGTGTTAGCACCCTTTCTATCCATGGTTATCCATGGGCTCTTAGATACTTGCTCTTATGTTTTCAAAATATTTGCTTTTCAAAATGTGAGTGGGTTTTGCAAAAGTTTCTTTGAAAGATTTCTGAATAACTCTTGTATCAGTCCTCAAGAGTGTTTGAAAAATTTTTTTGAAAGATTTTGAAAGTGTCAGTGCGAAAAGATTTTTGATTTGGTTTTTTAGAGAGCAAGTATCCATGAGTCATCTACCTACCCTAAGGAATTAAGCTGTGTAAGTGTCCTTTAGGTAGTGCCATCCTACCATTGAGAGGTAGGTAGCACCACCATTGGAGGTGTTCGGGTCAATTCGATTGTAGGGACAGTGTGATCACCGAAGCAACAGTAGGACACCTTAGAAGCTACCCTTATGTCATTGATCCTTTTTTTTAATTCAAGGCAACCGTTTCGAGGCAACTGGATCATGGACATAAGGACTTACTAAAACGTCCTATACTCGACGACCACGTTTCGAAGGTAAGGCAACAGGTGAGGTGTACCCTAAGAGTGGTGTGTGAATTGGTGTGTTGTTTTCATGTTAATAATTATCTTTGATCATTATGTTGTAAGCTACGCTTGTTTTTAATTAGCCATACATTCTTTCATGCAATTAGAATTTAAAAGTGCAGAAATTTAAATGCGGAAAGATAAATCCTACGCTATTACAAGGTGCGGGTCTATACATCGCCAAATTACAAAGACCCGTTTTAATAAAAATACGGAAAGTAAAAGACCTAATTACTATTACAAGCCTTGAGCAGTTACATAATATTCGAAAAGAAAATAAATGCGCGAAAAGAAATTAGAATCGAATGTCCGAGGGTTTTGACCCTTTTGAAATTAAATGGAATTAAAAGCTAATTAATTATTTAATTAAGAAAAGAAATTGTTTTTTATGTTTTTTTTTGTATTTATGAAAATAAAGAAAAGAATTTAAAATTAGAAGGAAACCCTAGTTCTAAATTTTTTTAATTGTTAATGAAAAATATACAAGTTAACCTAATTAACACTAATTAGTTAATTTACATATTTATTTACAAAAATATTTAGTAATTAATAATAATAATAATAATAATAATAATAATAATGAGAGAAAATTATTTATTAAGAAAAGGATGAAAATGTCAAAAACCCTAATTTCTACCTATTTTAATTTATTAAGAAAAGTGTTAAAATTGAAAACCTAATTTACTAAATTAATGGTTAGAATTTATTTACAAAATAAATTAATAGTGAATTAAATATTAATTAAACATATTTTAGTTTCTGATTTTTTTATAGAAAATTATTTTATGAAATTAAAGAAAAAAATTAAAGCAATAAAAAGAATAAAAAGGAAAAAAGGAAGTGAAATTAAATATACAAACAGGGGGGTGTCTGGCCCATTTAGGAGATTTTTTGAAGTAGTTTGGCCCATGAAACAAAGGCCTTGTTTGACTTTCTGCGCCTGCGTGTGGGATGGTTGACTGAGTGTACCATGGACTGCATTATCTGGCCATTAGATTAATCAATGTGAGTGCGTGGCAATTTTAATCATGAGCGCGTATGGTAAGCCTTTGGTTGGACGCTGCATAAGAACAGGTTATAACAAAAATCATGAATAATATGGGGGGACTTGGGAATCGAATCCAGGTCCCAAGGCTTGCAACACATGTCCACTACCAACTGAGCTGCTGTACGCGTTTGTTAGGTTAATGGAAAACAAATAATATAAAAGAAAACAACGTTAATGATAGAAAAACGCGCCAGATTTTGAATTGCCCAACCACATAGTGACACGCCAGGCTTCTTCTTCGTTGTTCCTGAAAATACAAAACAAGTAGCGGGGGTTTTAAACCCCCACTAAGTGCAAACTGCAAAAATAGCGATTAGAACATGGACAAATATAAAAAGGGCGCGAGGTGTTGGTTTGCTTCGTCTTGATACCACGAATTCAATGGCATAGGTTTTAAGGGCCAATTTTTCCATATGTGAGAACCCCTAATTTGGAGCTTCTGAAACCCTAGGTTTCATCCATGGCATATTTGGATACAAGCATCGTTAGTTCAATTAAATATTACCAATAGCTTCAGAACATCATTATTAGTGTAAATCAACAAATAAAACACATGAATAATGCATGGAAATCAAAAATCGATTATGGATATATTCATGAAAAGAGTGATTCTGTTCTACCAATTCTTGGAGTATGGGGACTTATTCTTGATTGCAATCGATTCCTAGCAATGTCAGGAATGTATTAGAATGCTTTTTGTGCTTTGAAACGCCCTGTAACTATGATTTCAGTTTTCAATTTTTGGGGGAAATTTTGCAATTTGGTTATGGCCTCCTGAGCAGCTTTTCGTGTCCTTGTGCATTAGGTTATGTTGTGCATATGTACATGAATGAAATTAGGACAAAACCAAGCCCAAAGATCCATTGAATTAATGATTTCAATATTTGATTTTATCACATCTTTTTCAATCTTTTTTCCATGCCAATCTTGCCAAATATGGATGATATTGTCCCCTTGAGATGGTGCACGAAATCTCTTGCATATAATGAACATATTTGCTACACAAAAAAAGATTTAAAACCATTATTTGATATTTTTCTTATAATTAAATTTAATTAAATTTAATTAAATGAATTAATATGATTAAAAATTCAATTAATTAATTAAAAATAAGAAAATAAATCCCTTTGAGCTTAATGGGTCGTGCATATGCTTTGGGTAATGATTCAAGGAAGAATTTGAGGCCCATTAGCATTTTTGAAGCTTTTGAAGCAAAGTTGACTTTTCAAAATTCCCAAAAATTTCCCAACTTCTCCAAGGCATATCTTGCTCAACTTTGAAGCTATGATCATGTTCTTGGACATTTTGGAAAGGTCTTGAAGTCCTCTAACCAATGCCTTTTGTCCCATGTCATTTTGATTTACCAATCTTAAGTTATGGTCTTTGACTTAAAGTGCCTTTTTGTTGACTTTTGAAAATGACCTATAATGTTGAAATTGATAACTTTTTGTGAGAGCATTCCTTGGACTTGGAGTGTGAAGATGGATTGTAGGAAATGTCATTCTCTTCAAATTGAGCTTTGGATGGAATTTTTCTGATAAACCATGAAGAAGTTATGCTCTAGTCAATTTGCAGTTGACTTTTTCAACTGTCCAAAAATAGAAACTTTTGCATCTTGAGACTTTTTGAGCCATACTTTGAGAATCATGATCAAGAATTGATCAAATGATGTTTGTGGCTTCAAAATAAGATGTTGACCAAAAATTTTGACTTTTGACTGTCAAATGACCATTTTGCCCCTACAGTTGGCTGTGAAGCATTTAGGTTTTTTGACTATGCAATTTGATGCTGTGAGTCTTGAATCTTGGCATATGGATGCTTGACAATGTATGTAGGCATGTGGGACTTGATTGGACCTTTGAAAACTTCAATTTCTTTGCCAGAACCAAAACCCTAATTTTGACTGTGTTAGGAGGCAATTGGACTGTGCAACCCTTGAGAGATTTTGAACCATGATCTTGGCAACTCTTGAAGAATATGGGAGGGCAAATTTTGGGGTACAACAGTTGCCCCTGTTCAATCTTCTTAGATCTGAGGATGTAGATTGGCTGGCGTGCCTTTCGTAATCCGAAGGTGGAAGATGATTGAACACTAGAGTGCCCATAAATTTGCGCTCACATGTTAGCAGTGTGATGGTGGGAATAGGCTTACAGATGCCATTTGGAGACTGATGGATAGGAGGATGGGCTTATAGATGCCATTTGGAACTGTTGGTAAGTGGATGGGCTTATAGATGCCATCTAGGTGTCGATCGCGTAAGAGATTCCTTAGCGAGAACTTGCGTACCTGAGAAAGAAAGATAATTACCTGGCCTGTTACAGGAGTTGATCTTCAAACTCTTTATGTAGATGTGCCCTGGCTGGATACAAGAATCGAATCTTTAAACTCTTCAGACGTGCCCTGGCAAGATACAGGAATCGAGTCCGGAGAATATAGTCGTCAACAGATACACCCTGGCAAGATACAGGAATCGGATCTTCGAACTCTTCAGACGTTCCCTAGCAAGATACAGGAATCGAGTTTGGAATTAGTCGTCAACAGATACACCCTGGCAAGATACAGGAATCGGATCTTCGAACTCTTCAGACGTACCCTGGCAAGATACAGGAATCGAGTCTGGAATTAGTCTTCAACAGGTACACCCTGGCAGGATACAGGAATCGGATCTTCGAACTCTTCAGACGTGCCCTGGCAAGATACAGGAATCGAGTCTGGAATTAGTCGTCAACAGATACACCCTGGCAAGATACAGGAATCGGATCTTCGAACTCTTCAGACGTGCCCTGGCAAGATACAAGAATAGAGTCTGGAATTAGTCGTCAACAGATACACCCTGGCAAGATACAGGAATCGGATCTTCGAACTCTTCAGACGTGCCCTGGCAAGATACAGGAATCGAGTCTAGAATTAGTCGTCAACAGATACACCCTGGCAAGATACAGGAATCGGATCTTCGAACTCTTCAGACGTGCCCTGGCAAGATACAGGAATCGAGTCTAGAATATAGTCGTCAACAGATACACCCTGGCAAGATACAGGAATCGGATCTTCGAACTCTTCAGACGTGCCCTGGAAAGATACAGGAATCGAGTCTGGAATTAGTCGTCAACAGATACACCCTGGCAAGATACAGGAATCGGATTTGGAATCACGACAGTTGATAGTAATCATCTTTGTACTGACCTTTGTCCTGAAAAGACAAAACGTTAGTTGTATGCGATGTCATGATGTATGACATGCGTGATGTCGTGATGTTCAGAGAATAAATGAGATTGTATGTTCATGATGCGTATGTGCATGCTATAATGTATGAAGATGTGATGTTCATGAATATATTTTCGTCTAGGAAAATAAATCCTTGACGGATGCCGGGAAGTTAAATCCTGGGCTGATGTTGAAGAGTAGAGCTTTGTTTCCGCTAGGGATGATGGTTGCAAGAATAAACCCGGTAGGAGAAGATGACTTCGTTGGGGAATAAACTTGGCGAATAGATTACTCTGCAGGGAGTGAACTCTGTGGGGAAAGAGATATTTTGCTGAGGTTGACGATAACTCCGCTGGGGATACCATTGTTGAGTTATGTTGAAGGAATTGATGAACTCCACTGGGGACGGGAAGACTTCGTCGGGGACGATCTTTTCGTGGCAATTGGCTGAGGATAACCCAGTTATATCCTGGTGGGGAAATAACCTTCTGAATAAAGCCGGGGGAGCGTTCGTACTATGCGGATGACAAACTTCCAGAATCTACTAGGGATAAGCTTCAAGACCTGCTGGGGATATGGATTCTACTTTCCTGGGGAAACTCTTGAGATTGCACTGGGGAATGACTCCATTGGCTGTTCTGTATACCGCCGAGGAACAATCTTAGATCAAGACTGTCGGGGATGCTTGTTGAGAATGTTTGTACTCTGCTGATGAATGTTGAGATCTTCTGGGGATATCCAACTTCCTTAGGGCTGACAGTAGCCTAACTCTGCTTGGGGAGAGATTGGCTGACTTGCTGGGAATACTGTGCCTTGTTCAGGGTTGATGAGAGACCAACTGCTTGGGAGAGAATTGTTGAATCTTGGCTCACTCTCTGGGGAATTAAGGCATCTTGGTTATGTTCTTCAGCTGAACTTACCTTGGTACCTTGGTGGACAGAGCAATTAGATCGCTTAGACAACTCATTATTGCCCCTGTTTCTAATGTTACCTGTAATTAATCCTTTGTTTCGCATGCAAATATTTATGAGTTAGCAATTATTGTCAAATGCATATATCACAATTGAACCTTGGACGTTCTTCGCAAAACAAAACAAAAAAAGAAAAAAGCAATTGGCAATTGGTCTGAAAAGTGAATTTGTATTGATTTTTGAATTTTCCTGTAAATAGGCGTTTATGTACAAGAGGCTGACGTCCTAGTAAGAGAACGCCGCCGAACAACAGAGTTTATACAATTTTGTACAAAGAAAACAAAGCAGCTATGTGAAAAGAATAATCCCACTGGGTTCCAACTCTACTATCGCCTTTATATCTTCGAGCGTCTCATCACTTGGCTGCTTGGTTGAAGATGAAGCTGATTGATCGATGCCGTTTGAACTTGATGTAGATACCGGATTCTGGATGCGAGGTGATCCAATGAGACATAGTATTACGCTTTAATCTCTAACTTTTGCCTGGACCGCCCTTTCGGGTTTTCAGTCCACCGGGATACCCATTTTTGCCCAAGCCGCCTTTTCAAGTTTTCGACTTGCCGGGTGTACAGATTTTTTTTTATTTCATCCCTCATTTTTCCCGAACCCTTTTGGTTCGCCGGGAAGCCCTAATTTTTGCCTAGGTATGTCAACCTAGAGGGTCTTTTATCATGCGTAGTATCTTTTTACTATGTCTGCATTGGCGGGGTGAGGAAGGTCGTCACCATCCATGGTGGTTAGGATCATGGCTCCTTCTGAGAACACATGTTTAACCACAAATGGCCCTTCGTACGTAGGGGTCCATTTTCCCCTGGGATCACTTTGAGGAAGAATGATGCGCTTGATTACCAGGTCCCCAACTTGATACTCTTGTGGTCTGACTTTCTTGTTAAATGCCCTGATCATCCGTTTTTGGTACGTTTGACCATGACAAATAGCATTGAGTCTCTTTTCGTCAATTAGATTTAATTGATCAAGTCGAGTTTGGATCCAGTCATCTTCGCTCAGATCTGCATCCTTCATTATCCGGAGAGAGGGTATTTGGACTTCAATCGACAAGACTGCCTCCATGCCGTAGACCAAGGAAAAGGGAGTTGCCCCGGTTGACGTCCTTGCTGAGGTACGGTACCCGTGAAGAGCAAACGGTAACATCTCGTGCCAATCTTTAAAGGTCAATGTCATCTTCTGCACAATCTTCTTTATATTCTTATTAGCTGCTTCTACAGCCCCATTCATCTTCGGTCGGTAAGGAGAAGAATTGTGGTGCTGTATCTTGAACTTCTCGCAGAGCTCAGTGATCATCTTGTTATTAAGATTGGTACCGTTGTCAGTAATGATTCTTTCAGGGACGCCGTATCGACAGATCAGGTTATGCCGAATGAACCGTGCCACGACGTTCTTGGTTACAGTGGCGTAGGAAGCTGCTTCCACCCACTTTGTAAAGTAATCAATCGCCACCAGAATGAAGTGATGCCCGTTGGATGCCGTAGGTTTAATCTCACCGATCATATCAATGCCCCACATTGCAAAAGGCCAAGGTGCAGTCAAGACATTCAGAGGAACTGGAGGAACGTGCACCTTATCTGCATAAATCTGGCACTTATGACATGTCCGAGAATGTTGATAGCAGTCGGCTTCCATTGTGGACCAGAAATATCCTACCCGAAGGATTTTCTTTGCCATAGTGTGTCCACTGGAATGTGTTCCGAAGGTACCTTCATGTAGCTCTGCCATGATCTTTTCTGCTTCAATCTTATCCACACAACGCAGTAAAGTCGAATCATGGTTTCACTTGTATAGAATGTCGTTGCTAAGGAAGAACTTCGCTGCGAACCTTCTCAGAAACTTCTTGTCGTTGACAGATGCACCTTCAGGGTATTCTTGAGCTTCCAGATACCTTTTCACCTCATGATACCAGGGTTTTTCAGTTACTACCTCAGCCTCAAGATCACAACAGTATGCAGGTTCGTCCAGTTTCCAAATGATGATCCGAGGAGCCTCGTTGTCCCACTTGACTTTGAACATAGAAGACATCGTAGCCAACGCGTCCGCCAACTTATTCTCCTCTCTTGGGAAATGTTCAAAAGTTATCTCTGTGAAATGGGGGATCAATGTCAACACACACTCTTTGTAAGGAATAAGGTTTGGGTGTTTCGTATCCCACTCGCCTTTGATCTGATTGATCACGAGAGCGGAATCCCCGAAGACACTCAGAAACTTGATCCTTAAGTCAATCGCAGCTTGAAGACCCATGATACATGCCTCATACTCCGCCATGTTGTTGGTGCAGTTGAAACATAGTCGGGCAGTAAGTGGAGTATGCGTGCCTTGAGGGGATATAATCACAGCGCCGATACCGTTACCCAAAGTGTTGGAGGCTCCGTCAAAGTGTATAGACCATCGGGATCCTTCCTCAGGTCCTTCATCCGGTCCAGGTACTTCACAATCAGTCACTACCATGATGCTCTCGTCAGGAAATTCAAAGTTCATTTACTGGTAGTCGTCCACTGCCTGATGTGCCAAGTGGTCTGCCAATACACTTCCCTTGATAGCTTTCTGAGTCATGTACTGGATGTCATATTTTGTCAAGATCATCTGCCATCTCACTATTCTTCCAGACAGAGCAGGCTTTTCAAATATGTACTTGATCGGATCCATTTTTGAAATCAACAGAGTAGTGTGAGTCAGCATATATTGTCTCAGCCGGAGAGCAGCCCATACCAAAGCGCATCAAGTTTTCTCGAGCAGTGAGTATCGGGTCTCACAGTCGGTAAACTTTTTGCTAAGGTAATAAGTGGCGTGCTCTTTTCGGCCAGACTCGTCATGCTGCCCCAGCACACACCCCATTGAGCTGTCAAGTACTGTCAGGTATAATATTAGAGGTCTCCCTTCCACCGGTGGCATAAGGATGGGTGGTTCTTGGAGATACTCTTTGATTCTGTCAAAAGCGGCCTGACATTCATCATTCCAACGTACTACCTGATCTTTCTTCAGCAGCTTGAAGATTGGTTCACAGGTAGCAGTTAGATGCGAGATGAATCGGGCAATATAATTCAGATGTCCTAGAAAGCCTCTGACCTCCTTCTCTGTCTTGGGAACTGGCATCTCTTGTATGGCTTTAACCTTGACAGGGTCCACTTGAATACCCTTGTCACTTACGACGAAGCCTAGCAACTTTCCAGATCTCACCCCAAAGGTGCACTTGTTTGGGTTCAACCTCAACTTGTACAACTTCAGACGGTCAAACAACTTCTGTAGATGGTCAAGGTGTTCCTCCTCAGTTTGGGACCTTGCAATCATGTCGTCGACGTACACTTCAATCTCATGGTTGATCATGTCATGAAATAAAGCAACCATGGCACGTTGGTAGGTTGCCCCAGCATTTTTCAACCCGAAAGGCATGACCTTGTAGCAGAAGGTGCCCCACTGAGTAACAAAGGTAGTCTTTTCCATATCTTCAGGAGCCATCTTGATCTGATTATAGCCTGAAAAGCCGTCCATGAAGGAGAACACCTTATGCTGGGCAGTATTGTCAACCAGAACATCAATGTGGGGTAGGGGAAGTCATCCTTGGGGCTGGCCCTGTTCAGATCCCTGTAATCGACACACATTCTGACTTTACCATCTTTCTTTGGTACCGGCACCACGTTGGCAACCCACTGAGGGTAAGAAGTCACTGCAAGAAAACCGGCATCAAATTGCTTCATAACCTCAGCTTTGATCTTCTCGGACATCTCTGGACGCATACGGCGGACCTTTTGTTTAACCGGAGGGCATTCTTCCTTGGTAGGCAGGTGATGAACCACAATGTCGGTATCCAACCCGGGCATGTCTTCGTAAGACTAGGCAAAGATCTCCACATAATCATGCAACATCTGAATCAACCGTTGTTTCACGCTGAGCTCCAGATTGGCACCAATCTTAACTTCCTTTCTATCTGTCTCAGTACCCAGATTCACCGTTTCCACTGGCTCTTCATGTGGCTGAATGGCCCTCTCTTCCTGGAGTAGCAGTCTTGCAAGCTCTCCAGGCACTTCGCAATCATCTTCACCTTCGTCTTCGGCTAAGTTGATCGGATTTTCGAAGTCATAACCAGCAGTAGCAGAGTCGTTACCAGTGAGATCCAGAGTGGATTGAAACCTGTATAGGTGAGTGTGTGTAAATATAGCTGTTTTGCAATATATGAAGAAAGAAAGAAAGGGAGCACAAGATTTGAAATGCGAAAAACGTCCAATGTCTTTATTCATGATATATGGAAATGACAAGTAATAAGCCCTCACAAATGAAGCCAACGGTGCCCCGGGTAAGACACCGGGCCATAAAGTTTCAATTTATTGTTCATTACAAATAAAAAACAAAGGAATTCATTACTGCGTAACAAAAGTAACAGGTATGTAGTCTTTTGCAGTCCAATTGTTCAGTCCACCGTCAGTCGTCGGGTAGATCCAGCTATCAAGCTCTGATTCCTCCGCCTCGCCTTCAATAGCATTCACCCCCGGGTTGGTGATGAACACGGGAGGTCTTCCAATCCTCGCTTTGAGTACAGCCCTCTGAGTCTCTGCAGTAAAACCCAGCCCAAACTTGTCAGTCTTAGGAGTAAAATCGAGGAGCTTGCCCCAGTTAGCACATTCACCTTTCTCAATTACAGCCTGGGCGTCCTTTAAGGAGGCCATCTTCAAAGGAAAGTCTTCTTCAATTACCGTTTCTGCTGACGCCAATGTTGGAGGTACCTCTTCAAAATGTTGAAAGGGGGTTTCAATAAACTCCCCGTCCATCTCGATATACCGGAATGAATTCAGATGACTAACCATGTATTCTTCCTCTCCCAGCACTGTAACAATCTTCCCTCTGACAGGGTACTTGAGCTTCTGGTGTAGAGTGGAGGTTACTGCCCCAGCTTTGTGAATCCAAGGTCGACCCAGCAAACAGGAATAAGATGGATGAATGTCCATCACATAGAACGTCGAGTCGAAGACTTGAGAACCAACACGAATCGGAATGTCCACTTCACCATGAACCATCCTCTTCGACCCGTCAAAGGCTCGGACAATGATGTTACTAGGCCTCAACTCCAGGCCCTCACAATCCAACCTGTCTAAGGCCTTCTTAGGCAATACATTCAGCGAAGAACCGGTGTCCACCAACACGTGTGCTAGAGTAGTGCCGCTGCATTCTATGGAGACATGCAGGGCATCATTGTGATTCTTACCCTTGGCGGTCAGATCGGCATCCGAGAAACCCAAACCATTGTCAGCGGTCAAGTTGGCCACACAATCAGTAAATTGATCCGCAGATGTCTCTTGTGGCACATGGGTCGTCTTCAGAAATGAAATCAGGGCCTTGGCATGGGCCTCTGAGCACAGTAGTAATGATAGCATAGAGATCTTGGAGGGGGAATTCCCCAGCTGTTCAACGACGTTGAAGTCGCTCTTCTTGATGATTTTAAGGATTTCCTCTATCTCTTGCTGGGAGGCTTCAACATTGACAGTCTTCGGTGCCTCCATCCGGGCAGGCACATCAGCAGTCCCTTTGCCCCGAGTGTCAGATGAATCGGCAGCAGGGGTAGAAACTTGATCAGAAGTGGAAACAGGCGCACTTGCAGGCGTAATTATAAGAGGTCTTCGAATAACTGGTGGCGCAATGTCAGGCGAGAAGAGCCTGCCACTGCTAGTAACTTTAGCTGGACCGGTGATGTTGCTGATACCGGTACCGGTGTTGAACTCCTTCTTTACTCCAAGCACATACACATCTGCCCCATAGTGCCAGGGGACAGCCTTGTCGGATTCATAGGGGAGGGGCCCCAGAACAGTAATAATGATGGGTGCAACAGACATGATTTTGACTGGCTTCCTCGGGAGAGCCTTGGTAGGATTGTTGAAAATGGTGACGACAGATACTTCTGCAGTAGGAAAAAAAGGAATAGCGGTCTTCTTGAACAAGATTTCTCTGCTATCCATCAGGCTTTAGATGCCTGACTTCAGCAATGGACAACCAGCAGGGGAAACGGCACACAAAAGGCAACCCTTGCTACAACCCGGAAATAAACCGGCCAGCAACAGGTTCCTCTTAACAGCCAATAGAGGGGTAGCTACATCATCCACATAAACTGCATACAAGTCTTCCTCAATAGCATTTACTCCATGCTGGGGCATAGGAGCAGTCACGACGTTGGGCCTTTCGGGTGCCTCAAATTGTATTTCCTTCGCATCGATAAGGTCCTGGACCTTATTTCTCAGGGCCCAACAATCATCAGTAGAATGCCCCGGGCTATCGGAGTGATAAGCACAGCAGGCATTGGGATTATACTTCGGAGATGTAGTGTTTACCACCTTCGGAGCCTCTCTGACGGTTACCAAGTTGGTCGATAGCAGTTGCGGCAAGATCTGTGACAAGGTCATACTCAGCCGAGTGTATTCTCTTCTAGGTCTCTCACCCCTTGGTTGGTTAGGTTGCCGAGGAGCGGCAACAGGCTTTGCAATAACCACCACGTTGACAGCTTGGCGGCGTTCTGGTTTATTTTGCCTCCTAGGCCCATACACAGCACTGGCTTCTTTTTTGAAAGGATTTTTCTCAGAACTTGAGGATGCACCTTTCTGAATTTTCCTTGATTTCATACCAGCCTCTATCCTTTCCCCAGTCAGAATGAGATCTGTAAACCCCGCAGATGAATTGCCAATGAGATGATTGAAGAACGGCCCGGATAGGGTCCCCAAGAACATGTCCACAAGTTCACGGTCGGTTAATGGTGGCTGCACCCTGCCAGCCAGGTCCCTCCACTTCTGCGCATACTCTTTAAAACATTCTCCCGATCCTAGCGACATACCCTGGAGTTGGGTACGTGTAGGAGCGAGGTCGGCATTATACTGATACTGCTTGTAAAAAGCAGTAGCCAATTCCTCCCAGTTACGAACCTTGGTTCCATCCAGTTGATAGAACCATTCGAGATGAGTCCCTGAAAGACTCTCCTGGAAGAAATGGATCCACAAGTTCTTGTCCACAGTATACGGCTGGATCTTCTGCACATAAGATTTGAGATGTAGCTTAGGGCAAGACGCCCCATCATACTTTGAGAAAGATGGTGCTTCGAACTTGTGTGGGATTACCACACCAGAAGATAGACCCAAGTCTCCAAAATCCAAACCAGGCCCTTGTTGAATTTCCATGGCATTCAAACGATCCTCCAACTGCTTGTACTTGTCTTCAGCTGGAGGATATTGCTCCTCATTGAAATCAGTCTCGTTGTCAGAGACCACCGGACTAGGAACTCTTCCTCCTTGGGGACTACTTTTTCCCACAGAAGAACCAGCTTGATCAACCTCATTCTGCAGCGTGTTACCAAACCTCCGGCCAGTGTTGAATAGTACCGTTCTCTTCTTCTTCTTCTTGACCAGCAGAGCCTTCAATTCCTCTTGACCTTGGGCCAAACTTATGATCAGCTCTTGGAATTGGGCGTTCTGAGCCTGGAGGGCCTTGATGGACTTCTCAGTAGATGATTCAGGGTTCATGATGCTGAAATAAACAGCGAAGAACATTAAGCAACCTGAAAAGAAGAGTACCCGTGATGCATATGATGAATGGAATGCGTATGATTTATGTTTTCAAAGACAATCGGGATTTAACTTTGTAAACAAAAAGGAACACACTTTATTAGATTCAAACTTTGGAATTTAAACTGTTCAACAGATTGCCCTTAGGCGTTACATAAAATGGAAATACTGGAAAGGGAAGTAAAAACTGTAAAAGAACATCCAAAGCTCATCAGTGATCCCAGGGTCTCCTCTTCTCAGTACGGATGTAGTCATTCAAAGCTCGCTCGTTCTCCAATTGCTTTGTCAGCTTCTAGATCTTCAATTCCTGCTCGTTGAACTTTTCCCGATAAGAATCCCGTTCTTCTCGCAGTTGCGCCCAAGACCTCTTTAGTGTATCAATATCAGTAGGTATCTGAGGAGGGAGAACAGTTGGAGGAGCCCCATCCCTATCAGGATATTCAAGAATGACGGGTCTGACAGCTTCATATGGCATACCTAACTTCTGAGCACGGATGCGGACCCATTTGTAGTAGGCTTCCATAGGTAGAGAGGTCTTTGGTCCCAACTCTTGTGGGTCAGCTTTGTGGATTCTGTCCCAAGCTTTGATGAACCTACGACGCAGCTCATCACTATCCACCTGAAACTCAAAACTGAGGTGAGGCACCAACATCTCATGAGGCCCTGCTCTTCTGGCTCTTCCAAACTGACGGAGAGCTAGACATGGATTATAAGAGATCCCTCCTTGGGTACCAATCAGAGGAACATTAGGATATTCTCCGCAATGATCAATAACAACTACCTCATCCAAACCCCTGAGAGTCCAAATGATGTCATTAACAGTGAGAGACATTAACCTATGAGCCCAGCCTCTTCCTTCTTTGTTCTTCAGCACGAACTTAGGGAGGTGCGAAATAAACTACATCACTAACAAAGGAGTACAACACCACAGAGTTCCTCGTCTTCGTGCAGTACGAGCATAAAGTTGTTGCAGGATATCACCCAAGAGAGTGGGCACAGGGTTCCGAGACATGAAGATCCTTATGGCAGTGATGTTAATGAAGTTATCCGGATTTGGAAACAGAACCAGACCATAGATTAAGAGAGCCAGAATGTATTCATACGCCCCAAAGTCCAGGTCATTCCAGAAACTGTTGGCCTTACCAATCAGAAACTTGGCCAAGAAACCCTTAACTCTGCTTCTAGTCACCCAGTTGTCCATTACCTCTTTGTGGGTCAAGGGAAGGGCTGCAGCAATCTCCTCAAGTCTAAGAGTCTTTTCCCAACCAGTGAAGGGAGTCTGATCCAAGATGGGGATACCAAGCAAATCAGAGAACTCTTCCAGGGTAGGGACCAGCTGGAAGTCTTGAAAGGTGAAGCATTTATACAAGGGATCATAGAACTGGGTCAAGACACTCATCAGTTGTTGGTCCCACTTTGCCGTGACTAAACTGAGAAGAGAACCATGCCTCTGGATGAAGGAAGTAGTATTTGGAATTCTGCTGACCAATTCTTCAAGCAACTCAGGTGGGTGAACAAAATTTAGCCGGATAGTGTTCCTTCGCATAGGCATCACGATGTCCTACAAAACAGAGCAAAGGTGAAACCCTTTTGTCTTTGAAATGGTCAGTCCTTATGCAGGATGCATGCAATGTTTATGATGGCATGATGTTATGATAAAGCACACCACAAATATTCACAAAGGAAAACATGATAAGGCACACAAGTCACACAAGACAAGCCCTTAGAGTTTAGGCCAACATGGGGTCTAGGTATTACCCTCTTTCAGTTTGTTGGTTAAGACCTGTCCTATCAGAAGTAATCGGGTTCTAGAGGATCCCAATATCACTGACTACCCTCAATCGGTCATAACTCCAGCGTCGCAATCTTTTCTTGCGGCCAGAACCATCGCAAGAGTTTAGCCTCAATGAGTGTAGCATACTGCTACTGTTCTATGGCCAAGTTGGTCAATTTAGGGTTCTAAGGTCGGTTGGTGCTTAATGACTCCTCAGAAGACCCATATTCTCCTCGTTGCAACACAAGGGATATCGGTACAGACCAAGGTATCACACCAACGTAGCCACTACTTCACCTGTGTCGGTCTACGTCGGACAGGTCCCTCACAGCTTATGCTACCTAAAAGGGTATTCCCCAGATCCGGGTTAGGATCTATGTAACTCCGATGCAACCCACAAATATAAAGCAAACAAACACAGCAATTGAAAACACAAGTATGAGCTATCCTAAGGTACACCTCACTTTAATAGTATCCCCAGCAGAGTCGCCAGTTCTGTGATTGGTGGATTTAGAACTGACTTTTTAACGCTGGTTCGCGAAATATCGTGGAAGCAAGAGTCGCCACCGTCTTTTATTTTCTCCAACATGGACAGGACAAAAGCACAGCAAAATTCCTTATGAGATAGTTTCTCGGTTCGGGAGGTAGATTTAAAGAAAGGGAAGGTGTTAGCACCCTTTCTATCCATGGTTATCCATGGGCTCTTAGATACTTGCTCTTATGTTTTCAAAATATTTGCTTTTCAAAATGTGAGTGGGTTTTGCAAAAGTTTCTTTGAAATATTTCTGAATAACTCTTGTATCAGTCCTCAAGAGTGTTTGAAAAATTGTTTTGAAAGATTTTGAAAGTGTCAGTGCGAAAAGATTTTTGATTTGGTTTTTTAGAGAGCAAGTATCCATGAGTCATCTACCTACCCTAAGGAATTAAGCTGTGTAAGTGTCCTTTAGGTAGTGCCATCCTACCATTGAGAGGTAGGTAGCACCACCATTGGAGGTGTTCGGGTCAATTCGATTGTAGGGACAGTGTGGTCACCGAAGCAACAGTATGACACCTTAGAAGCTACCCTTATGCCATTGATCCTTTTTTTTAATTCGAGGCAACCGTTTCGAGGCAACTGGATCATGGACATAAGGACTTACTAAAACGTCCTATACTCGACGACCACGTTTCGAAGGTAAGGCAACATGTGAGGCGTACCCTAAGAGTGGTGTGTGAATTGGTGTGTTGTTTTCATGTTAATAATTATCTTTGATCATTATGTTGTGAGCTACGCTTGTTTTTAATTAGCCATACATTCTTTCATGCAATTAGAATTTAAAAGTGCGGAAAGATAAATCCTACGCTATTACAAGGTGCGGGTCTATACATCGCCAAATTACAAAGACCCGTTTTAATAAAAATGCGGAAAGTAAAAGACCTAATTACTATTACAAGCCTTGAGCAGTTACATAATATTCGAAAAGAAAATAAATGCGCGAAAAGAAATTAGAATCGAATGTCCGAGGGTTTTGACCCTTTTGAAATTAAATGGAATTAAAAGCTAATTAATTATTTAATTAAGAAAAGAAATTGTTTTTTATGTTTTTTTTTTGTATTTATGAAAATAAAGAAAAGAATTTAAAATTAGAAGGAAACCCTAGTTCTAAATATTTTTAATTGTTAATGAAAAATATACAAGTTAACCTAATTCACACTAATTAGTTAATTTACATATTTATTTACAAAAATATTTGGTAATTAATAATAATAATAATAATAATGAGAGAAAATTATTTATTAAGAAAAGGATGAAAAATGTCAAAAACCCTAATTTCTACCTATTTTAATTTATTAAGAAAAGTGTTAAAATTGAAAACCTAATTTACTAAATTAATGGTTAGAATTTATTTACAAAATAAATTAATAGTGAATTAAATATTAATTAAACATATTTTAGTTTCTGATTTTTTTATAGAAAATTATTTTATGAAATTAAAGAAAAAAATTAAAGCAATAAAAAGAATAAAAAGGAAAAAAGGAAGTGAAATTAAATATACAAACAGGGGGGGTGTCTGGCCCATTTAGGAGGTTTTTTGAAGTAGTTTGGCCCATGAAACAAAGGCCTTGTTTGACTTTCTGCGCCTGCGTGTGGGATGGTTGACTGAGTGTACCATGGACTGCATTATCTGGCCATTAGATTAATCAACGTGAGTGCGTGGCAATTTTAATCATGAGCGCGTATGGTAAGCCTTTGGTTGGACGCTGCATAGGAACAGGTTATAACAAAAATCATGAATAATATGGGGGGACTTGGGAATCGAACCCAGGTCCCAAGGCTTGCAACACATGTCCACTACCAACTGAGCTGCTGTACGCGTTTGTTAAGTTAATGGAAAACAAATAATATAAAAGAAAACAACGTTAATGATAGAAAAACGCGCCAGATTTTGAATTGCCCAACCACATAGTGACACACCAGGCTTCTTCTTCGTTGTTCCTGAAAATACAAAACAAGTAGCGTGGGTTATAAACCCCCACTAAGTGCAAACTGCAAAAATAGCGATTAGAACATGGACAAATATAAAAAGGGCGCGAGGTGTTGGTTTGCTTCGTCTTGATACCACGAATTCAATGGCATAGGTTTTAAGGGTCAATTTTTCCATATGTGAGAACCCCTAATTTGGAGCTTCGGAAACCCTAGGTTTCATCCATGGCATATTTGGATACAAGCATCGTTAGTTCAATTAAATATTACCAATAGCTTCAGAACATCATTATTAGTGTAAATCAACAAATAAAACACATGAATAATGCATGGAAATCAAAAATCGATTATGGATATATTCATGAAAAGAGTGATTCTGTTCTACCAATTCTTGGAGTATGGGGACTTGTTCTTGATTGCAATCGATTCCTAGCAATGTCAGGAATGTATTAGAATGCTTTTTGTGCTTTGAAACGCCCTGTAACTATGATTTCAGTTTTCAATTTTTGGTGGAAATTTTGCAATTTGGTTATGGCCTCCTGAGCAGCTTTTCGTGTCCTTGTGCATTAGGTTATGTTGTGCATATGTACATTAATGAAATTAGGTCAAAACCAAGCCCAAAGATCCATTGAATTAATGATTTCAATATTTGATTTTATCACATCTTTTTCAATCTTTTTTCCATGCCAATCTTGCCAAATATGGATGATATTGTCCCCTTGAGATGGTGCACGAAATCTCTTGCATATAATGAACATATTTGCTGCACAAAAAAAGATTTAAAACCATTATTTGATATTTTTCTTATAATTAAATTTAATTAAATGAATTAATATGATTAAAAATTCAATTTATTAATTAAAAATAAGAAAATAAATCCCTTTGAGCTTAATGGGTCGTGCATATGCTTTGGGTAATGATTCAAGGAAGAATTTGAGGCCCATTAGCATTTTTGAAGCTTTTGAAGCAAAGTTGACTTTTCAAAATTCCCAAAACTTTCCCAAACTTCTCCAAGGCATATCTTGCTCAATTTTGAAGCTATGATCATGTTCTTGGACATTTTGGAAAGGTCTTGAAGTCCTCTAACCAATGCCTTTGGTCCCATGTAATTTTGATTTACCAATCTCAAGTTATGGTCTTTGACTTAAAGTGCCTTTTTGTTGACTTTTGAAAATGACCTATAATGTTGAAATTGATAACTTTTTGTGAGAGCATTCCTTGGACTTGGAGTGTGAAGATGGATTGTAGGAAATGTCATTCTCTTCAAAATGAGCTTTGGATGGAATTTTTCTGATAAACCATGAAGAAGTTATGCTCTGGTCAATTTGCAGTTGACTTTTTCAACTATCCAAAAATAGAAACTTTCGCATCTTGAGACTTTTTGAGCCATACTTTGAGAATCATGATCAAGAATTGATCAAATGATGTTTGTGGCTTAAAAATAAGATGTTGACCAATTTTTTTGACTTTTGACTGTCAAATGACCATTTTGCCCCTGCAGCTGGCTGTGAAGCATTTAGGTTTTTTGACTGTGCAATTTGATGCTGTGAGTCTTGAATCTTGGTATATGGATGCTTGACAATGTATGTAGGCATGTGGGACTTGATTGGACCTTTGAAAACTTCAATTTCTTTGCCAGAACCAAAACCTTAATTTTGACTGTGTTAGGAGGCAATTGGACTGTGCAACCCTTGAGAGATTTTGAACCATGATCTTGGCAACTCTTGAAGAATATGGGAGGGAAAATTTTGGGGTACAACAGCGTGCGTTAACGTCGCCCATTAAAAAACACCAACAAACAAACCATTTTCTAGAGGAACTACTGTGTTCTGATTCCTTCATTGGATACGTAGGCAAAGAGTCGCGAAACCCTCACGAACGCAATAATAAAAACCCTTCATTTCCCCCTTAAGCAAGCATAGTTGTAGATAAACACACCCTTTAAGACAAGAAAACAAAATGTATCCCGTTGAGTACAACGGATGTGAGGGGTGCTAATACCTTCCCCTCGCATAATCGACTCCCTTACCCCTTATCTTGGTTGCAAGACCATCTTATCCATTCCCTTGTGGTTTTATCGATATTTCCCCTTCCTTTGGGATAAATAAAGTTCGATGGCGGCTCTGTGTTTTCTGCCGGTAGCTTCACTCACACTAAAAATAAATATCCTTGCTATTTTAAAAACAAACACACACATTTCCAAATATCTTACAAACATTGAAAACATTTTCAAAAAGACAAACATCTTTGTATACATTCTTACGAACGAGAATCATTACAAAGATTTCCTAAACAATGGCCTCTTTTGAAAAATACTTTCAAAACCACACAAAGCATAATTTTAAAACAAAAGCAAGTGATCTAGCAAGTAACTAAGAGCCCATGGAAAACCATGGATGAAAAGGGTGCTAATACCTTCCCTTTTCATAATCTACCCCCCGAACTCAAAAACATCTCTAAAAGGTATTTCCTGTGCTCTTTTACCTTTCCTTATTGGATAAAAAAAAGTCGGTGGTGACTCTTGCTAAACCGTAACATTTGCAAACACAAAACACAAAACCTCAAGTCAGTTCTCCCACCGTATCACAGAACTGGCGACTCTGTTGGGGATGATCATCTTAAAAGTGGGGTTACCTTAGGGTTACATCACATTTATTTTCTCACATTGTTTGATTTGTTTGCTTTACATTTTGGTTCCTTGTTTGGGTTTATTTTAAATCCTACACCCGGATTTGAGGACACCTTTTAGGTAAGTAACAATAAAATGTGAGGGAACTGTGCGGGATATACCTACACGGTTGAAGTAGTAGCTACGTTGATGTGGCACTTTGGTTGGTACCGGTAACCCTTGAATCAGTTAAGGAGAGTACGGGGCCGCCGCGTAGTGTCGTGAAGCATCAACTGACCTTAGAACCTTACTTGACCAACTTGGCAATTAGGACGTAGTGAGATGACCGACTTTAGTGCAGTCCGAAGTTGGTAGATACTTGATGCTACGCTCATTGAGACTTGACTTCCGAGTTTCGTTTGGTTGCGAGTCAATTTCCTACCGAATGAAGATTATGGGAAAGGTCAGTGATATTGAGATCCCTTAGAACCCGGTTACTATTAACTAGGACAGGTTGAGCCAACTGAACTTCAAGAGGGTACTTACCTACGAACTCCATACAAGCCTAAACCTAAGGACTTGTCTGCTTTGTGTGAATATGATTATTTGTATATACATTTGCTTACCTCGCATATTTGTACATAACATCAGAAAATCGTACCATATCATTTTCAATAACCATTACAAGGATCTCGAGGGTCTTTGATGCAGGGTCACGTTGAACCAGACGTCTACCAGGGGGCAAGAGGATTTATTTTCCTCTAAACAAACACCGTCAAAGATAGAGTACAACAAACTTGAGTCAAGGGCTATGACCCACTTGATATGGTGAGCTTAATCCTCGTGGAAGGACATCCACCGATACAAAGTTCTCCAATCAAAGATGTTGATCAAAATTCAATTTCTATCTTTTTCTTGTGTTTACCCCGCGAGATCCTTGAAAATATGCATCCACATATCATGAATCATATCATGACATGTTTCTCCCATACAAGTCTCCTTATCTTCCTACTATTTATTTCAGTAAGATGGATATGGAACAGACAGTAAAAGGCATCCAGGCTCAAAACGCTCAACTTCAAGAGATGTTCTTGAACCTATCCAAGGGACAAGAAGAGATGAAGGCTCTCCTCACAAGGGGCATGGTCATGGGGAATCCGGAGGGAACCAAGGATGATCAGTTGGAAAGTCTACAAACTGAAATGGCAACAATGAAAGTCCAAATGATGGGACAACTAGTGGGCCAGATGGCTCTAATCCAAAATCTGGCCCAAGGACAAGAAGAGTTAAGAGTCCTCATCAACAAGCTTCGTCAAGATGAATGTAACCAAATGGGGAAAACATCTAGAATTGGGGATCAAGTCATCATTCAGCCTCCCATGAGACAAGAAGCCAGTTTAAGGGAGAGAAGACCTTCCCAATTTGCTTCCACGTCACGAGCCCAACAACGACTTCGTCAACATCAACCAGAAAATCAGCAAAGGCAAAGCAAGCCCAAAACACAGTTTACCAACATCAACATACCATTGTCCCAAGCTTTGCAACACATGCTGAGGATGAATATGATTACACCAATAAGACCTCATCCAAATCCCAAAACTTTTTCCCCCAACTACAATCCTGATGCTAGATGTGCCTATCAGTCTGATAGTCTTGGACACGATACAAACGATTGTTGGGCGTTGAAGTACAAGATTCAAAACCTGATCGACGAAGGAATGCTGGAGTTCGCACAAGATGGCCAGACTGAATTCTTCTTCTGTCCCTCAAAGGCTCACCACCTAAAGTGACAAGTTCAGATAAAGAGGCTTCTGTTCATTTGAATTTTCAATTATAATTTCTTTTACTTAATCAAACACTTATCCATTAATGTCAAACTTTGTTTCATTAATGCATTGCATATGTTTGTTTTGATTCACTAATTTTCATTACATTTAAACTATGCTTTTTACTCTCTTTATGACATTCAACTCTTGCTAAAAGTTACAAGCCTTTAAAGGGAGGATGACGAAAACAATGCCATAATCTCATACAGTATGCTTTTGAACAGACCTTGCTAACGATGTACATGCAATCTTTCAAATACTAAACACTGGAGTTATAAGGAAGATAATCCCTAGTCAACCCCTTCGAGCCAAAGAAGTAGAAGTTTTTCTTTTTCACAAAATTGAAATCGTTAAACAAAACCTGGGGAAGGGTAGTCTCTCAGTTAATTCAAGCGCGCGTTTGGCCGCAAACTCTCATCTCGTAGTACAACGAATGACGTCAAGAAACATTCCTCTGGAATCAAAAGACAGTGATGGTTCCCTATCACATAGGCAGTCATTATCTCTCAAAAAGAAAAGCCCACTAAGTCAAAACCTACAAAGGAGACTTAAGAAAATTAGGGTATCCCGCTGACTGTAATCTCAAAACAAGAACAGTCAGGCAAAAATCAGGAATAACAAATCAAAAGAAAGAGGTCACTACAAATCCTCAACAACATGAAAAAAAATATTGCAAAACGTCATTCTAAGACTCAATTGGAGTTCAAACGCATAATTAATTGAGTTTAGGACTGAAGAACATCACGAAGAGCGGGTGGGTACAAATATACTTTGAGCCTTTATCTTTTGTTTCTTAAACCGTGAACCAAGCCACGTTACAACCCTTTAGAAGTCCTAATTGAAGCATGGGTTAGTTCGAAAGCATAATGTTACAAAAGGTATCCTAACTCCTGTAAGGCTTTACTCAAAATCCAGAGTTGAATTACAAACTTCTTTACTTGCTGAAAACGCATTTTTCAAAAAAAAAAAAACTTCAAGACAAACATAAACTTTGCATTACTTGAATATCACTGTTTGCATATGGCTATTTGTTTGACAGCAGAGAAATTCACACAATGAATATCCGGTGAACGAAAGCTCTCTCAGTGAACAAAATCACTTCAAGAAGGATGACACTTCCATTGATAAATCTCCTATCAACAGGGGGCATGACATGTCACTATCCAGCACACCTGGGGCAGTCCAGTCAAGATTCCAAGAAATCTCTCAAGAATTGTAGAGTAACCAGGGGCAAGTCTCCATCTCCGTCACTTGGGACATTGAACGTCAATCTCAACAAGGGGTTACGTACAGTCAAACATTTCCAGGCAGTGCCACAAACACTCACTACTAGGGGCAGTGACAAATCTCCCCAAAATCCTTCTCATAGGATGATTCCCCAGCAAGAGTTTAACCTCTGAAAACCTTTCCCCAACTGAGACAACTTCAAGAATCCTCGAGGACTTCCCCAACAAAGTCGTCACCTCTCTAGCTGACCGGCAACAAGGTTTGTTTCCCCAACAGAGTTACTTCCCCAGCCAAGTGCAAGTTTCTCAACATACAACAAACAAAACACCATAAATTACCCAACTGAGCTCGTCTTCCCCAACTGAGTATATACTCCCCAGTGAGTCCAAAGTACCCAGCTGAGCCCATCATCTCCAGTTGAGTATATCTTCTCTAACCGAGGTTTTTATCCCCAACGGAGTATATCTTCCAACCAAGATAATTCCCCAGTTGAGTCCAAATTTCCCAGTTGAGTACATCTTCCTCGGCTGAGCCCATCATCCCTAGTTGAGCCCATCGTCCCCAGCTGAGCCCATCATCCCCAATTGGGTGTATCCTCCCCAAACTGAATCTGCCTTACCCGACTGAGTCTATACTCTCCAGTTTGAATTCCCCTTTCAAAAGACTACTAATCATAGGGCCACAATCCCTGATCCCCAGTAAAGCCTTCAACAAAGCCTTTATTATTACAAAGAAATGCTATGAAGCCTGGATCCGACCAGATATTAGCATAATCTTTAAGTTATTACTGAAGCCTGGACCCGACCAGATAACAGTTTGACTTCTTCAATTACTGAAGCCTGGACCCGACCAAATAACAGTTTGACTTCTTCAATTACTGAAACCCGGACCCGACTGGATAACAAATGATCTCAAAACGCTATGAAACCTGGACCCGACCAGATAATAGCCTAACTCTTCAAATATATCGAAGAACCTAAACTCAATCCGACCAAGGTTTAATTTCTTTTCCCCAGTAGAGTTGTCTCTATCCCCAACAAAGGACTGAGAAACCTGGATCCGACCAGATATCATTCCTCATTTCCATCCTTTCAAGAAATCCATTGCAAAGTCTAGATCCGACCAGATAACAATCATCCTCAGAGACTCGTTGCGAAGCCTGGATCCGACTAGATAACAATCACCCTCGGAGATTTGTTGTGAAACCTGGAAACTTACCAGATAACAACTAAATCCCTAAATAGTCTATTGTGAAGCCTGGACCTGACCAGATAACAATTTTCAACCATTTTATTGTGAAGCCTGGACCCGACCAGATAACAATTAAACTTCATCAAAGAAATCTGCAAAGCCTGGACCCGACCAGATAACAGTTTTCAACCAGTTTATTGTGAAGCCTGGACCCGACCTGATAACAATTAAACTTCATCAAAGAAATCTGCAAAGCCTGGACCCGACCAGATAACAGTTTTTCAACCAGTTTATTGTAAAGCCTGGACCCGACCAGATGACAATTAAACTTCATCAAAGAAATCTGCAAAGCCTGGACCCGACCAGATAACAGTTTTCAAACAGTTTATTGTGAATCCTAGACCCGACCAGATAGCAATTGACCTCATCAACCTCAGAAATCTGCAAAGCCTGGACCCGACCAGATAACAATTTTCAAATGGTATATTGTGAAGCCTGGACCCGACCAGATAAAAATTAACAATTATCCCCAGAAAGACACTATGAAGCCTGGATCCAACCAGATAATAGTACAGCTTTCCAAAAGACCATAAAGCATGGACCCGACCAGATAACAGTTTTCAAAGAGTTTTCTGTGAAGCCTGGATCCGACCAGATAACAGTTAATTCATCATTTCCTCCGGTAAGTTACTGCGAAGCCTGAATCCGACAAGATAAAATTTAACCTCCACATCCCCAGCAAGTTGTTGTAAAACCTAGACCCGACCAGATAACTATTCAATTTCAAGGAATTTTCTGCAAAGCCTGGATCCGACCAGATAACAGTTAATTCATCTCCTCTTCCAATAAGTCGCCACGAAGCCTTGATCCAAACGGATGGCAGCCAACTACTTTATCCTCAGCAACTATGAAGCCTGGATCCGGCCAGATAACAGCTGACATCTGAGCGATATTCCCCAGAAAAAGCACCCTTTCAACAAAATTTGAAGATATGCATATTCTTCATTTCCAACAGGCAATCAGGGATTCAACCCCCAGAATTTCCACAACAGCAGTCAGGGATTTATTTTCCCGGACGAAAATACACATTTCACATTCATACATCATAGCATGTACATACCAATGCATTTAGCATGATACCACATCTGGTGAATATCATGCAAGCATCTGCATTTTTTCTAACCCCTTTTCTCACAGGTAAAACAACAAGTTTAGTATGAATTAACAAAAGATTTGTGCTAATACTTCTTCCAGTGTTTACCTACATTCCTCAAATGGCATCCATAAGCCCATTCACCATACATCTTTGAGTGCAAATTTCTGGGCACTCTAGTGTTCCATCATCTTTCACCTTCAAGTCCCGAATGGCGGATCCGCCAATCTAACTCTTTAGGTGTAAGAAGATTGAACATGGGAAGTTGTTGCACCTCAAAATTTACCCTCTCATTTCTCAAGGAATCACCTTGGATCCTCAAGTTTGCTTCCATCCAATTCCAAGCCTTGAACTGCAATTTTCCAAGAAAATCACTCATAAGGGCAAAATGGTCATTTGCACGCTGATAAGTCTAACTTTGACTTTTGGACCAAAACCAAGTTTCAAGAATCATATTTCATCAAGATATGTTGGAATATGAAGTTTGTATCATCAAAAAGTTCAAAAGTCAAATTTACTATGGAAAAGCCAAATTTTTAAATACTTGGGATTTTTCTAAGTATTTAAGAAAAATGACACTTCAGAACTTCTGAGCCAGCCTCCTGGCAGGAGAATTCAGAAGTTGTAAACATGGTTCAGCATATAATCTTTAGTCAGAACATGGCTCTTCAGCCTCTACGCAAGCTCAGTCATAGTTTTCCAGAGTAATTCAAAGAAGGCTAAGAAGCGTGCTGCAAGCTTTCTGGAAAGTCTGAAGGTTCCTTCAGAACATGCTGGAGCCAGAGGATAAGAGGATCAGAAGATTGGATGCTATGCAGAAGCAGAACTTCTGATCCAAAACTAAGCCATGGTGTAGAGTTTCACGTTGTAGGATTTCTGGTTGTGATAAGTCTCATCATCATTTAATGCTCACAACCACCTTCAGAGTCTTTATCCAAAGGATTTTCACCACGTGTATCTCTACTGTCTTGGGATAGCAACTTTGCTACTAAGCCCATGCTTTACTTTTTGCTTTTCCTTAATTCTTGCTGACAGCCGCCATGCTTGCTTCGAAGATAAGGCAGTGCTTTAGCACATGAAGGCTATTTTCAAAGCTTTGGTCAGAACTTGACCAAATCCCCAAAACCTTGCTTATACAACTTGCTGCAGACCTATGACCAACAATATACTACCGAAAAAGCAATCAAGGATAGTGTATTGGCTGATCACCTTGCTCACCAAGCTGTGTTAGATTACCAGTCCATAAAGTTCGAATTTCCGGATGAAGACATCGTGATGGTAAACAACTGTGAAGAATTCAGGCCATATGACGGACCTGAACAAGGATCCCGATGGACTCTGGTTTTTGATGGGGCATCTAACGCACTCGGAAATGGTATTGGTGTTGTACTCATATCTCCTAAAGGATGTCATACTCCCTTTATGGCAGGACTCTACTTCACTTGTACAAACAACATGGCAGAATACGAAGCGTGCATTTTTTGTCTCAAAGCTGCCATAGATTTGGGGATCAAGTCCTTAAATGTATTCGGAGATTCAGCTTTGGTTATCAGCCAGATCAAAGGGTAATGGTACACCAAACACCCTAATCTTATCCCCTACAAAGAACATGTGTTGACATTGCTCCCATATTTTGAGAAGATTACCTTCGAGCATTTCCCGCGAGAAGAAAATCAGCTAGCAGACGCACTAGCCACAATGTCATCCATGTTTAAACTTAAATGGGATAATGAGGCTCCCCAGATCACCATTGAACGAATGGAGGAACTATCTCACTGTCACGAGATTCATACTGAAGAAGTAGTGGACCAACCTTGGTTTCACGAAGTCAAGAGGTATCTCTTGGCCCAAGAATATCCAGAAGGAGCTTCAGTCAATGATAAGAAGTTCTTAAGGATATTCTCTGTTAAATTCTTCCTTAGTAATGGCATTCTCTACAAATGCAACCATGACTTTGTGTTACTTCGTTGCGTAGACAAGGTTGAAGCGGAAAAGATCATGGCTGAGTTACATGAGGGAACTTTTGGCACCCATTCCAGTGGACATACGATGGCAAAGAAAATCCTACGGAAGGGCTATTACTGGTCTACCATGGAAGCAAACTTCTATCAACACTCTCAAACCTGCCACAAGTGTCAGATTTATGCTGACAAGGTGCACGTACCTCCGGTTCCTCTGAATGTCTTGACGGCTCCTTAGCCCTTTGCAATGTGGGGAATTGATATGATTGTGGAAATCAAGCCAACAGCCTCTAATGGACACCGCTTCATCTTAGTGGCCATTGATTATTTTACAAAGTGGGTGGAGGCAGCCTCATTCGCTTCTGTCACCAAGAATGTTGTCGCCCGGTTCATCAAGTAGAATCTCATTTATCGTTACAGTATCCCGGAGAGGATCATTACAGACAATGGTACGAATCTAAACAATACTATGATCATCGCCCTCTGCGAGAAATTCAAGATCCAGCATCACAATTCTTCCCCGTACCGGCCGAAGATGAATGGTGTTGTCGAAGCCGCAAATAAGAACATCAAAAAGATCATACAGAAAATGACTGTCACATACAAAGATTGGCATGAGATGCTACCATTTTCTCTCCACGGATATCGTACCACAGCGTGCACATCAACAAGGGCAACACCCTACTCTCTCGTATACGGCATGGAGGATGTCTTACCTATTGAGGTCCAGATCCCCTCTCTGAGAATTATGAAGGACGCAGGGCTGAATGAATAAGATTGGATCTAGACTCGACTTGATCAACTGAACCTGATTGATGAGAAAACGCTTACTGCTGTCTGTCATGGTTAAATGTATCAAAAATGGATGATCAAGGCTTTCGACAAAAAGGTCAGATGCCAAGTATATCAAGTCGGGGATTTGGTGATCAAACGTATCATACTACTGCAAGGTGATCCTAGGGGAAAATGGACTCCCACATACGAAGGACCATTTGTAATCAAAAGCATATTCTCTGGTGGAGCAATGATCTTGACCACAATGGATGGCGACGACCTGTCGCACCCTGCGAATGCATACATAGTCAAAAAATACTACGCATAAGAGACTCTCTAGGTTGACACACCTAGGCAAAACAAGGGCATCCCGGTGAACCAAAGAGGTTCGGGAAAAACTTAGGGATAAAACAAAAAAATATGTATACCCAGCAAGTTGAAAACACGAAAGGGCGGCTTGGGAAAAAAAGGGTATCCCGGTGGACTGAAAACCCGAAAGGGAGGTCCAGGAAAAAGTAAGGAAATTAAAGCGTATGAATATGTCTTGTTGGATCACCTTACGAACAACATGATGAACTCAGTGTTTCTGATCAACCCGATCAACTTCGGACAAGGCAGCAAATAGATAAGATGCTCGGAGACATAAAGGCTATAGCAGAATGGGAACCCCATGGGATTATTGCACATAGCTATCTTTTCTTTGTATCAAAATTTTCATTTTTTACGATAGCATTCTCTTACTAGAATGTTTGTCTCATTGTACAAAATACTTACTCAAAGTCAATACAAAGATATCCCTTTGAAAGTGCAAAACTATCTGTTTTTCTTTACTCTTGTGTTTTGTTTACAAAAACGTCCAATGATTTATTGTTGAACATATGCATTTGAATATAATTACTGTTTACAAATAAACAAAGTAAAAAGACAATCACTAATGGCTTTAAGAGATAGGGAAATATCTTTGAGCTGTTCCATAAAATCCCCCGAAGTGTGCAGTTTAATCCCCAGCAGAACAAAGCTTCCAGTTATCAATCCCCAATATAAGTCGTTCAATTTCTCAGGATTCCCTAACAGGATTTCACAAGCGGCACACAGAGTTTCCCTTAAAACAAAGTTTATTTCTCTAAACGAAAATTCATCAACACTTCAACTTCACAAAATGAATACTTACACTTCATATCCTCAGCAGTAGTCAGGGATTTATTTTCCACAAACCAACAGTAGTGCAGCAGATTAGCTCACATACGCATACATCGCATCCATATATCATAAACATTGATAAAATGAAGTAATTATACCATGCATTTCATATAACATGACATTGCATATTAGCAAACATTTTACCCTTTTCAGGATAAGATTAATCAATAGCTACCATTAACAATGTTCAAGGCTTTCAGATATAGTTAAGATACGCTCCAGACACGGATGCCATCCTGATACTCATTCAAAATCCACTCTTCAGATACAGTTCAGATACGCTCCAAACATAGATGATATTCTGATACTCATTCAGATTCAACTTTCAGATACAGTTCAGATACGCTTCAGACGCAGATTCCATTCTGATACTCATTCAGATACAGTTCAGATACGCTCCAGACGCGGATGCCATTCTGATACTCATTCAGATTCAACTTTCAAATACATTTCGGATACGCTCCAGACGCGGATGCCATTCTGATACTCATTCAGATACAATTTCCATATACATTTCAGATACGCTCCAGACGCGGATGCCATTCTAATACTCATTCAGATTCAACTTTCAGATACAGTTCAGATACGCTCCAGACGCGGATTCCATTTTGATACTCATTTAGATTCAACTTTCAGATATAGTTCATATACGCTCTAGACACGGATGCCATTCTAATACTCATTCAGATACAATCTCCAAATATAGTTCAGATATGCTCCAGACGCGGACGCCATTCTGATACTCATTCAACTTCAGCTTACAAATTCAGTTCAGCAATCATTTCTGGGTGGAATCTACAAGCCCATCTCCAACAACTTTATATCATTTCTCCAAATGGCATCTTTAAGCCCATTCCCTCTACCATCACGTCACCAGTGCAAATTTCTGGGCACTCTAGTGTCCAATCATCTTCTACCTTCGAGTCACGAATGGCAAAACTCGCCAATATAACTCTTCAGGCTTAAGAAGATTGAACAGGGGCAGTTGTTGTACCCCAAAATTTTCCCTCTCATTTATCAATAATTTGCTCACAAGATCTCCTTTGACTCAAGACTGCATTAGGGTTGATCAGCTCAAGACACCTCCTTAAGCACTGATGACCAAAATTAGGGTTTGAGATTGCACAAGGATATTTGATCTTCCAATTCCCCATATGACTTTCATGGATCATTATGGACCCTCAAGATCACTTATGTCAAGTTTTAAGTCTTGGATCACATTTTTGCTCAGTCAATTGAGCAATTAACCTAAAAATCAAATGTATTGGGGAAAATTCAACTATGGCCAATTTACAGTCAAACTTCATAATTTTTTATCCACATCAACATTTAGACTCATATGTATCATTTGATCAAGTTTGGACCACAATTCCCCAAGAAATTTGATCAAATCTCCAAAAGGGCAAAATGGTCAAAATTAGGATTTTGATTTGGAAAGGGCAATTTCTGATTTTTGACCTAGAAAATGATCAATTGGTTCAAGGCATGATCTCAAGAGTCCAATTGCATCATTTTGACCTAATGACATGGCTCAAAAAATTGCAAGTCCAAAAGATTGACAGATGAATTTTCAGTCAACTGATCAAAAGTCAACTGTATACTAAAAAGTCAAACTTTGACTTTTTGGTCAAATTCAAATGCCAAAGATCAGAATTCATCAAAACATGTCAAAATATGAAATTTATTCATCAAGAAATCAAAAATTCAAGATTTCATCTTGAAAAGTTAAAATTTCTAAACTTAGAATTTTTCTAAGTGTTGGAAATTTCTTATTTTTTCATAACTTTGAGCAAACTTTTCACCATGATGCAAGATGATTCAAGAGAAACTTCCAACATGAAAGTTGTATATCTCCATGAAATTTACAACTTTGATTCACACAACTTCTTCCAAAAGTACTTGGATATCAAGTTATAATTTTAAGAACATGTGGTCATGAAACAAAACACTTAGTGAAATTTTGCCCTAATTTGGTCAGGATTTTGACCCAACTTCATGGCACTTTTTCATATAGTTCCAAGAGGAATATTCAAAAGAAATTCAAATATGCGTTGTGGAGCACATTGCAAGCTTTCAAAAATGTCCAAGAACTCCTTGATATCATTTTTGAGTAGGGAGAATCGAAGAGATGAAGTTAGGGTTTTATCACTTGAATTACAAGTCATTTTGTGATGAACCAAGTTCAAAATTCAAAATATGTTGCATAAACTCTACTTTGCAGGCCTCAAACTTGTTAGGAACTCCATAATTAATTGCTTGCACAGCTGTTAGAGGTCTCATTTCAAGCATTCAATGCATGGACATGCTTTATATCCATTTTTGGAAGAAAGTACAAATTCCCATTTTGATAAAGTGACTTTTTGCACAAAACTTGTTCTTGAGCCCTACACTTGTTCTCTTCTGATCACACAAGTCCTATAACTCATAAGAAATAGTTTAGACACTTACAATCACCCAGCCCATGCTTGTACCTCACATTGAAACTTGGTTTCCCTCTTTTCTTGAAAATCAAGTAACCTAGCCAAAAGCTTATAACTTGTACTTCTGATTGTCCAAACCACTCCAATACTTTTGCTTATAGATACACAAATTATTTGAATCAAACATACGAATGCTTAAGCCCTGAAAGCACCTAGAACTCAGAATCACCAAAAACACTTTAAAACTTGTCATTTGAGTTTTGAAGCCAATCTTCAAATCTACTCGTGCGTTTCTTGGCTTTTTGTTTTCAAAAGTTTCTAAACAACATACACAAATAATCCCAACACCTGCAGCATCACTATAACACCTCCATCCTCATCCACCATTTTCAAAAACAGAGCTTTGCACTTGGACTTCTCCAGAACTCCTCAGGGCCTTTCAGCTCAAGCTAAGCATTCCATTAGCTTCCTGGGAACTTGAGGAAGCTAACCCAACCATTGGAACTCCTTGAAAGCTGCTAAAAATTCAAACCCGATACCCTCTTGCAAGGTAAGTTTTCTAACTTTGGAATTTTTCATACAAGCATCATCAATGATTTATTTGTGAATGAAACATGTAGATATCATTGCCCTAAAGTTGACCATGTCCATAGTTTCCATTAATTTTGTTTGAGCTTAGATAATTTTGAGACTAAAATTTCTGAGATTTTTAGGGTTCAGTTTAGGTCCAATGAAATTCATGCTTATCTTTGATCTATAGTTTTAATGCTTTACATTTCTGAAACCCTGAGGATATTTTCTACAAGTTTCATGTTTATAGTTTTCATTTTTGTTGAGAAATGAACAAGTTATAGTTGGTCTGGCTGGAGGTTGAAGATGAAGTGTAACTCAGGGCGTGTTTTGTATCATATATTTATTGTTTTTCTTATGTTAACGGATGTATAGCCACCCCAGTTGTAGAAGCACAGGGTTCGAGCCCCAGTGGTACCCTTTTGATTTTTTCATATTTTTTGCTTTGTGACTTTGTTTTTTTGCAGGCGCTGGGCCTTGTTGGGCTTTTGTTGTTTTTTTGTTGTTTTTACTTTCTGACTCCCTTACAGGCTATTTGCACCCTGACCCAGATTTTATTTTCTTTTCTTATTTTTCATTTTATTTATTTTCTTAATTATTTTTCTAAATAATAAAAAAATCATAAAAATATAAAAAATAGTATATTTATATTTTGACTTAGTTTATTTATTTTTCTCATAAATTTTTTTTATTTAATCAATACTTTATTCATTTCACTAAATATCTTGTAAATTTAATTAAATACTAGGTTTTATTTATTTTCTTTTACACCAATTTAAATATTTTATTTTAATATAAAAAGGGCCAAATATATTTTATAATACTATAATTTATTTTAAAGACAAAAAATACCAAAAATACATTTCTTATAAACTTAGTTTCTTATCAATTAATAAATTAGGGTTTTATTAATTTCTTTTCTTATTAAATTAGGTTTACTTTTATTATTTTAATTAATTATTTTCTTTAATTAATTAGGTTAAAACAAATTCACTTTTTCTTAAAAAATACAAACAAAAATACCCATTTTCTTCATATTTATATTCTTGCATATTTATTCATCTTGTATATTATTTATTTCAATTTTTGTACCAATTCAATATGGTTGTAATAGATTAATTAGGTTTATATTCTTGCAATCCCCATTTATAATCTGTATACCCCTCCCTCCAAATATTGTAACATAGTAGTAACTTTAAATTCCGCAATTTATCGCTTCATATACAAATGTTAGTAATTAGGGTTTGTATGGAAAATTTAAAATCAATACTTAGAAAACCCTAATTCAAGACAAAATCAAGCATGAAAACAATACACTTGCACACAAGCACCCCCTAGGGTAAATCCACTTGGTTGCCTTTACAAAATGGCCATATTACGCATGTGAGGTATCTTAGCAAAAACAAGCAAATATAAGATCATAGTCCCTCGATGACGCTATCTAAGTTGCCTTTCAAATGATCTTCGTCCCTAAAAAGAATGCTAAGATACGTTGCAACATTGCTAATCATGGTTATACGATGACCCACACCCGTCCCGTTTACATCCAAAGATAGGGTTACTTACCAAATCAATGGTAAGATAACAATGTCAAAGGAAAAGGAAATGAACAAGAAAGACTTTTGAGTAGGTAGAAAGCTCCTAGTTACTTGCTCCATTTCAAAACAAACATCCTTGTTATTTTCAAAATAAACACCTACACTTTCAAAAATATCTTACAAACTTGAAAGCATTTTCAAAAGATTAAACACTTTGTATACATTCTTACGAACGAGAATCATTACAAAGTTTGCCTAAATAATGGCCTCTTTACAAAATACTTTCAAAAACCACACAAAGCACAATTTCAAATAAAAGCAAGTGATCTAGCAAGTAACTAAGAGCCCATGGAAAACCATGGATGAAAGGGGTGCTAGTACCTTCCCTTTTTAAAATCTACCCCCGAACTCAAGAAAATATCTCAAAGGTCTTTCCTGTGCTTTTTTACCTTTCCTTTTGGGTAAAAGAAGTCGGTGGCGACTCTTGCTAAACCGCAACATTTGCAATGAAATGAAAAACACCCAAGACAGTTCTCCCACCGTATCACATTCACCATCCATGATAGTTAGCATCATGGCACTGTTGGCTCCTAAATTCGACACCTTTGTTTTGATTGATGTCAGCCATTAAAAGCTGAAAGATGCTTTCGACTGGCTAAGTCTGTCGAAGTGCCTGTCGAAAGATGGCAAAATACTTAGAAGATTTCTTCCAAGGAAGAAGGCTGATTGCCTTCGACGTCGAAGGAGTTTTCGTCGAAGATGTCTCTTGACGAACGTGTTCGATGGTCCAGAGTGGAGCAGTTTGAAATTCAAAGCTTTGGAGGGAAAACGGTTTCCAGCAGTTACTACGTGCAAACGTGCAAGGATCTGGAGCGTCAAGCATGGAGAACGTGCCAAGTGGATTGATCTCGAAGCAGTGTAACTGCCCGACGGTTACTTGGGATGTTTTAGTATAAATAGGAGTAGACATGTAGTTTCTCGCGTGTGTTCACAATTCTATACATAGTCACTCATTTAGATTCAAGTACCCAGCGTGTGAGAAAGAATTGTTGAGAAATGTATGTGTGAAACACCAATTTTATCAATTAAAGTCATTTACTTTCCCAGCATTTTACTTGCTTTTCTCCTTTAAATTCCTGTCGAATCTTTACTTTAAAGCCTTGTTTATTTTACCAAGTCTTTCCTTTATGCAATTTACTTGAAACATTTTATTTAAAGCCTTATCCACCTTAATCAAACTTCAAAATCAACCTATGTCCATAGGATCAATCTGATCGATCCTGCGAGTAACCAAATAAGTAACCATTTGGAGGATCAGCGGTTGTTTACCAAAACCCAAGGTAAACAAAATGGCACACCTGGTGGGACTGTGTGTTGATTGTTGAAAATAATCTCATCTTTTCGAGTTGTATGTTATTGAGAAGTGGTAGAATATACACTAACGGTAACAATACTGCCAGAAGAAGGGAAGGGATGGCGAATCCGCCAAACAATAACGAAATCCCACAAACGAGTGTGGGAGCAACGGTTAGCATGACCGTAAGTGAAGCGACAAACGTTGGTTCGACACCAGCAGTGTCGGTCACAACCACGGGGCCAATAACTTCGTTAACAGGCCCCAGAATACCTTTGGGAACTCCCCCACCAAGGGGAAATATAGGCACAAGGCCTGTGGTTCCCCCAGGATTCATTCCATTCTATGGCATGCCAACTTCTGAAGTGGCAAGCCTGACGAATGCTGTGTCCACTTTTTCAGACCCTTTCGTGAGTGCTTCTTCGCCACTCCAAGGCTCTGGAGTAGGCATGGCGAATAGAAATAGGACCCAACTCTTAGGAGGAACGTCCCAAGTAGCCCATGGCCTTACAAATGCCTCGACAGCAGTCTTGAGGCAACAAATGGACGAAAGCAACCATGATATGGTGCAAATGTTGGCACAAACTTTGAGTACAGTGCTAAATCCTCTAATACAAAATACTACTCAATCGAATCAGCAAGTTACAGCGCAAATGACGCGTTTGGCTGACTTCTTTGGAGCACCCCCACCTATTCGACAGCCCCAAAGGGCGCAAATAAGGGGAAATCAGGGGATATTTGTAGAGGAAGAAACCACCATTAACCAGGCTCAACAGCCTGTCGAACAACCTATCGAAGAACCTAGGGTAATAGCCCCAGAGGTAAGGTTAGTTAACAGAAACCAAAATGCTGACGAAGTGGTTCAGCATATCCAATACCAAAACATGGGTTTGGAAAACAATCTGGCGACCATGATCGAAAGGATCATGAATCAGAATGGAATGAACATGGGTTTTCGAAGGCCCAACTTTACATCTCCATTGTCAGAATATGTGTTACAAACTGACTTACCTCCTAGAAGCAAAGTCCCCAAATTTACTAAGTTCTCTGGGGACACGACAGAATCTACTGTCGAGCATGTGGCAAGATATTTGATCGAAGCAGGAGACATTTCAAATAATGAAAACCTAAGGATCAAGTACTTCCCAAGTTCTTTGACCAAGAACGCTTTTACTTGGTTTACAACTCTTCCCCCCAATTCGATCCATCATTGGACCCAGTTGGAAAGATTGTTCCATGAACAATTCTACATGGGGCAAACCAAGATAAGCCTGAAAGAACTGGCCAGTGTGAAGAGACGTTTCACTGAACCTATAGATGAATATCTGAATAGGTTTAGGTTGCTTAAGGCGAGATGTTTTACGCAAGTGCCAGAACATGAGTTGGTCGAAATAGCCGCAGGCGGTTTAGATTATTCCATTAGGAAGAAGCTAGACACCCAGTACCTAAGAGACATGGCCCAACTGGCCGATAGAGTTCGACAGGTCGAACGCCTCAAAGCTGAAAAAGCTAAGGCAACGAAGACTCATAAGAGAGAAAGAATAGCGTACGTTGAGATGGATGACGAAGATCTAGAATCCTTCGACGATACTTTAACTGTCGAAGAAGGAGAAGTCGATTTAGCAGAACTAAAACAAGGGCCACCATACTCTTGTAAACAGTTAGTCCCCTCAAATGGGAAAAATCCCATTGGTCTAGACAGGACCAACGATAGGTTCCCAAAAAAGACTTATAGTTTTGACATCACAAAATGTGATGAAATATTCGACTTACTAGTTAAAGATGGCCAAATGATAGTACCCCCTGGGGTAAAAGTGCCTCCTCTTGATCAAAGAAAGAAGAGAGGTTTTTGCAAATATCATAATTTTTTGAGCCATAAAACTTCTCAATGTTTTCTTTTCAGGAATCTTGTGCAAGACGCTATTGAGGAAGGGAGATTAAAGTTTGTTGACAAATCCCCCATGGCTGTCGACTCCAATCCACTGAAGGCTGAAGCCCACTATGCAGAACCCTCTGAGGTGAACATGATAGAGGCAACCAGGATCCAGTCGAAGAAGCCAGGCATTACCATGGTCGAAGTTTCAAAGGACCACATCAACATGCCAATCTTTGGCAGTTTTTCTGGAAATTTATCCAGGAAGACAATTGAATCTGTCCAGAAAGCGGTCGAAGACCCGAAGTCGAAGACTGCTGAAGCACAAAAAACTGGACCAAAGCCCAGTTCCCACTTGGCCACTGTTCAAGGCCAGACGGAGAATCTGGAGACACAAATGAAGCAACTAACTCTTGCTAGCAAAGATACAATGAATATCAATATGGTTGAACTTTCTGACCCTAAAGCATCAGAAGAGGCCATAAGGCAAGAGCAGGCTAATAAGACGGCTTTCCCTAGGGAAAACGAAAACTTGGCAGATTTTTTACAAAGATGCCAGAAGAAGAAATCAGAGGTGATGCTGTGTCCAAGATGCAGTTCTATCTTTGATAAAAAAGCTGCTGAGCACATACAAGGCGTGAGAGCAGCGAACAAGAGAAGGGAGAATGCTGACCTTCGACATGATCCCAGAAGGGGGTCTAATCAAGACAAGAGGCCATTGACTTTTAGGCCTCCAACAAATGTGCCAGTAGACACTTGGTACAAAACATCTGGCCGGAAAAGGCCAAGTGAAGAGAAATGGCATTCTTTCGATGTGCCAAGAGGTTCCTCTTTAACTCAAAAGAAAGAGCCTCAAGTTGCTGCACCTAAGGTTGCTCAAGTGTCCAGCAACTAAAAGGGTAAAAATCCTATGTCTCGATCTCAGTGGAGGAGATATCAAAGGAGGCGAAAAGCTGAAAGGGAGGCTGCCAACGAACCTAAGGCAGAAACTAGTTCGAATGTGCCTCAAAGGAAACAAAGAAAGCCTCTTGAGAGAGAACCAGTTACCAACAGGCTAGTTTGGCCTAACCAAAGTGAAGTCGAAGACGAAGATGATGCTGAGTCCGACGATACTCTGGATATAATGGTGAATATTGTTTCAGTTCTGCCCAGGGAATTCAATCGACAGGTAGAAGTCGAAGCAAGTGACTGGGAGGTGGAACAAGAAATGGCCAAACACAGGCCAGTGTGCTATTTTGTCATGGACAATGGCACTACAGAGGAACAAAATGGCTTCTTCGAGCCACCTACAGAGGCGATGAAGAATCACCTCAAGCCTTTGTTCATAAGGGCTAAGCTCGAAGAGACCACTGTGAATAAAATATTGGTCGACTGTGGGGCAACTATCAATATTATCCCTCATTCTATGCTAAGGAAGATTGGCAAAAGGGATGAAGAAATCAAACCTCACAATATGGTCCTGTCGAACTATGAGGGAGGCATTGGGACCACCATGGGAGTGATCCAGCTAGATATCAAAGTTGGGTCGATCCTTCGACCAACAATGTTCATGGTCATATCGGCCAAACCTAACTACAACCTTTTGTTAGGCCGTGAGTGGATTCATGGTGTTGGCGCTGTGCCCTCATCGATGCATCAAAGACTGCTGCTATGGCGGCCAGATGGGATGGTCGAAAACATAGAGGCGGATCAAAGTTACTACCTTGGCGAAGTGAATCACTTGGGTGTAACAGAATTCGACAAAAACTTGGCTCATATAGGGCCATGTCCAACTCCTGACTTCGACATGGCGCCAGCGCCAAACACCTTTTGTTCCCTATACCTGCATCCTGAGCATGGTTTCCAATGGGACAGAGAAGACTTGTCCCACATAGACTTCAGTGGGCTAACTGATATCCAACCAACTGGTTGGGGAAGTGAATTCAGTGATAATGACTGAGTCACAATCTCTGAAGCGAATTTCGGCTTATGTAGCCGAAACCAAGATGATAACGGCTCTCGAAGCCGAAGTAAAGTATATGGCCACACAGGCCAATGATCAACAAATATCTGCTGTTGGCCCAGGAAAGGATTTCGATCCAAAACCTCCTGATATCATGCCAGAAGAAATGCAGGAACAGAGGCTCGACGCCATCTATGACGATGAGCCTTTGGGCTTCGAAAAGGATCCCTTGGCGAACAACATTAAGATGTTAGCACAAGACCCTTTAGAAGAAATCAACTTAGGCGAAGGATCAGAGAAAAGGCCAACTTACATCAGCGCCAAAATTGATCCAGAACTTAGGTTGGAAGTAATCCAATTGCTGAAAGAGTTTAAAGACTGTTTTGCATGGGATTATGACGAAATGCCTGGTCTCGACAGAGGATTGGTAGAACTTCAGTTGCCAATCAAACCTGGAAAGAAGCCAATCAAGCAAAATCCGAGACGCTTCGCTCCAGAAATATTGTCGAAGATCAAAACGGAGGTCGAAAGACTTCTGAAATGCAAATTCATCCGTGTTACAAGGTATGTCGAATGGATTGCAAATATTGTGCCAGTAATTAAGAAAAATGGCACATTAAGAGTGTGCATAGATTTCAGAGATTTGAATGCTGCCACCCCCAAAGATGAATATCCTATGCCTGTGGCGGAAATGCTAGTCGATTCTGCCGCTGGTTATGAATACCTGAGTATGCTCGATGGTTATTCAGGATATAATCAAATATTCATTGCTGAAGAGGATGTGTCGAAAACAGCTTTTCGATGCCCTGGGGCCTTAGGCACTTACGAATGGGTAGTGATGCCTTTTGGCGTAAAGAACGCTGGGGCAACGTACCAGCGAGCAATGAATACTATCTTCCATGATTTTATTAACACTTTTATGCAAGTTTATATTGACGATATTGTTATAAAATCTGTTTCCAGGAAGAACCATCTTGACCACCTTCGACAATCATTCGAAAGAATGAGAGAACATGGTCTGAAGATGAACCCTTTGAAGTGTGCGTTCTGTGTGAAAGCTGGAGATTTCTTGGGCTTCGTTGTCCACAAAAAAGGAATCGAAATCAACCAGAACAAGACGAAGGCAATTCTGGAAGCGAAAGCGCCGTCGAATAAGAAGGAGTTGCAATCTCTCTTAGGCAAGATAAATTTCTTAAGGAGGTTTATATCTAATCTAAGTGGGAAAGCTCAGGCCTTTTCACCCTTACTTCGACTGAATAAAGAGGGGTTCGAATGGGGGCAAGAGCAACAAGAAGCCTTCGACAAAATCAAAGGGTACCTCACTAAGCCACCTATTTTGGTGCCTCCTTGTAGCAATAGGAGTATGAGATTGTACATAGCTGCATCTGACAAAACTCTGGGAAGTATGTTAGCCCAAGAGGATGAAAATGGAGTCGAAAGACCCATTTATTATCTCAGTCGAGTTTTGAATGATGCAGAAACTAGATATAGCGAAGTTGAAAAATTGTGTCTATGTCTGTATTTCTCTTGTACAAAGCTCAAACAATATATAAAACCAGTTGATGTTTATGTTTCGTCTCATTTTGATGTTTTCAAATATATGTTGTCGAAACCTATCTTGCATAGTCGAATTGGCAAGTGGGCATTAGCATTAACGGAATACTCCTTGACCTTTATGCCTCTTAAGGCAGTAAAAGGACAAGTGGTTGCAGACTTCATAGTCGACCACTCAATTCAAGTCGAGGATATTAACTATGTGGAGATAGAACCTTGGAAATTCTACTTCGATGGTTCCAGCCATAAAAATGGAACAGGAGTAGGAGTATTGATTATTTCTCCAGATAAAATTCCAACAACATTCAAGTACCAAATAGAAGGTTCTTGTTCGAACAATGAGGCTGAGTATGAAGCTCTAATTACTGGCCTTGAGATATTGTTGGAATTGGGGGCAACTCGAGTCGAAATAATGGGAGACTCAGAGTTAGTCATCAAGCAAGTCACAAAGGAATATAAATGCATAAGAGAGAATCTCATTATGTACTTTGTGATAGCAAATCGTTTATTGAAACAATTTGAAAGTGTCAATATTCGACACATACCCAGAGTCGAAAATCAAATAGCCAATGACTTGGCACAGATTGCATCAGGGTATAAGATTTCAAAAACGAGATTACAAAGAGCAATCGAAGTTCGAGAAAAGATAAAAGCAACTTGTCTATCACCATCAGACTTGGAATCGACGAGGCTAGGATATGCTGATCACTCAAACTTCGAGATTTCGTTCATTGATAATTTGTCAGAGCAAGATTGGAGGAAACCCATTGTGGACTATCTTCAAAATCCAGGAGCTTCGACAGAACGAAAAACAAAATACAGGGCGTTGAGTTATGTACTCATGGGAAATGAGTTATTCAAGAAGACGCCTGAAGGGGTGTTGCTGAAATGTTTAAGTGAAACTGAAGCATACATAGCCCTTTCGACTACGCATGCTGGGGCATGTGGGGCTCACCAAGCAGGCCATAAGATGAAATGGTTGTTGTTTCGACAAGGACTATATTGGCCCACTATGCTGAAAGATTGTGTTGAGTTCGCCAAAGGTTGCCAAGAGTGTCAAGTTCATACAGGCATCCAGCATGTACCAGCAAGCGAACTTCACTCGATAGTGAAGCCTTGGCCCTTTAGAGGATGAGCGTTGGATCTTATTGGAGAGATTCGACCAGCATCATCAAAGAGTCAGAAATACATATTGGTAGGCATTGATTATTTTACTAAGTGGATCGAAGCTGTCCCTTTAGTCAATGTAGACCAAGAAAATGTCATTGAATTTATTCAAAAGAACATTATATTTAGATATGGAATCCCTGAGACAATAACAACTGATCAAGGGTCAGTTTTCACTGGTCGAAAGATGCAGGAATTTGCTCAGGAAACAGGTTTCAAACTCCTAACATCCACGCCTTATTATGCACAGGCGAATGGTCAAGTCGAAGCAGCTAACAAAGTGGTGATTGGCTTGATAAAGAAACATGTTGGGAAGAAGCCAAAGAATTGGCATAAGACGTTAGACCAGATTTTATGGGCTTGTCGAACGTCCCCAAAGGAAGCCACTGGTACAACACCATATAGGCTAACTTTTGGCCATGATGCAGTGTTGCCAGCAGAAATTTGTCTTCAATCTGCAAGGGTTCAGAGGCATTATGATATTCCTTCTGAGGTTTATTGGAACATGATGTTAGATGAACTGGTGGATTTAGACGAAGAGAGATTACGTGCTCTCGACTTGCTCAGGCTTCAGAAGAAAAGAGTAGAAGACTCTTATAATAAAAAGGTAAAACCTAAGGTATTTTTGCCTGAAGAACTAGTTTGGAAGGTGATTCTTCCCATGGATCGACGAGATCGAAGCATGGGGAAATGGTCACCCAAATGGGAAGGACCCTTCAGAGTTATCCAAACTTTTTCTGGTGGAGCCTATGAAGTCGAAGAGATAAGTGGAGATAAAAGGCTCTTGAGAGTAAATGGTAAATATTTGAAAAAATACAAACCTATACTTCAAGAGATAAAAATAAAATAATAAAAGAACAAACTAAATTAACCATAAAAATGCCAAAATGGAAATTTTTATTAATTTCAGCCAAGATGGAAATTGTTGTCGAAAACGATTACAGAATGTGGTTACAAAAGAGAATCAATCAAAAGGTAAGAGAGTTCCTGAGTCGAAGATACTTGGCATGCTGCAGCTCCAACCTCTTCTTGCACCAAGAGTTTTCCTGCACTAGTTTGGCAATTTGAGCGTCGAGGCTTTGGGCCCTCTCAGCGAATTCCAAGCCTTGCTTGATCTCAGTCTGGCTCTCAGTGTCTGAGATGGTCGAAAGAATTTCCTCCTGGAGTACAGTGTTGGCGTTTATCTTCGCCTCTATCTCTGCGATTTGTGCTCGGAAGGAGACATTCTCTCGCTCAATGGCATCGACTCTTTCTTGTGCAGACGCTTTCTGTTTCGACAACTCAGCGATTCGAGAAGTCGAATCTGAGACAGCAGTCCACGCAGAGGAGCTTCTACCATACAACACTTCGAGCTGACTGTTAAACCCTCGTTGGCGCCTGTAATCCGCTGAAACTTGATCAATCATAGAATGTAATTCCATGATCAAGTCTGAGATTTCTGGGGCTACAGCTTCGAAGTCAACAGCATTCAAGACCTCCTTTAAGCATGATGGAGCAGTGGGGTCCCCCTCTAAAGTCTTCATTAAATCCCTCTTGAAGAACTGGGCCTTAACCTTCGCCAACGCATCATCAAGAGGAGAAGTTTCAGTAGACTTCCCCGACAGGGTAGGAATTTCCTGACTAGTGTCAGATGAACTCTTACTCTCGATGATTGCATTGAGGTAGCTGACAGGGTCAGTTTGTTTCAAGATTTCCAAGTCCTCTTTTGACCTGTGCTTTGAGGAGGTAACCCTTGCCACAGTATTATCTTGCGCTTGAGGCTGTTGAATGCTGAGTGCCTCGATTGGTTGCTCTTCGACTTGGACTGAGGCGGTACCAGCGTCGACTTGTGGTTCTTCGTTAGCATCACCCTGGGGTACTTCGCCAGCGTCATTTTGTGGCTCTTCGCTAGCGTCACCCTGATGTCCTTCGCCAGTACCACCTTGGTGCTCTTCGTCAACAGCATCTTGATTCTCTTCGCCATTGCCTTGGTCTCTTTCTTCAGGATTCTCTTCTGACGACAAATCCACCTGAACCGTTTCTGGCTGTTGTTCCTCCACTGGCTGTTGTTCCTCCACCATAGGTTCTTCTGTTGTTTTCTCCACTGTTTCAGCATTGGCCTCATTCTCAGTATGGGCTTCGTCATTGCCCAAGTCTTTTTCCTGAGGCCTGCTCAGGTCAGCAGATTCTAGAGTTTCTGAAGTCCTTGGTGGAGAACTTTCAGTAGTGTCCTGAAAAAGAGAAAGAAGACAAATCTTCAGATGTCGAAAGAGACACAATCGAATACTGGCATCTACGCCTAAGTTATAAAAAGGGTCCAATAGATTACCTGTGGATTAACTTCAGCCCCAGGGCTGGAATTGTCACTCTCGACAGGTTTGTTAAGAAGAACGTTCAGTTCCTCCTCAGTTGGCTCCTCGATGATTACTGGAGGTGGCCTAGGCTTTCTCACAGCAACCTTTATTCTGACGGTTCGACCTTCAGGAGCAGGAGCAGGAACAGAAGCGTCCTTCGTTAACTTTCGCCTCTTTAAGGGAGCAGGAGGGGAATCACTTTCGTCATCACTCCCAGATTCGACCACCAATGCTGCCCGTTTCTTGGGCGAAGGGGCCTAGAAAACCAACAGGAATTCGATTGAGTAATTGCATCGAAAATCAAATATCGAAAGCCAGAAGAAAAATGAAGAAAATCTGGTTACCGATACAGGAGGCTTCCTCGAAGAGCCTTCCCCTTGTTGGTTGCTTATGGTCTTCGCCGGCGCTGTAGTCTTCGCCGGCGGTGGAGGTTTTGTTGAAGGGCCTCCTCCTTGTGGGCCTTCTGTAGCCTTCTTGGCTAGAGGCTTTCGAACAACTGAAAGCAAAAGAAAAGGTTAACAGGCTAGCAGTCGAAGAGAAAGACAAAAAGTAATGTGAGAGCATGAACTTACATTTCTTTACTTTGTCCAACACAAGGACAAAAGACTTCTGCAACTCAGCCATGAAGTCCTTCTCGTCGAAGAAGTACTCAGCATAATAGCTTCTCCACCATTCCTCGAAAGATGGTGAGCAAAGGAAATTAAGCTGGTAATCAAACAGCGAGAGGATTGTTCGACCAGCATATCTTCTGATATGCTTGATGGCAGCTTCTTCTGTATAATCGTTGCAGAAGTACAACATTGACTTCTCTCTTTGAAAAATCGGAGAAGGCAGGGTTTGGATGATACCAAACTGGCGAGATACCAGATTTGGTTGATAGGCAAGCAGACTCAAATGAGTCTTAGAACTCTTAAATCGAAGAGGCATGATCCTGGGTGTCAGGAACGCCTCCCAAAGTATGGTGTGCTCATCGACATTGGGACCACTCGACTCCTTTGGATGTGGCCTTGTGAACCATGCTGGCCCCACCCTCCGTTGAGCAAATGGAGCCATAGTTGAAACAAATTCCTTCCTTCGAGCGAACATGAGAACGAAGTTAGTGAAGGTTTGTTGGAACTCCAGCCCATCTTCCACAGGTGTCAGCAGAGCTAGCCTGATGCCTTCGACGCGCCTGTTTGCTATTGCTGGCGCCTGTTCATTTATCTGAACCTTCTTGGGCAAGAAAGATTCGAAAGTGGCGTTGAGCCACAGTTGAAGTAGCCAGAAAGGCCCAGCAAGTAACAAACTGGCCCTGTCCTCGACATGTTTCAGAAGAGTGGCCCCATTGCTGATCGAGTCATAAAGACTGGCCAGAATCAGTTCTGCCAAACAGATGTTTTGGCGGTGATGCAGTTGGGTAGCAAGAGTGACCATCTTTTTGGTCACTTGTAGAGACTTCGAGCAAAACACAAAGCGAGTTAGCCATAAGGCTAGAAACGCTATGTGTTCGACATCCGACACCGCGTCTGTCGACCTGTCGTGATAATGGTTGATAAAGGTGGTGTATGTTGGCTTGGTCTCAGAGAAGCCAATTTGGTCCTCCGACATCTCCTCCGGGTCGAAGTAATCTCCGGTTGGTCGAAGGCCAGTAATAGCTGCTACGTCGAAGAGTGTGGGGGTTAACATCCCACATGGAAGATGAAATGTGAAGTGAGAGTAATCCCAGAACAACAGCGAAGCTATAAGCATCTCTGGGGAGTAGTTTAAGCCTGTCTTCGATAGCATCACTAGGTCGAAGATTCCCATTTCCTTCCAGACTGGAGTTTGATGCTTCTCCAACTTTGTTAGCCAAGCAACATAGTCGGAGGTCAGATTAGGGCAAGACCTGAAGACCCTAACACTTCTGTTGAAGAAGCGGAGGTCGATTTTTTCGCGTGTAGGGTCTTCGTTGTCTTCTGCGTCCTTCTTGGCGCATGCTACTGGCTTGAGTTTCTCGACGATGGGGAAATAGCTCTTGATCTTCAGAGCTTCAGAGATGCTTGGATTCATGGGGCCATACATTGCGAAGATCTGGTTGGAGTATCCAACCGGGATCATCAAGTGACGTGAATAGGCGTCGCGAACGGAGATGTCAGAAGGTTCAGGAACCCTTCGTTTGCCTGTAGAGTTTACTACTGGGGAAGTAACGAAGACCTTGGGTTTAACATGTTGTTCAGTTGGTGCGTTAGCCTTGGGGGCAGTAGAAGCAGAGGCCATTGTTGAGGATGAAGATGAAGTGAAAGAAGAAGAGTTTTCTGCAAAGAGAGCAAGCTTGTACGAAAACAAGGAAGTTTGAAGGCTAGTTTGCGTAAAAAGTCCCACAATGGGATATTCACTACTATTTATAGTAGTGGGAGAAATCCCCAATAACGAGGACATTAAATGTCATTTAATGCTGCAGGAATTAGTGGGACGCGTGGCAGCCCCTTGTTGTTTTGGCCGTTTCTGCAGAAGTAGAGGGACGCAGCGTGCGTCCTCGTTTTTGAGAATTGTCATAATGACAAATTCTGAAGTGACGTTTGGTACTGCACGCCGTACTGAAAGTGACGTCCTAGGATCAAATCAATGATGGTTTCTTGGGATTGCCAATAGTTGGTAAAAAGCCACAAAAAGTGCACAAGTTAACTTATGACTAAGCGTGGAAAGACAGGTGTCGAATGGCGTTTTCAAAGAATGCCTTTTTCTTTCAGAGTCGAAATAAGGCATTCTTGGGGGGCAATTTGTTGGCTCCTAAATTCGACACCTTTGTTTTGATTGATGTCAGCCATTAAAAGCTGAAAGATGCTTTCGACTGGCTAAGTCTGTCGAAGTGCCTGTCGAAAGATGGCAAAATACTTAGAAGATTTCTTCCAAAGAAGAAGGCTGATTGCCTTCGACGTCGAAGGAGTTTTCGTCGAAGATGTCTCTTGACGAACGTGTTCGATGGTCCAGAGTGGAGCAGTTTGAAATTCAAAGCTTTGGAGGGAAAACGGTTTCCAGCAGTTACTACGTGCAAACGTGCAAGGATCTGGAGCGTCAAGCATGGAGAACGTGCCAAGTGGATTGATCTCGAAGCAGTGTAACTGCCCGACGGTTACTTGGGATGTTTTAGTATAAATAGGAGTAGACATGTAGTTTCTCGCGTGTGTTCACAATTCTATACATAGTCACTCATTTAGATTCAAGTACCCAGCGTGTGAGAAAGAATTGTTGAGAAATGTACGTGTGAAACACCAATTTTATCAATTAAAGTCATTTACTTTCCCAGCATTTTACTTGCTTTTCTCCTTTAAATTCCTGTCGAACCTTTACTTTAAAGCCTTGTTTATTTTACCAAGTCTTTCCTTTATGCAATTTACTTGAAACATTTTATTTAAAGCCTTATCCACCTTAATCAAACTTCAAAATTAACCTATGTCCATATGATCAATCTGATCGATCCTGCGAGTAACCAAATAAGTAACCATTTGGAGGATCAGCGGTTGTTTACCAAAACCCAAGGTAAACAGGCACCTCTAGAGAACATTCTCTTGACAACAAATGGCCCTTCATAGGTGGGAGTCCATTTGCCTCTAGGATCGCCTTGTGGCAGAATGATGCGCTTTATCACCAAGTGACCAGCTTGATATACTCGAGGCTTGATCTTTTTGTTGAAAGCCTTGATCATACGCTTTTGGTACGTCTGACCATGACAAACAGCAGCTAGTCACTTCTCATTGATTAAGTTCAATTGATCCAATCTTGTCTGAATCCACTCGTTTTCGCCTAGACCTGCTTCATTCATAATCCTTAAAGAGGGAATCTGAACTTCCACTGGAAAAACAGCTTCCATGCCATAAACCAAGGAAAAGGGAGTCGCCCCAGTTGATGTTCTAGCTGAAGTGCGGTAGCCATGAAGAGAAAATGGTAACATCTCATGCCAATCCTTATAGGTTACTACCATCTTCTGCATAATCTTCTTAATGTTTTTGTTGGCCGCTTCGACTGCGCCATTCATTTTAGGTCTGTATGGAGAAGAAGTGTGATGCTTGATTTTGAACTGAGTGCAGAGTTCGGTAATCATAGCATTGTTGAGGTTAGTCCCATTATCGGTGATGATCGTTTCGGGGATACCATATCGGTAGATGAGGTGTGTTTGATGAATATGGCTACCACATTATTGGTGACTGAGGCGAACGAGGCGGCTTCGGCCCAATTGGTGAAATAGTTGATAGGGACAAGAATGAAGTGATGTCCATTAGAAGCAATGGCCTTGATCTCTACAATTCTGTCAATACCCCACATTTTAATTGGCCAAGAAGTGGTCATGACGTTCAGAGGGACAGGAGGCACATGGGCCATGTCAGCATAGATTTGGAATTTTTGACAAGTTCTTGAGTGTTGATGGCAATCAGTCTCCATTGTTGACCAATAGTATCCAGCCATCAGGATTTTCTTTGCCATCGTATGCCTGCTTGAGTGAGTGCCAAAGAGACCATCGTGCATGTCTTCCATAATCTCCTCTGCCTCCTTTTTGTCAACACATCGGAGTAGAGTAGAGTCATGGTTGCGCTTGTATAATATTCCGTTGCTTAGGAAGAATTTGGCTGAAAATATTTGTAAGAACTTTCTGTCATTGATGGATGCTCCTTCTGGATACTCTTGTACTTTAAGGCATCTCTTCACCTCATGGTACCAAGGCTTTTCTGCATCAGTGTCAAGCTCACAGTAGTGCGCAGGCTCGTTGAATCTCTGAATTGTAAACATAAGGTCTTAGATATCCCATATGACCTTGAACATTGAAGACATGGTGGCCAAAGCATCGGCTAGCTGACTTTCTTCCCTAGGGAATTGCTCAAAGGTGATCTCTTCAAAGTAAGGAACCAGGGATAGCACAAGTTCCTTGTAAGGGATGATATTAGGGTGTTTAGTGTCCCAATATCCTTTTACTTGGCTGATCACTAGAGCGGAATCCCCAAACACATTCAAATGCTTGATCCTCAAGTCAATGGCAGCTTTCAGACCCAAGATGCACGCTTCGTACTCATCCATACTTTTTGTGCAATCGAAGCATAGTATGGCAGTGAAAGGAGTGTGGCAACCTTTAGGGGAGATGATCACAACACCAATTCTGTTACCCAAGGCGTTGGAAGCCCCATCGAGGACCATAGTCCATCGAGATCCTTGTTCAGGTCCGTCATATGGTCCAGGTTTTGCACAGTCGGTCACTAGCATGATGTTTTCATCAGGGAAGTCAAAGTTCATTGACTAATAATCATCCACATCTTGATGGGCCAAATGATCTTCTAATACGCTTCCTTTGATGGCTTTTGACATTGTGTATTGAATGTCATACTCCGTCAAGATCGTTTTCCATCTGGCTATCCGTCTGGAAAGAGCGGGTTTCTCGAAGATTTACTTGATTGGGTCCATCTTAGAAATCAACAGAGTGGTATGAGTCAACATATACTGTCTTAGCCGGAGATCATCCCATGCCAAAGCGCAACAATTTTTCTTGAGCAGTGAATATCTGGCTTCACAGTCAGTGAACTTTTTGCTCAGGTAATAAATAGCATGCTCTTTTCGGGCAGACTCGTCATATTGGCCCAAAACACACCCCATAGAATTCTATAGTACTGTCAAGTACATGATCAAGGGTCTTCCTTCAACTGGAGGCATGAGAATAGGAGGCTCTTGTAGATATTCTTGGATTTTGTCGAAGGCAGCTTGGCACTCATCATTCCATCTGACTACCTGATCTTTCTTCAAGAGTTTGAAGATTGGCTCACAAGTAGCAGTCAAGTGAGATATGAAGCGGGCGATGTAATTGAGACGACCCAAGAATCCTCTAACTTCCTTTTCAGAATGAGGGACTGGAATTTCTTGGATGGCCTTTACCTTGGCAGGATCGACTTCAATGTCTTTTTTGCTGGCAACCAAACCTAGAAGCTTTCCAGATCGTACTCCAAATGTGCACTTGTTAGGGTTTAACCTCAACTTGTATTTTTTTCAGCCTTTTGAATAGCTTGTACAGGTGATCGAGATGTTCCTCTTCAGTTTGTGATCTAGCTATCATATCATCCACATATACCTCTATTTCATGATGGATTATATCATGAAACAGAGCTACCATAGCCCTTTGATATGTTGCCCCTGCATTCTTCAATCCGAACGGCATGACCTTATAGAAAAAGGTGCCCTATTGCGTAACAAAACTTGTATTCTCCATATCTTCGGGAGCCATCCTTATCTGATTATAGCCGGAGAAACCATCCATGAAAGAGAAGCATTTTTGGTGAGCAGTATTATCAACCAAGACGTCAATGTATGGTAGAGGGAAGTCATCCTTGGGGCTTTCCCTATTCAGATCCCTATAATCTACGCACATACGAACTTTTCCGTCCTTCTTTGGTACTGGATCAACATTGGCAACCCATTAGGGATAAGACGTCACAACTAGGAACCCTGCATCAAATTTTTTCATCACTTCAGCTTTTATCTTCTCAGACATGTCGGGCCTCATGCGACAGAATTTTTGTTTGACAGGAGGACGTTCTTCCTTTATTGATAGACGGTGAACTACGATGTCGGTATCCAACCCTGGCATATCTTCATAAGACCAAACAAATACTTCCACATAATTATGCAACATCTGAACCAACCTGCTCTTGACACTGATTTCCAAGTTAGCACCAATCTTGATTTCCTTCTTGTCCGTCTCAATACCCAGATTGATGACTTCAACTGACTCTTCGTGCGGCTTAATAGATTTTTCCTCTTGTAATAAAAGTCTGGATAGTTCTCCTGGTATTTCACAATCTTCTTCTCCGTCTTCGTCTTGGTTAATTGGACATTCAAAGTCATAGTCGGAAATAGTAGAGTCATTAGCAATAAGATCCATAGTGGATGAGGACCTACAAGAGTGTGTGTGTGTGTGTGTGTGTGCATGTAAGATACATGGCTATTTTGAAAATTGTATTTGAAGAAAAGAAAGACAATGAACACAAAGATTTGAATGCAAAAGAGTCCAATGATTTGTATTGAATGATCATATGATTAGATGAACATAAATAAAACCCTTGACAAATGGACCAAAATTCCTCGGGCCAGGCACATGGCTTAAAAGTCATTGTTAAATATTATAGACAAAATGTTCTTGAATTCAATAAAAAAAGAAATAAACAAGTAGATTACTCCTCAATGAAGGAGATGGGAACAAAGTCCTTTGCATGCTAATTATTCAGCTCCGTTGTAGTAGGATACACCCAATCTTCAAATGCAGCTTCATCATTAGAATCACCTACAACATTAACTTCATGGCTTCTAATACGGAGAGTTGGCTTTCCTACACGAGCATGCCTCACTTCCTTCTAAGCCCTGACGGTGAAACCCAAACCAAACTTGTCCGCTTTGAATGGTATCTCGAGGAGTTGCCCCCAAGTATCACACTGGTCCGTTGTGGTCTCATGAGGGACATGAGCCTTCATCAAGAATTTGATTAATGTCCGAGCATGGGCATCAGAACAGAGTAGCAACGACAACATAGAAATATTAGAAGGGGTTTTCCCCAACTATTCCACAATCTTGAAATCGCTCCTTTTTATGATTTTCAAAATCTCGTCCATCTCACGAGCGGAAGGTTCTCCATCAGCAACGTCTTTTGCAGGTATTTCTGTCACGACAGGCTCAACAACCTTCTCTTTCCCTCTTGTATTGGTACTTGGCTTAGCAGAAGTAATGTGGACGGGTTCCTTTGTAACAACTGGTGGCGAGATATTGGGTGAAAAGATTCTCCCAGATCGGGTTACCTTACTTGAGCCAGTTATGTTACCAACATTATCATCCTTGTCTTCTTCGATCCAAGTGTCTTGTTTTATCCCATGGTAAAACACCTCAACACCATAGTTCCATGGCACTGCCTTGTTTGAAGAGTAGGGAATTGGTCTGGGGTTGGTTATTATTAAGGGAGCAACAGTTGGGTCGTTTGAAATCCTGATAGGACCTTTGGAGGAGATCCTAAGAGGTTTGTTGTTTGAGATGGTGATAATGGAGAGATCTTCACATTTATTAGTCAAACTTTAGGCAAGCAGGGTCTTCTCAAATAGGATCTCGTGGCTATTAGTCAGGCGTTGAACGCCTTCCTTCAGCCTTTCGCATCCACTGAGTTGTTTGGCACAGTAAACACAGTCTTTTAAACAGCCAGGGAAAATCCCGGCTTTCAACAGATTCTTTTTGACGATATTCAATGGAGTAGTCAAGTCTTTGACAGAGGTGTGATACGGTGGGAGAATTGACTTGGGTGTTTTGCGTTTTATCGCAAATGTTGCGATTAACAAGAGTCGCCACCGACTTTTCTTTTATCTAAAAGGAAATGATGAAAAGAATAGGAAATACCTTTGAGATTATTTCTTGAGTTCGGAGGGTAGATTATGAAAAGGGAAGGTGTTAGAACCCTTTTCATCCATAGTTATTTATGGGCTCTTAGTTTCTTGCTAGATCACTTGCATTTGTTTGAAAATGTGCTTTGTGTGTTTTTTGAAAGTATTTTGAAAAGGCGCCTTCGTTTAGGCAAACTTTGTAATAGTTCTTGTTCGTAAGAACGAATACAAAGTGTTGAGCTTTTGAAAATGTTTCAAGTTTGGAAAATGTTTTGAAAGCGTTTTTGAAAGTGTTGGTGTTTGTTTTGAAAGATAGCAAGGGTGTTTGATTTGAAATTGAGCAAACAACTAGGAACAATCTACCTACTCAAAAGTCTTAGTTCATTTCTTCCTTTCCTTTGATATTTCTATCTTACCATTGATTTGGTAAGAAGCTCTATCTTTGGATGTAAAGGGACGGGTGTGGGTCATCGAATAGCCATGATAGCAATGTTGTGAGATATCTTAGCATTTTCTTTGGGGGACTAAGATCTTTTTGAAAGGCAACATTTGATAGCGTCGTCGAGGGACTATGATCTTGTATTTTTTATTTGTTTTTGCTAAGATACCCCACATGCATAACATGACCATTTTTGTAAGGCAACAAAGTGGATTTACCCTAAGGGTGAAAGTGTGCAAATGTGTTTGATTTACATGCTTGTTTATCTTGAATTAGGGTTTGCTAACTTGTTGATTTTAATATTTCCATACAAACCCTAATTTACTAGCATTTATATAAAGCTATTACATCATGAGGGGAGGGGGCGTACAAATTTACAAATGGGGATTTTGCAAGAAAATTAAATCTAATTAACTATTACAACCATATTGAATAAATGTACAAGAATTGAATAAATAAAAATGCAAAAATACAAATGGGTAAAGAAATGATTTTGTTTGATTTTATGAAAGGCTTTAACCTAAACCTAATTAAGAAAATAATTAATGAAAAATTAACTAAAATTAACTTAAACTAATTAAGAAAAGAAATTAATTTAAAATGGTTTTTAGGGTTTTTTATGAAAAGAATTTAACTTAAAAATAATATTAGAATTAATTAAAAAAAGAAACTTAAGTTCTAGATTAATTTTAAGTAAGAAAATAAAATGATAATATAATAATTAAACCTAAGTCTAAAAATAAATAAATTAATTTGTTAAAAAAATGTTTTTTTAGTCTTTTGTTTTATTTATAAATAGAATAATAAGCATGAAAATAATAATAATAATATTTTTTGGATTTTTATTAATAATAATAATAATAATAATAATAATAATAATAATAATAATAATAATAATAATAATAATAATAATAGTAATAATAATAATAATAATAATAATAATAATAATAATAATAATAATAATAATAATAATAATAATAATAATAATAATAATAATAATAATAAAAGTAGAAAGGAAAATATGAAGCAAAAATAAAAATAAATGAGAAAAATGAAATAATAAATAAACAATGGGTCAGGGGTAAGAAAATGAAATAAGGAGTATGAAACAAGCAAAAAGCCAGGCCCAACAACAGGGAGCCCAGCGCCTATATCAAACAAAAATTGGAAGGGAAAATATGAAAAAAAGTAAAAGGGTACCACTGGGGCTCGAACCCAGGTGCCATAGGTAACAGGCGCGCGCTTTAACCACTGGGGTGGTGATACATCCAATAACTTAAATAAAATAATAAATATGTAACATAAATTTTGACCTAAACGTACTTCATCTTCAATCTCCAGCCAAAGGATCCGTAACTTATTCATTTATCATCCATTCATAAAACTTTCAACATCAAACTTGTTAGAAATTTTCTCATGATTCTGAATATGTAAATAACTTAAGCTAATTCTCAAAGATGAGCATGAATTTCTATCAGTACCAAATTCTGACCTAAATATTTTCAGAGGTTCAAACTCAAAATTCTCCCTACTCAAGCAACATAAATGAAATCTATGGACATGTATAGTTTCAGGGAAATGATGTCTACATTTTATCTTCACAAATGGAAGCCTAACAATGCCTAAATAATGAGATAGAAGTTCAAGAAAAATACCTCAAAATTGGAAATCATGAAATGAGTTTGAGCTTGTTTCAAGTGATGGTGATGATCAGGTTAGCTTCCTTGAACCTCTAGGAAGCTAATGCAATAGTTGGCTTGAGCTGAAAGTAGCTGAAATGGCCTGGAGAAGTGAAGATGCAGACCTCTGTTTTTGGTTATGGAGGATGATGGAAATAGAGTTACAGTAGTGTAACAGGGACATGGATGGTTTGTATTTGATGTGAGGAAGCTTTTGAAACTAAAAGGCCAAGAAACACACGAGGGAAATGGAAGTTTGAAGTTCAAAGTCAGAAATGACATAAAAATGGAGGTTTTATGCAATCTGAGTTTTCAGGGAGTTTGGGAGTGCTTTCAGTCGTGTGTTAGCTTTCTAATAACTTATATAGTAATATGAAAAAGGTTAGAGGGCTTGAGGTTGACAGAACTGTGAGATATAGAGTTATGGCTATGTTACTTGATTTTGAAGAAAAGTGGAAAACATGGTTTCAACGCATAGTACAAGCATGGTCTGAGTTTATGGGAGGCTCTAGACATGTTGATTTTTCCTTTGACATTGCTTGTGTTCAGATGAAACAAGTTAGCAGCTCTATGCATTGACTTTGTGATTAAAGTCACTTTTCCAAAATGGAAGTGTGAACTTTGTTCCATTAATGGAATAATCACTTGGACAATGACTCTAACACTTGGATCATAGCTCAAATAGTTGTGTAATCTTCTGATTATGGATAGATTTAGAGGTTAGAAGCCTGCAAAGTAAGATTTATGCAGCATGGGTTGGGATTTGAATTCTTGTTCATCATGGAAATGACCTATAATTCAAGAATGAATGTCCAACTTCTTATCTTCGATTCTCTTTGTTCAAACATGATCTCAATGAGTTCTTTGACATTTTTGAAAGCTTGTAACATCCTCTACAACCTCTATGTTGGACATTTTTGAAAATGCTTCTTGGAACTATGTGAAAATTTTCCATGAAGTTAGGTCAAAATCCTGCCTAAACTAGGGCAAAATTTCACTAAGTTTCCAAGTTTCATGAACATGTATTCACTAAGTTTCCAAATTTCACTAAATCCTGCCTTGCGCTGAAGAAAAACTGAAGAGGGATACATGCGCTGGTGACACGCTGAGGGGTCTTTTCCCAGTGGGAGCTTTGTTGATCGAAGGCCAGTTTGAAGAAGTTCTTGCTTTGTGCGCTGAAGTCATGCCCATAGGGATAATTTTCCTAGTATAAGCGGGAAACAAGCTTGCTCTAAGGAAAAAAAATGCCCTATCGAAGCAGGGATTCAGCTTGTATGCAGGTAGCCATTGCACTTTTGAGTCAAGCCAGCATACAAAGACAATGGTGCAATCGAAGGAGCACTGACAAGAAGCCCTTCCCCCTTTGGATCGAAGAAGGCTGTTTTAAAAGGAAAACATGCCCAGTCGAAGCTGGTGTGCAGCAAACAAGCAAAAGACCAAGGCTTCAATCGAAGCTTGGAAATACTTATTTAGAAGCTTCCTTTCAGCACAAACCTCATGGATGTACCTGCAAGGTCAAATATTTATGTTAAAGTACAAGAACATATAAATTAAAATGGAAATCAAAATAACACTATACTTACGAGCTCCAAAGTTGTATTATGGAATTGTCTAGGTTCTCATATCCCTTCAAAAATTCATACATAGGAAGCTTATGAACTACGAATAACATCCCTAGATCACGACTTAATGTAATACCCAAGATTGGGTTTTGAATACTCACCATCATCCTCTCTAGTATCTTAAGTTTATCTTGTTTTGGTGGTGAGGGTTTAATACTACCATGTTTGTCAGAAAAACTATGTGTTGCGCTTGTACCTACTTTAATTTTCTCTTAATTTTCAAACTGGTTTGAATTTGTGTGGCTGAATGGACCAACGAACTTAATATCTGCATCATAAATACAATCCAAAATTAAAATATACAAACAATAATAACAACAACATATAGCTTATACCTCAAGCACATCATGGGTACACTTCTCAAACACCTTCTCCCCATTCATTCTCTCTCGCTCCTCTTTCTCCTAATGGGGACTCACCTGCACCGTCTGCAATAAACTCTTCCTGTCCTCCTCCAAGAACTTCTCCCACATCATCTGCAAAAACCTCTCCCTCTCCTCCTCTAATAATTTCTCTCGCACCATCTGCAACCTGCTCCCCTTCTCCTCTTCTAGAATCATATCATGCTCCTCATTCCACTTCTCTCTTTCCTTCCTCAACTCAACAACAACAATCTCTTGAACCTCTCTCTTTGTGATTTTCTCTTTAGATGATTTAAAGCGTCTAAAATGTACCTTGAAAGCTACTCAGTTCCAATCGCTTCTACAAATATGTCGTGACGATCTTGTGGAGTGAAGAGGCCTACTTTAATTTGTTCAACTAGATCATCCTACAAACGCATATGAAATTTCATATTTGCAAAATTAATTTAACTAAAATAAATATTTTTGAAAAAATTATATACTTACAACCCTTTGTGCCACTTCACGCGTAGCATTTGATATGAACACGCCATCTTTTCTTTGAGGTCTCTCTTCCATTTCTCGTGGTGTGATGGTGGAGATGGAGAGAAATCAAGACTTATAGAACCTCCCAGCTCTTCCTCCCTTTGTTTTCTTTTTTCTTCAAACAAATTTCTTTCAATTCTTTGATATCCTTTACGAGACAATTGAAATTCTGGCACACACAGTATCAGATGTCAAGACTGATGTCTTAACAACTCATAATGTCAAGACAAATGTTGTAACATGTGCTGATAAAACAACAACAATAACAACAATACATAAAAATAACTTGCATAAAGTAAAGAACATAATGATATGTTAACCCAGTTCAGTGTTAACTCACCTACTCTGGGGGCTACCAAGCCATGAAGGAAATCCACTATTAGTAGTACTAGTTCGAAGCTAAACTCCCCCATTTACAATTGCTCACCTTATCTCTACCCAGTGTAACTTCTACCTAGGTCCTCCCTAAATATGAGAAATTGTCATCCCACTTTCAATCACTGAAGTGATAAAAGACCTATCTCAATCAGAGGGGTTGTCTATAAACAAGTCACTGCCAGAACAACTTGAAACCAAAACAGGAAAACCACACTTCCAAATTACAAATACTTAGTATGCTTAAAAGCTTCACTAAGGAAAATACTCAACTCGTGCCTACAGACTTTGAGTGAGAACAATAACTTAACAAGCAAGTAACAATCAGTCAACTCAAATGTATCAGAGATATATGAGGACGTACAAACAAAACACACGGAGAACCTAATGAACTACCAACCTTAAACCCTTATTTTTTACACAAGGTTTTACAATAAAAGCTCTGCTTAAAAACTAGGTCTTGGACGAATCCTTATATAGGCTTCTGCAGTTGGGCTTGGAATGGCTTGAATTCTTCAATCAACTCCAATCTTCAGCTGAAAAATCTCTACAGAATATTCTCCATAAAAATAGAAACAATCTTCATAAAAGATTTCCTAAAAAGTTTTAATTGATCCTTTTTAGTAACCAATCAAATATGCACTTTTTTCTAACAAAATCCTTGATTGGTATGTTCCTATAATGAGTAAAAAATATTATAGATACTCATATCTTCAAAAGCAGCGCCTGCTGCATCAGCCTCAGGATGTCACAACATCTTTTGTTATATCTGGCAAAAAAACACATAACAACAAAACTGTTATGACAGCTGATAAAGATGTTGCACCATCTTACTCACACCAATATAGAACCATGTTTAGAACCATTCTTATCCAAAATTTATCCAACCATGAAACTAACAATCTCCCCATTTGGCAAGTTTTGTCTAAAACAACCAAAAACCAAATTTAGTCGGAGAGAGGAATAAAACCACAACACAAGCTACATGCTTATCATGTAAAATCTGTACACACATACTAGGTTCTCCCCCTCAAGGGTAAACCCACACCATAGCACCTGCAACAACACAGCCAAAGCAACAATAGCAGCTTCAACATACAGAAGTATGAACAAGCATGACCCCCCTTAATGATTGCATGAGCAACCATACACACAACTACTCTCATAGAAGCAGTAACATATAGTCCTATCATAATGCTAAACCAACATGTCAAGACATGTGATATAACATCAAGACAGAACACTTTACTCCCATTTTTTATCCAAAATATTGTCAAAAAGAACCAGAGTAAATGTACACAATGGAAACACACAGAGCACTTCAAAACATATTACACTCTACCAATACCATAAATGAAAACACACAAATGGAAACACAACCTCTTGGCAATATTTAGGTGGTTTTCCACCTCTTTCCCTTGTCAAAGAGCCTTCTGCATTCCTTGGTATTATAGTCAGCCCCACTGTCTTGCACAACACCATTCTTCCAGTCCTTCTCACTAGTAATTAGTCCTGACATGTCATGCCTCAAAACATAGAGGAAAGATGCAGTAGAAGTTTCATTCCTTCTTTTTTGTAATTACTACAAATCTTCAATAGTACAAGTTCCAATTCCACTGTCTTTGATAACAGCAAGTTGTTCCTTGTTGTCTATAAGCTCTAGAGTGTCATCCTTTCCTTCAATAAGATCCATGACCAATTTCTTGCAACTGCTAAGATCCTTGTACCAGTCATGTTTTATAAGATATCTGAAGGAATTCAGATATTTATTGTGAAATGTTATGACATCTCTCTTGATATCACACCTCTTCAATATCAATTCAAAGTACCTTCCACTTTTTCCCCTCAAGGAAACACATCCATTTGTATTTGATATGTTCTGTTTGAATTTAGTGATGTTAGCTTTATCAAGGTGAATTGCAATCAAATCCCTAGTTTTTTCTATCTTCCCCTTAGTATACAGACTTGTGCTGGATTAAGAATTTACAGGTTCAAAGTTTGTGAATTCACAAGTCTCCTCTCCTAGTGCTTCATTCGTTTGCATATATGAAGTTTCAATATTGTCTCTGACATCCTCCTTTTCTACAACAAATGGATCATCAATTCTCACATTGATAGATTCCATAATCATACCATTTTTAGAGTTATAGATTCTATATGCTCTTCTTCTTAGAGAGTAACTCAGGATTATCCCTTCATCCCCTATAGAATTCACCTTGTCCACTAGATATTTAGCAGCAAAGTTCTAACATTTACTTCCAAAAGTATGAAATTATTTGACTTTAGGTTTCCTTCCTTTCCATAGCTCATAAGGAGTAGAGGAAGTACCTCCCCTTAAAGTGACCTTGTTATGAATATAGCATGTAATATTCATAGCTTCAGCCCAAAACTCAAATGGCAATTGCTTATCACTAAGCATCACTCTAGCTGATTCTTGTATTGCTCTAGTCTTTTGATGAACAATTCCATCTCCCTGAGTTTTCCAGGAATAAGAGAACTTATGACTTATTCCTTCAGAATCACAAAATTCCGAAAATTTTGCATCTATAAACTCCTTGTCACCATCGATTCTAATTTTGACAATATTACTCATCTTCTCCTCTTGAATGCTTTGACACATATCTTTAAAGACTTCAAAGGTATGTGATTTTTCTCTAATAAAATTCATCCAAGTATAGCCAGAATAATCATCCACAACCACAAAGACATACATTTTTCATCATAGGTTGTCTATCTGTAATGGTCCCATTACATCCATGTGAAGAAGTTCCAAAACTTTGGAAGTAGTATGATGTTGCAATATTAGTTGTGACATCATGATTTGTTTTTTGTTTTCACACTGATTACATACTTATCCTTCTTCAATCTTGAGTTTTGGAAAATCTGTAATGGCTCCTACAGATATGATTTCCTTCATTCTTTTGAAATAAAGATGTCCAAATTTTTAGTGACATGGCTTTACTTCATCCTCCTTGGTTGATACATGAGGACGTACAAATAAAACACACGGAGAACCTAAGGAACTATCAACCCTAAACCCTTATTTTTACACAAGGTTTTACAATAAAAACTCTGTATAAAATTAGGTCTTGGACGAATCCTAATACAGGCTTCTGCAGTTGGACTTGGATTGACTTGGATTGACGTGGATTCTACAATCAAAGTCAATCTCCAGCTGATAAATCTCTGCATAATATTCTCCACAAAAACAAAAATAATCTTCGTAAAAGGTTTCCTAAAAAGTCTCAATGGATCATTTTTAGTAATCAATCAAATATGCACTTATTTCTAACAAAATCCTTGAGTGTTCTACGCCTATAATGAGTATAGAATATTCCAGATACTCATATCTTCAAATTAAATCTTCAAGGATATCCAAAAGCAGCGTCTGCTGCATCAGCCTCTGGATGTCACAACATCTTTTGTGACATCTGGCGTAAAAACACATAGCAGCAAAATTTTTATGACATTGGATAAAGATCATGCACCATCTTACTCAACACCAACATAGAACCATGTTTAGAACTATCTTTAGCCAAATTTTAGCCAACCATAAAACATGGAACTAACAACAACCTAGGTAGATAGATATTTCTAGCTCGATTTTCCTTTTCTTTTTTACTATTTGCCAAGAATGCAGAAGTCGTGCGAGACTCTACAATCTTCTCCCAAACATTTGGATCAATAAATGAATACACATCGTATGAAGTCTTTTCTTTATCTTCTTCATGTTTAATATAATCCGAGGTGAGTTGTGTCTTAAAGCCCCTCACACGCTCACCATAATTTGCAAGCATTTTCTTTTTCACATACTTATCATCTAGACTAACATTGAACACTTCCTATATTTACACAATAAATATGTTATTAGTATTAAACAAAAAAAAACTTACTTTACTAAATGCATAAAATGCAAAATAAATATGTGATATTGGTCCTTATGTCGTCTTTCAAATCATCAACTTCATATCATTTATCTATCAAAATAATAACTCTACTTCTACCTTGTTACGCAATATAACCCAAAAAATCATTAACATGCTCACCAGAAACCCTACCGGTTTCTACAACAACTCTAACCAGGCAGCGAACACTAGTTTCGTGGGCTTTTTTCACCTTTGTATACATTGTGACACCTCTAGTTTTTCTTTTATGTTTTGTATTAATAAATGTTGCAGTCGATGTTGTATGAGAGGTACTTCTTGAATCGACCATGACTATTAAGAGACTAACCTGAATCAAATAGTAATGTTTCAGTAATCCTAAAAGAAATGACGAAGCGAGTTCCTTTATAGTTATGTTCCCTCGGTTTTCTAGTAAACCGAGGGGAAAAGTTGTTTATTTTTAAAATAAAAAATAAAACATGGCACTCCTAGGACCTATATTCCCATTTTTCTATTGTTCGAGGTGTAAGTTTCATTGTAAAAAAATATCTTTTGTTGTAATGATTTTACTTGTTTTGAGAAAGGTTTAACATATTTTGTAGGTCGGAAAAAATCAAAGAAATAGAAGAGAAAAAAACAACGAGACGACTTTTTGTAAGGATTACAAAGTTTCTTTTTTTTGACATATTTTACAACATAACGTATGTATGATATTTCGATCCTATCTAAAGCGTCATAATAACTCCGAATGATATACAACTGGAGGCAAATCAAAGCTAACATGTTTGGTTTAAAATCTAATTAAGAAATCAACATTTTTCTCATCTTTGTAAATGTGTTTCTAAACGCGTATGCTAGAATCCAAATGCCCCCAAATTTGTTTAGGACTTATCAAGGTAGTTTTCCTCTGTCCAAACGTGTTTCTAAACGTGTCTAGCAGCGTTTGGATGCCCATATCTCTAGACCAAACACCCAATGTTATATTTAAATGAAGAAAACCTTATTTAGATGATGCCTCTTGAATGTTACGGTAGAATATCATCTTGGAGCAAGGCAAATGTGATTAGGAACAACGTCAAACCGAATTCCTCCATTGAAAGATTTTTGAAAGATTTTTCTTTGTGATCATTGTGTAATATTTATTATTTTTACAATGTATTTGGTTCAAGTTATGAGTAACTAAACACATAATGTCAGATTTTAGCTATTGTTTTTGATAAATTTTGTAACCTTGAATTGATCTTACCAAGTACTTATTTTTATTTAGATTTATTTTTATCTTTTCTTAATGCCTTTTACTTCTAATCAATCATAAACTTTAATATATTTACTTCTTAGAAAGGAATGTAACAGATAATGCTTGATAGGAATATTTTTGTTAGTTATCACCTAAGACTAGGAATAATACTTGAAACTATAATGATCATAAAATTTGAATTATTAAATTTTATCTATCATTTACTAATATCAATAGGTATCGATTTAAAAGTTTGGTTTCTAAGTAATTAGGAATAAATATTCTAAAGAACCAATAATCATTAGCAGTAAGGCTTAGTTGATAAAAGTTTAATTTAGGGCACAAAAGGGTACAAGAGCAAACTCTCTTCCCTGACATGCTTTTCTCATATTATTTTCTTTGTTAAATTTATTTTTTACTTTAATTGTTTAAAACAACACAATCTCAAATCCCCGAAATACCTTTTGTTAAAGTGAGTTAAAACCAAACCTTATCGATATTATAAGAGTTCCCAATATTACTATATTGAAAGAATTAGTACATTTACTAATTTATTAATCAAATTTTTAGCACTTTTGTCGGAAAGTGTCAAATATTATAGAGCTTCAATTTTATATCAGTAGAAAATTTGTTGCTCTGCAACAAAAAAAATTAGCATTTTATTTTATTTTATTTTAATTTTGAAATTAAAAAAAAAGTTATTTTTATTTCATGAATTCTTTTATACTTTTCAAATAATAAAGTGTCTAAGTTTTGTAGTCACGTATTATCTTGAAACATTACCACTTGTATCTCTTGCCTATTGATTGATGATTATGGAATCACTTTAAAAGAGACAATTAAAATTTTTAAAACATATAAGAGGGGGATAAGAATTATTCTGAACAAATGTATGGAAGCAAATTTTTATATATATGTTTATTTGGAGAGAGTTGAAGTTGGACGAAGAATATGAGAAAGAAGGGAAAAATACATATCATCAGATAAAAAAGATGATTTAAGAATAGAAGAATTTAAGATAAAAAAGAAATATGAGAAAAGATAAAGAACAATTTGAGGATGGTCTAGTTTTGAATGAAACTCCTAATTCAATATTTTTTGAAGAAATAGATATTCAACAAAAACTCTTTGCCATAAGAGTATTCCTAAAAACTATTTTGGATACAAGGAGGGTGAAAAGAAATAAGTTGTATTGAATTCCATTTATGTCTTGTTTACTAAGATTAAACTGAAGAAGATTTGAAAACAATATCATCAATATTTCAAATTCACGAGATTTCTAAGAAATAAAATAAATAAAAAATATGATGTTTTATTTATGTCAAATACACCACCTTAACGTCAATAATAAAGTGTTAAGCTAATGATATTAAATGGGAGCAGCTTAGGATGCAACTCAAAGGAGGTACTTTTACTTTATATTTATTTTAGTTTATTTTGTATTTTTCAATTTTATATTAAGTTGTTTGTTTTGTTTTGTTTTTTTAATTGATGTTTGTTTACTTTTCTTAATTATCCGATAGTTTGTAGTAGAAAAGTGAATGTTTAAAAATCAACCAAAATAAATATTTTTAGTCCTCATGCATACCAACTTGCAAAATAATTTTTATAAAATTATAGATATTTTAATGTGATTTAATTGAGCCTTACTTAAAATTAAACAAGTTTACCATAATTGAACCAAGAAACTACCTCACCATAAGCTACAACCCTTCCTATTCATCAATATGATCTCCTAATACCATCAAACTTAGAATTACAAGTTTGGTTTTTCAAATCGGGTACATCCGATCATATTATTCCTCGTAACTCTTGTTTACAACATAGGCTTTCCATATTAAGGATCAAATAGATTTCTTGAAGAAAACTATCAAGTCCTAAAAGGAAGTAAATTTGGAACAACAAAGTTTAAATTCAATACCATACCTAATTATGTCTTAACCCTGAACAATTTACATTACTACAAATAACACATCTAATATTGGATGCAAAATGTGTTTTACCTCGACACGGTTAAAGCGATGGCTATATTGACGCGACACTTTAATTGGTACCGGTAGTTCTTGAGTTAATCAAGGAGAATATGGGGCTGCTACATGGTGTCATGAAGCGTCAACTGACCTTAGAACCTTTTAATGAACAACTTGGCCATTAGGACGTAGCGAGATGGTCGTCTTTGGTGTATTGCCAAAGTCGGCAGATACTAGATGCTACACTCATTGAGACTTGACTCCTGAGTTTTGTTTGGTTGCGAGTCAGACGCCTATCGAACGAAGCTTGTGGGAAAGGTCAGTGATATTGAGATCCCTTATAACCCGGTTACTATTTTATAGGACAGGTTGAACCAATCCAACATCAAGAGGGTACTACCTTAAAACCCATGCAAGCCTTAAACCTAAGGTCTCTTGTGTGATTTGCTTGTGCTTGCTATATCTGTGATTTCTTAGCATAATCATGACATCATGACATGGCATATCATACTAACCATTTCAAGGATTTTCTAGAGCTTATCTTTGTCTTGTTTTGTAGGACGTGACATCCGCTCGCAGGAACACTATCCAAATCAACCTTATGAAAGTGCATCCTCAGCTCAAGGAGTTAGCATCAAGGATTCCTGAAAGCTCTCCCTTCACTGAAAAACATTGTCAACTTCTCAACTTGGCTATTACAAACCCTGATGAAGAGATGTTAAAGGTGCTTTTTCAGTTCTTTGACCCGTTGCACCACTGCTTCACTTTTCTTGATTACCAGCTAGTGCCTACTATGGAGGAGTTTTCTCAATTATTGAGGGTACCTATCCTTAATCAGCTACCACTCAACGGTACGAAAATAGACCCAAAGCCTGAAGAGATTGCTCAAACTCTGTCTTTACAACGGTCTGATGTAGTGGCAAATTGGGAAACCAAAAGAAATGTCCAAGGATTTCCAGCTAAGTTCCTATTTGAGAAAGCTCTCTATTTTTGGGATACCCTGTATTTACAAGCTTTTGAAGAGGTGTTGCCCTTCTCATCTATGGGATGGTACTATTTCCTAATACGGACCAACTCATAGATGTGCATGCGGTCAAGATTTTGTTGTCTCACGTTTGCCTATGAGAATGATGTTCAGGGTTATTACAAGAGGTTCATTCGAGTTTGGGGCATGATAAACAGGGTTGATATCAAGATGCTGGGGCACACGAATTCCATCCCTCTTGAGCCTTACCTCAAATGGATGTGAGCTCGTGCTCAATGTTTTATGATGCCTTACCCCTCCATCTTATCTGTGATTGTGGAGCCAATTACTGAAGGGGACACTCCTTACATTGTGCTTCATCCTGATATGCCAACTGATTTTGAGGAGCTACGGAAATCCTGGATCCAACTTAAAGAAGAACGGGATACTTTCGAAGCCCAATTCTACGCCAACGAGAAGAAGGTTCTAGAGATCCCCTGGTTACTTCACTATGAGAGGAATATAAATGCCTACATTGCACCAAAGAGGATGCACCAATGGGAAGCTTGAGTCTCTTTGCTTTGGGAGTTTACTTTTGCTTTGTTACCTCCTCTGTAAGCCCAAGAGGCATCGTTGTGACCAATAAAACTTCTTAATGCAATTAACGTTTGCTATTTTTCTGTTTAAGCAAATTTGAGTCTTAGAAATCCTTGAAAACATTGCATACATATATCATACATATCATTGCATAAGAAGGTTTCAAAGCAGGTTTCTCATCCTCTTCGCTGTTTATTTCAGCAATGACTCTAGAATAAACAGTGAAGGATCTACAGACTCAGAATGCCCAGTTTCAATAGATAATCATGGCTCTGACCAAGGGGCAAGAAGAACTGAAAGCCCTGCTTGTTAAAGAAAAGAAGAAGCCAAAGAAGGCCAATTGGGTTAGTGAATTTGGCAAGAAGGATTAGAGGACCAGGGCAGTGAGCCTCTGAACTGGTAACTTCATCAAAGGAAGGAAATAGTCAAGAGGAGGAAACAAGAGAGGAAGACTCCAGTCTAAAAGAATCTGATGATGAATCTGACTATGATAAGGAACAGTATCTTCCTGCTGATGAAAAATACAAACAACTGGAGGATCATTTGAATGCAATGGAGGTCCGAAAGGTACCAGGTCTGGATTTTGAAGAGCTGGGTTTGGTCTCTGGGGTTATCATCCCGCAAAAGTTCAAAGTGCCGGTGTTCACCAAATATGATGGGGTTTCGTGTCCCAAGATGCACCTCCGATCTTATGTGAGGAAGATACAGCTTCACACTGCTGACAAGGACTTATGGGTCCACTTCTTTCAGGATAGTCTGTCAGGAACTCAACTAGAATGGTTCTACCAGCTGGAAGGGGCCAACATCCGTAATTGGGAAGACCTGGTTGCTGCTTTCTACAAGCAGTATCAGTATAATACAGACCTTGCTCCCACCCGTACACAACTCCAAAATATGTATATGGGTTCGAGTGAAGGCTTTAAAGACTATGCTCAGAAGTGGATGGACTTAGCAGGAAGATTGCAGCCTCCCCTGTCTGACAGGGAGCTAGTGGATATGTTTCTGGGGACCCTGTCTGGTCCATTTTTCAATCATCTGATTGGAAGTTCCTCAGCCGGTTTCACTGAATTGATCTTGACAGGGGAAAAAGTGGAAGCTGGAATTAGGATTGGTAAGATCCAGAAGGATGCGTCCTCCAGTGCAGTAAGGAAGCCATTTACTGGGAAGAAAGAGGTTAGTGTTGCGTACAATCAAAGGAATCAGGATAGACCTGAATACCGTCCAGCGGTAGGGGTTGTTATGATCTCTAAACCTGCACTGACTCAATAAAGAAATAATCAGCCTAGAGCGGAAAGGCCGGTAAGATAATTTACCCGGATAAACATGACTTTGTATCAAGTTCTGCCGCAATTATTGAAGTCCAGTCCGGTAACTTTGAGGGAAGCCCCGAAGAATCCTAATACTGCCTCTCCCCGCTACAATCCAAATGCTCGATGCGCCTACCATTCTGAAACTCCGGGGCATGACACGAATGACTGTTGGGCTTTGAAGAACAAGGTGCAGGATCTGATCAAGGAAAAGGAGATTGAATTCGATGCTCTAGAAACTCCCAACGTTATAACTGCACCCATGCCCAAGCATGGCTCGGGAATCAATGCTATTGATATTGTCTGTGCCTCAGAAGATGCTGACAATGAATATCACATGGATAGCTGGATTTTCCCTACTACCAACAGTGGACCCAATAACTGGATGATAAAAGACTTTGTACCAATTACTTTTATTCAGAAGTAATTGTCTTTCTTGTTTTTGGATATGTAATAAACAATATAAACTTTTTGGCCATGTGTCTTACCCGGGGAATAATGGTTTATTTGTGAGGGTTATCATGTTTAAATTTCATATGGCATTAATAAAGTATTGGACATTTATGCATGCAAATTTTGTGCTCTATGTTTTTCTTTTCTGCTTTTTACTTTGTCTATACAGCTATGCTCTTACACACACCCACGTATCAAATTGCAGATCCATATCCACTATGGATCCCATTGATAACAGTTTTGCTATTTCTGGTTATGACTTTGAAAATCCAATCAACCAAGCCGAGGACAAAGGTGAGGAAGATTGTGAGGTACCCGGAGAACTTTCCAGACTATTACAGCAGGAAGAAAGGGCTATACAACCTCATGAAGATCCAGTTGAGACAATGAACTTGGGCACATAAGAGAACAAAAAAGAGGTCAAGATAGGTGTAAATTTGGGGCTTAATGTCAAACAGCGGTTGATACAGATGTTGCATGATTATGTCGAGATATTTTCCTGGTCATATGAAGACATGGCAGGACTAGACACGGATATTGTGGTTCATCGTCTGCTAACTAAAGAAGATTGCCCTCCCGTAAAGAAGAAGGTTCGTCGTATGCGCCCTGAAATGTCATAGAAGATCAAAGAAGAAGTTATGAAACAGTTCAACGCTGGGTTCCTAGCTGTCAGTTCTTATCCCCAATGGGTTGCTAACGTAGTTCAGGTACCTAAAAAGGATGGCAAGGTACGAATGTGTGTGGACTACCGAGATTTGAACAGGGCAAGCCCCAAGGATGACTTTCCGCTCCCCCATATTGACGTTCTGGTTGACAACACTACACAACATAAAATATTTTCCTTCATGGATGGTTTCTTTGGTTACAATCAGATCAAGATGGCACCCGAAGACATGGAGAAGACAACCTTCGTCACACAATGGGGCACTTTATGCTACAAAGTGATGCCGTTTGGATTAAAGAATGTTGGGCAACCTATCAGCGAGCCATGGTAGCTTTGTTTCATGACATGATTCACCATGAGATAGAGGTCTATGTGGATGACATGATAGCCAGGTCTCAAACTGAGGAAGAACACCTTGATCATCTACAAAAGTTGTTTGACAGGTTCTAGACGTGCAAGCTGAGGTTAAATCCGAACAAGTGCACCTTCGGGGTAAGGTCTGGTAAACTCCTATGTTTCATTGTCAGTGATAAGGGTATTCAAGTAGACCCTGCAAAAGTAAAGGCTATACAAGAGATGCCGAATCCTTGCACCGAGAAGGAGGTTAGAGGCTTCTTAGGACGCCTAAATTACATTGCCAGGTTCATTTCCGATTTAACTGCTACTTGTGAGGCAATCTTCAAACTCCTGAAGAAAGATCCAGTGGTAAATTGGAATGAAAAATGCCAGACCACCTTCGAGAGAATCAAAGAATACCTTCAAGAGCCTCCAATTATGATGCCTCCGATTGAAGGAAGACCTTTGATAATTTACTTAACAATGTTAGATAATTCAATGGGGTGTGTGATGGGGAAGCATGACGAGTCCGGTCGAAAAGAGCATGCAATATACTACCTTAGCAAAAAGTTTACCGACTGTGAGACAAGATACTCACTGCTCGAGAAAACTTGTTGCGCTTTGGCAAGGGTTGCTCGCCGACTGAGATAGTATATGTTGACCCACACCACTTTGTTGATATCTAAGATGGATCCGATCAAGTACATCTTCGAGAAGCCCGTTCTCTCTGGAAGAATAGTGTGATACGGTGGGAGAGAACTGACTGTTTTTTGGAATGCTGGTTTGCGTTTTGTGTTTGTTTTTGCAAAATGTCGCGGTAAGCAAGAGTCGCCACCGACTTTTATTTTATCCAACAAGGAAAGGAAAAAAGCACAGAAAAATTCCTTTTTCGAGATGTTTCTCGGGTCCGGGGGGTAGATTATATAAAGGGAAGGTGTTAGCACCCTTTCTATCTGTGGTTATCCACGGGCTCTTAGGTACTTGCTCAATTGTTTTCAAAATTTTGCTTTCTTTGTGATTGTGGGTTTGAAAAAAGTCTTTTGTTTGAAAAGGAGTGTAAGTGTGAAAAAGATTTTGTTTTTTGAAAGAGCAAGTATCTAAGAACCATCTACCTACTCGAAAAAAGAATCGTTCTATGCTATCTTCCTTTAGACAATGCTATCCCACTATTGATGAGTAGGTAGCACCGTTGTTGGAGTTTTAAGGGTCAATTCGAATTTAGGGACGTGCGGTCACTAAAGCAATGTTAGGACGCCTTAGAAGTAACCCTAATGTCTTAGATCATTTGTTTTGAGGCAACAATATCTGAGGCGACGATTTCGAGGCGACTATGATCTTTAGACAAGACGACGACCTCTAAAGTGACCTATACTCAATGACCGTGTACGAAGGAAACCAAGTGGGGTGTACCCTAAGAGTGTGCATGTGCGAGTGTGTCGTTTTCAGTTTATTTTTATCTTTGTACATGGCAATGGTGATCTAAGTTGATTTTAGGTTAAACATTCATTCTTGTCATGCAAACCCTATTACCAAACATCTAGCAGTTGAATATTTGCAGAAATTAAAAGTGCGGAGTTTAAACTAAATTATTACAAGGCGTCGGGTATTTACATCGCCAAAAGCAACCCTTTGAAAATAAAAGCAAAAAAAGTAAATGTCTTAATTAAAAATTATTACAATCCGGGAGCAGATACAATAATTCGAATAAATAAATAAAGTGCGCGAGAAATTGAATCGAAAGCGAAACTAGGGTTTTGACCCTCCTATCCTAATTAAGGAAAAAGAAAATGTTTTTGTTGTTTTTATTTATTTTTTAAGAAAAGAAATCAAATTCTAAAATTAACTGCTAAATTAATTATTAAATAAATTAATTAATGAAAAATATTAAATGACATATTTTTGGAGTTTTTGTTATTTTAGGAAAGAAATAAAATAATTAAGTTAGCCATAAAACCTATTTATTATGATTGATTTTAAATATTTACAAAATAAATGGAAGTTACCTAAAATTAATATCCTAATTAAATTAATTAATATTAATTAATAAAAAATAAAATTCTGAAATTTAATTGGGTAAAAAATATTTTTGTGATTTTTGATAAAAAAGAAAATTAATTAATTGTTAGTAAAAATAATAAATAAATTACTCAAAGAAAAATATAGAAAAAGGAAATAAAGGGTGAGAAATTGGTCTGATTTTAGGGTGCAACAGTTGTTGGTGTCATGTGTAAGCTGTTTTGTTTTGGCCATTTGTGTTTTGCCTTTTGGCCATTTGTGTTCTGGCCTCAACATTCCTTAACCTTCTCAGGATGTCTGCCTCGCCATATATTGGTGTCATGTGTAAGCTGTTCTGTTTTGGCCATTTGTGTTTTGGCCTCAACGTTCTTTAATGAACCTGTATGGGATCCTGTCTAAATCTGCAGTGTTGAATCTCATGAACACATTAAATAAATTACTATATATCATGAAATACAAATAAAGCCAATATATGAAGAAATTTAATGTTTAAGCCAATATGGCATGTATGAATGATTATACCCTTTTGATCATGGAGATCAAATGAGACTTACCCTTACTGGAGAAGTAGTGATATGAATGCTTTTATGCCCTTTTGATCATGGAGATCAAACCAGCTTTATCCTTACTGGAGAAGTAGTGAGATGTTGGTTTGTAACCGGGATGACTTGTTTGTAGTGATATGTTGATTTGTAACCGGGATGACTTGTTTGTTGTGAGATGTTGGTTTTGTAATAAGGATTTCAAGGTTTTAGGGTTTTTGAAATTTGATATTCTGACAGCGTTGTGGCAAGGTTTTTTTTTCTCCCTGTTGGTGTGAAAAGAATGAGATTTATATAATAGAAATTAGAGCAAAGAAAATGGGCTTTGAATGTGCAATTGGGCCTCCAATGTTCACTTGAGTTCGTCACGTTGCAGTCTAAATCGTAGGGGTTTAAGTGCAATTTTTGAAGTTGAAATGTGAAAACAAAATGTAGCCGACATCGAGAACTAACTCCTGTCCGAAAATCGGCTTAATCGGATAAATGGTGAATTATTTATGAATTTTTGAAGTTTTAGCTCAAACAAACTTAGTTTGGGCTCCAGTGTCGACTCTGACACGTTCTTCAATAAAAAACTGGTATTGATCAGAGCATAATTCGGTCTCGACTTTTGAAGCAAAGTTGAAGATATCTGAGTCAGTGACCTTGTGTAAAAATATGAGCACAATCCGATAAAAATTGACCTAGTTATGAATTTTCGAAGTTTCGACCCAGATAAAATAATATTCAGCATTCAGGATTTTCAGCGCATCATGCATACTCTGAGCAAAAAGCGAAGACCTTTTGGATACCGTTCAAACTCAATACCTTCTGTGAAAACATAGCCAACTCAATTTGTAAGATTTTGGCACCGGAACCAACTCGATACGATGAAAATCGACCAAGCTATGATTTTCTGAACATGACACAAATAAACTTCTGTCACAAATTTTCTGTACGAAAAGACTTGATAAATCCACATTTTTGAAGACCTTCTGATCGAAATTGGCTTCCAGCCGTGAGAAATGAAAACGTAGATAATGTCAAGATGGAATTTTAGCCACCGGAACGGGTTCAAGACAAGCCACGATCTTCAAGTTATGAATTTTTTAGCGCGTAAAAACTGCACTTTCAGCACACTTTTTCACCATATTTCTTCGAGAAAACTCACACATTCGGATACCTTCTTTAAAGAATTGACTCTTGAGCCGAACCTGAATTTGAGAATACGTTATCAGAGATATCTTGGCAAAAGAACACCTGAATATGAAGCGCCGGGTTGGACTTGTGAATCCCCGAATCGTTACAAAACGGCGAACCGATCTTCAGCATGGAAAATACTCTGAGAATATCCATTGACGAAATAAACGTCACTTGTAACCTGAAGAAGCTTGATAAATATACCTTTATTCCATAACCATAAAACCAATAATATGCATGTATGAAAAGAGGGTAAATTTTGGGGTACAACAGCTGCCCTTGTTCAATCTTCTTAAACCTGAGGATGTAGATTTGGCTTTCGTGCCTTTCGTGATCCGAAGGTGAAAGATGATTGAACACTAGAGTGCCCAGAAATTTTCACTCGCATGAAGTGGTATCAGCATTGTGATGTCGGGAATGGGCTTACAGATGCCATTTGGAGATTGTTGATAGGTGATCTGAACTTCGACTGGAATATGAATCAGGGAGATCTTATCGGCGATCTGACTGAACCAAAGGAGGTCTTGGATCAACTTTGACTGGATTTGAATCAGAAAAATCTTTAGGAATTGATTTAACTAGACCAGACAAGGTCTTGGAATAACTTCAACTGGAATACGAATCAGGGAGATCTTATCGGCGATCTGACTGAACCAGAGGAGGTCTTGGATTAACTTTGAATGGATCGGCATCAGAAAAATCTTTAGGAATCAATTTAACTGGACCAGACAAGGCCTTGAATTAACTTTGACTGGATCGGCATCAGAAAAATCTTTAGGAATCGATTTAACTGGACCAGACAAGGCCTTGGATAACTTTGGCTGGATCGGCATCAGAAAAATCTTTAGGAATCAATTTAACTGGACCAGACAAGGCCTTGGAATAACTTTGACCGGATCGGCATCAGAAAAATCTTTAGGAATCGATTTAACTGGACCAGACAAGGTCTTGGGATAACTTTGGATGGATCGGCATCAGAAAAATCTTTAGGAATCGATTTAACTGGACCAGACAAGGTCTTGGAATAACTTTGACTGGATCGGCATCAAAAAAATCTTTAGGAATTGATTTAACTGGACCAGACAAGGTCTTGGAATAACTTTGACTGGATCGGCATCAGAAAAATCTTTAGGGATCGATTTAACTGGACCAGACAAGGTCTTGGAATATCTTCAACTGGAATACGAATCAGGGAGATCTTATCGGCAATCTGACTGAACCAGAGGAGGTCTTGGATTAACTTTGACTGGATCGGCATCAGAAAAAATCTTTAGGAATCGATTTAACTGGACCAGACAAGGTCTTGGGATAACTTTGGCTGGATCGGCATCAAAAAAATATTTAGGAATCGATTTAACTGGACCAGACAAGGTCTTGGAATAACTTTGACTGGATCGGCATCAGAAAAATCTTTAGGAATCGATTTAACTGGACAAGACAAGGTCTTGGAATATCTTCAACTGGAATACGAATCAGAGAGATCTTAGGGTCGATCTGACTGAACCAGAGAAGGTCTTTTGATATAGATGATAACTTTAACAGTATCTTTCCTGAAAGGTAAAGGTCAGTTGTATGCAATGCATGATATATATCAAGCAATGATGCCCTCAAAATAAGTGAGATTGTGTTATATGATGCGTATATGCATGTATCATGATGTATGGAAATGTAATGTTTCTAGCTAGGGAAAATAAATCCCAGATAGTTGCTGGAGAATAGAGTTGAATTCTTCGTTTTCGTCAGGGATGATGAACGAAGGTAATAAATTTGCAGGAGAGGATGACTCCGTTGGGGAATAAATTGATGAGGAGATTACTCTGTGGGGAAGAAATGCTCTGCTGAGGATTCCACTGATGAGCTCCGCTGGGGATGGATTACCGTTGCTAGTGATACTGAATCTGTTGAGGATTGAATTCCTGTTTGTGAAAGGAAAGAACTTCGCTGGCGATGATCTTTCAGTTGTGATTTGCTGGGGATAACCCTGTTAGACTTTTGTGGGGATAATCCTCTGAATTATACTGGGAATGATCCTTTGAACTTGGCTGGGGAAATTTATTTTGTACTCCGCTAGGGATAAACTTCCAGAGTCTACTGGGGATGACGCTTCAACTCCACTGGGGAAGCTTTTTCAGACTGTGCTGGGAAAATTTTAACTCCACTGGGGGTATCTTGTATTCGGCCGGGGAACATTCTTATACTCCGCTAGGGAATATTAAGGCTGCCGGGGGTATCAAGCCTTTTTAGTGCTGATGGTAGATAAACTCTGCTTGGGGAGAATATTATCGATTCATTCGCAGTTGCAAGCCTCAGCTAGGGGAGAGCTACCATTATTGTCTTACTCTGCGGAGAGTGAAGGTATCTTAGCCATATTCTTCAGCTGAATCTACCTTTGTACCTGGTGGATAGAGCAACTGTACAACTTGGACAATTGTTATTGCCCCTGTTTCTGCGGGAGAAGGTGCCTGCGGAGGCCCTGTGGATCGAGTATTATCCCCACCTATGAGGTGCTTGGTATCTTTCGGTCAAAATGACAAGTCTTCTTCTGGTAGGCCAGTGACGAGATGACGAGACATATGTTAGAACATAGTTTGATTCTACAACCCTCAGTTAGAGTTTTGATGATAACAAAATACAAGATTAAATGAATTATGAGTTTTATATATGACATAGATGCTACCTAAAATTATTTTGTGTATTTGCAGGAAACTCTGATGGAATCAGGATCAGAATATCAGAATATCAACATCAGCATCAGAAGATATGTCACATTAGAAGATCAAACATGTGCTTACGCTGAAGTCTGATGAACAGAATCTGCGCTCAACATACTCTGACCCTGATCAAGATCATAACCATGTCATCAGCATTCAGAAGCGCCAGAATAAGCTAAAGCCAAGAACGCTCTGGTCTTTATTACGCAGAACATTCTGAAGTGTCAACGGTACTGCATTCAAGGCAGATTAATTACCAACGGCTTTATTCCAAGACAAAGATCTTCTCAAAATGGAAAGAACGTAATGAGCATTGAAATGGAATTATTGGCATCAACGTATCTTTTCCAAGAAGTATTTAAACAAATCAGTGAGAAGTGAAATGGCTAATGATCTATAATACTCTACAATTCTCCTACACGCATAAGCCAATCATCTTCGTCCTCACTCATTCAGTTTGCTAAAGCTCTCAAATTGCTTACTCTATAGTTCTAGCATTCTAGTTTCACATAAGCTTTATATTGTGTATTATCAAAGTTGTGATATATAGTTTTTCCAGAAAACATTCAACACACATATTGTTCATTTATCTGTAGAAAGAATTTCCTTGAGAAACCGGTCTGTGGTTTAGACTCAAGAAGGCTTTAGCAGTTGTTAAAGTAGTTTTGTATTCAGTTGAATATAGTGGATTAAGACCTCGTTGGAGAGAGGCGAAATCACCTTGACGGGTGGACTGGAGTAGTTTGAGATCAAACGAACCAGGATAAAAATAACGTGTTGTCTGCATTTGATTTCAAGTTTCAACAATTCAACCCCCCTTCTTGTGTTTTTCACATCTTCAATTGGCATCAGAGCGCCTGGTTCTGAGTTCATAACACTTAACCGTGTCAGTACAAGATCCAGCATTGAAAAACACTATGGCAGGAACACATCACAACATCAACAATAACAACAACGAAGAAAGAGACGGATTCAGTGGTAAACCTCCAGTATTTGATGGAGAGAACTTTGATTACTGGAAAGACAGAATTGAAAGCTTGTTTCTAGCCCACGATGCTGATCTGTGGGATATGGTGACAGATGGATACACGCACCCAGTGAATGTAAATGGTCAGAAGATTGACAGGAAAGCAATGTCTGATCAATAAAAGCGTGATTTCAAAAACCATCACAAAGCCAGAACTATTCTTCTCAGTGCTATCTCTTACTCTGAATATGAAAAGATATCAAACAGAGACACTGCAAAGAATATGTTTGATTCGCTGAGAATGACGCATGAAGGCAACCTTCAAGTTAAAGAAACTAAAGCTCTTGCGCTCATTCAGAAGTATGAGGCATTCAAAATGGAAGAAAGTGAATCTATTGAAACAATGTTCTCAAGATTTCAGATTCTGGTTGCTGGTCTCAAAGTTCTGGACAAAGGGTATTCTACTGCTGATGATGTTAAGAAGATCATCAGAAGCTTGCCAAAACAGTGGAGGCCAATGGTCACAGTGCTGAAGCTAGCTAAGGATCTCAATACAATCTCTCTGGAGGAACTTTTCAGCTCCCTCAGAAGTCACGAGATAGAGCTAGAAGTTGATGAACCTCAAAAGCAAGGTAAGCCTTTAGCTCTAAAATCTAACAGAAAATCTGACTCTAAGGTTTTGCAGGCTGTTGAAGAAACCTCAGATGGGTCCTCATCAGAAGAAGATGAACTGTCTCTCCTCTCCAGAAGGGTGAACCAACTGTGGAAGCAGAGGCAAAGAAAGTTCAGGAACCCCAGAAGATCTGAGAACCAGAACGAATCCTCTTCCAGATACAGAAAGTCAGAATCCTCCTCTGGACACAGAAGATCTAAAGGATCTTCAGGAAGCAGAAAGCCAAACAACAAGGACATCATCTGCTATGAATGCAACGAGCAAGGACACTACAAGAGTGACTGCCCAAAGCTTCAGAAGGAAAAGCCCAGAAGAAAATTTGGAAAGGAAAAGAAGAAAAGTCTCATGGCCACATGGGATGACTCTGACACATCTGAAGCTGACTCAGAATCAGATGATGAGAGAGCAAACATAGCTCTCATGGCAAACATATCAGAAGACAGTGAAGCTTCTGAATCAGACTCTGAATCAGACACAAAAGACGTATTTCCTGACTTTGCTATTAATTTTAATAAGGATGAACTAGCTGAAAGCCTTAATGAGATTCTGGAAAGATATCAGCAGATCAGAGTCAAGTTCAGAAACCTGAAAAGGGATCTTACTTCTGACTCTGATAAAACTGAGAGTCTCAAGTTGGAAAATTCTGATTTGAAAAATAAAGTTTCAAAATTAGAAAATATATTACAAAACTCTCAGAAGGAAACAATTCTTGAAACTCCCAGTAGTGCTGATGAGATCATCAAGGAATATGATCACAGCTTTCAGAAGTTTCTAGCTAAAAGCATAGATAGAAGCAAAATGGCTTCAATGATCTATGGAGTTAGCAGAAAGGGCAGAAATGGAATAGGATACCAAGGTAAGGTACCTACACCAAAGAATGCCATGAATTTAGTTATTAAACGAACTCCTCTTAAGTCACACTTTGTATATGGGCACACACACGACATCAAATATACTAGTAGTAATTATTCTGTCAAACCAAAATTCAACCAGATTTTTGGTAAAACTAACAAATCAGGACCCAAGAAAATATGGGTACCTAAGGATAAAATAATACATGTTGCAGATATCTTTAGCAACAAAGCAGAAACACCAGTCATGGTACCTGGACTCTGGATGCTCACGACACATGACGGGAAGAAGGCATATGTTCCAAAGCCTGGAACTTAAGCCTGGAGGCCATGTAGGCTTTGGAGGCAATCAGAGGGGAAAGATCATTGGCTCTGGAACAGTAGGTAACAGAAATCTTCCCTCTATAATTAATGTATTATTAGTAGATGGATTAATGCATAATCTGTTATCCATAAGTCAATTAAGTGATAACGGTTATGATATAATCTTTAATCAAAATTCATGTAAAGCAGTTAGTCAGAAAGATGGGACTATCCTGTTTAATGGAAAGAGGAGAAACAACATTTACAAAATCAAACTTTCTGAACTGAAAAGTCAGAATGTAAAGTGTCTTCTGTCTGTTAACAACGAGCAATGGATCTGGCACAAAAGATTTAGGCATGTTAGTATGAGAAGAATATCTCAGATTAACAAACTCAATCTGGTCATAGGACTTCCTAACCTGAAGTTCAATTTTGATGCTCTGTGTGAAGCATGTCAGAAAGGCAAGTTTGCAAAACCTGCTTTTAAATCTAAAAACGTTGTTTCCACCTCTAAGCCATTAGAACTTATGCACATTGACTTATTTGGACCAGTTAAAACTGCTTCAGTCAGTGGCAAGAAGTATGGGTTAGTAATCGTACATGACTATAGCAGATGGACATGGGTAAAGTTCTTAAGACACAAGGAAGAGTCACACTCTGTGTTTGTTACCTTCTATAACCAAGTTCATAATGAAAAGGATCTTAGAATCGTCAAAGTCAAAAGTGATCATGGTGGAGAGTTTGAAAACAAAGATTTTGAATCATTCTTTAATGACAAAGGCATTCTGCATGATTTCTCTTGTCCTAGAACTCCCCAGCAAAATGGAGTTGTAGAACGAAAGAACAGAATATTGCAAGAAATGGCCAGAACCATGATCAATGAGACTAACGTTGCTAAGATCTTCTGGGCAGAGGCAATAAACACAGCGTGCTACATTCAGAATAGAATCTCTATAAGACCTATTCTGGAAAAGACTCCATATGAATTGTGGAAGAACAGAAAGCCCAACATTTCATATTTTCATCCATTTGGATGTACTTGCTTTATTTTGAATACTAAAAATTATTTGAACAAGTTTGACTCTAAAGCACAGAAGTGTATTATGTTAGGATACTCTAAACGCTCAAGAGGGTACAGAGTATACAATATAGAAACACAGATTGTGGAAGAATCAATCAGTGTTTGTTTTGATGATAAGCTTGACTCTCAAAAGTCAAAGCAGAATGAAGTATTTGTAGGTATGGAAGTTGAATTCACAGGTACTGAAGACAAGTCATCATAAGCTCTTAATAGAGACACTCCCTCAACATCAGAAAGAGGCACTGCAAGCAATCCAGCATCTTTTGTTGATCAACCTCAGAAAAGAACATCCAGAAGCAGCATGGATCACCCAGAAGAAACAATCTTAGGAAGAAAGGAAGATCCAATCAGAACAAGAGCCAGCTTCAGAAACTCTGAAGAATCCCTCATGGGACTTGTTTCTCTGATTGAACCATCTTCAATTGATGAAGCACTTCTGGACAATGACTGGATTCTAGCAATGCAAGAGGAGCTGAATCAATTCACAAGGAATGACGTATGGGATTTAGTTCCTAAACCAAAAGGATTCAACGTCATTGGAACAAAATGGGTGTTCAGAAACAAGCTGAATAAACAAGGTGAAGTCATCAGAAACAAGGCACGATTAGTAGCACAAGGTTATAGTCAGCAAGAGGGGATAGACTATACAGAAACCTTTGCTCTAGTCTCCAAGTTAGAATCTATCAGACTTAATTTCTTTTGCTGTTAATAAAGGCATCACTCTGTATCAGATGGATGTTAAGAGTGCATTCTTAAATGGCTATATAGAAGAAGAGGTATATGTGCACCAACCCCCTGGTTTTGAAAGTTCAAAAAATCTAGAATATGTTTTTAAACTAAAGAAGTCACTGTATGGTCTGAAACAAGCTCCCAGAGCTTGGTATGAAAGACTAAGTAACTTCCTGTTAGAAAAGGAATTCACCAGAGGGAAAGTGGACACAACCTTATTCTGTAAGACAGTTAAGAATGACATTCTAGTCTTCCAGATTTATGTTAATGATATAATATTTGGATCTACTAATCCCTCTCTGGGAAGAAAATTTGCTAAGTGTATGCAGGCAGAATTTGAGATGAGCCTAATGGGGGAACTGAAATTCTTTCTGGGAATTCAGATCAATCAAACCCCAGAAGGAACTTACATTCATCAGAGCAAATATGTCATATAACTTCTGAATAAATTTAATCTCTCATAATGTAAGCCATCAAAGATTCCAATGCATCTCACGTGCATTCTGGAAAGAGAAGAGGTAAGCAAAAAGGTAGAACAGAAGGTCTACAGAGGTATGATTGGTTCTCTTCTTTATCTTACAGCTTCAAGGCCTGATATTTTATTCAGTGTATGCATTTGTGCAAGATTCTAATCAGATCCTAGAAAATCTCACTTAACAGCTGTTAAGCGAATTTTCAAGTATCTGAAAGGTACTACTAATCTGGGTCTGTTTTATAGAAAATCTAGTGACTACATCTTAGTAGGTTACTGTGATGCTGACTTTGCTGGAGACAGAGTTGAACGCAAAAGCACTTCTGGAAGCTGCCAGTTTCTGGGAGAAAATATGATCTCGTGGTCCAGCAAAAGACAATCCACCATTGCTCTATCAACATCAGAAGCTGAATACATAGCAGCAGCTGGATGCAGCACACAAATGCTCTGGATGAAAAGTCAGCTTGAGGACTTCCAGATTTATGAGAGTAACATTCCTATACTCTGTGACAACACCTCTGCTATTTGTTTAAGTAGAAATCCAATTTTGCATTCTAGGGCTAAGCATATAGAAATAAAACATCATTTTATTAGGGACTATATTCAGAAAGGAATTTTAAACTTAAAATTTATTGATACAGACCATCAATGGGCTGATATCTTTACAAAACCACTTTCTGAAGATAGGTTCAACTTCATTCTGAATCATCTCAGCATGAAGCTCTGTCCAGAATAAAACTGTTTTAATTTTATATATTAACCTTCAGAATTATGTTTATTTCTCTGTGAACTTCTGATCAATCCTCTTTCAGAATTTTTAGAAATGCAGATTATATCAGAATCTATCCATGAAGCTCTGAGCTCTTCAGTTCAAGGATAGAAGTGATGTTCACTCAAAGCAAACAAGTGTCATCCAGTCATCAGCTGTTTCCTGAGGCTGAACACGCGTTCACGCTTCTGAAAAGGCAAAGCGCTGATTGGAGCATTGAGACACATGTCACTGGTAACCGTTTAAGTATCTTTCTTAAATCCCCTAAAATCAGCCATCATTAAATGGAATTAATCATGATTTATTTTCTGTTATTTCTCTCTCTCTTAAACGTTTATGTTTTCAAAAACTTTTTCAAAATCTATTTAAACACCATTCACACCATTCACAACTTTTACCCCAACTTTCGTTTTCAATCAATATTTCTATTTTTTGTGTTCTTCTTTCTCAAGAAACCCCTTAAAGCTTCTTCTTCTTAGATTTTTCTTATGTTTTCCGTGTTTTCTTTACATGTTTGTCTGTAATATTTTTACTTGTTCTAAACTATCATTGCTTCTGTTTTAATACAAATGTGTTTTCACTCTGATCATTTTAACTCTGATTAATTATGCTTTTTGATTACTGACAAAAAGGGGGAGAAAGAATGATATTTTTCAATAACGGCTTACTGAGACAAAAGTCTCAAACATTCTAACATTCTTATATATTTGAATGTCCTTGTTCTGAAAAGCTTACAGGTACAAGAATTTGAAGAACTCTGATAAAGCAAAATTCTGATGCTCAAAGAAAGGTACAAGAATCTGAAGAACTCTAATAAAGCAAAATTTTGATGCTCAAAGAAAGGTTCAATAAAGTTCTGATACTCAAGGACTCAAGGAATCAAAGGGAAATAATCAACTCAGGGGGAGTTTTTCTCATCATTACTCTGATACTTTTTATTCCTTATCCTCTTAGCTCTGATACTTTTATTCACTATTTGATTATCTTTGATATCATTTCCTCTTTATTCTTAAACTCTGATACTTTCATCTTTTTATTTTAATTGAAAAAATCTGGTTTTTGTCATCATCAAAAAGGGGGAGATTGTTAGAACATAGTTTGATTCTACAACCCTCAGTTAGAGTTTTGATGATAACAAATTACAAGATTAAATGAAATATGAGTTTTATATATGACATAGATGCTACCTAAAATTATGTTGTGTATTTGCAGGAAACTCTGATGGAATCAGCATCAGAATATCAGAATATCAACATCAGCATCAGAAGATATGTCACATCAGAAGATCAAACATGTGCTTACGCTGAAGTCTGATGAACAGAATCTGCGCTCAACATACTCTGATTCTGATCAAGATCATAACCATGTCATCAACATTCAGAAGCGCCAGAATAAGCTAAAGCCAAGAATGCTCTGATCTTCATTACGCAGAACATTCTGAAGTGTCAACGGTACTGCATTCAAGGCAGATTAATTACCAACGCCTTTATTCCAAGACAAAGATCTTCTCAAAATGGAAAGAACGTAATGAGCATTGAAATGGAATTATTGGCATCAACGTATCTTTTCCAAGAAGTATTTAAACAAATCAGTGAGAAGTGAAATGGCTAATGATCTATAATACTCTACAATTCTCCTACACGCATAAGCCAATCATCTTCGTCCTCACTCATTCAGTTTGCTAAAGCTCTCAAATTGCTTACTCTATAGTTCTAGCATTCTAGTTTCACATAAGCTTTATATTGTGTATTATCACAGTTGTGATATATAGTTTTTCCAGAAAACATTCAACACACATATTGTTCATTTATCTGTAGAAAGAATTTCCTTGAGAAACCAGTCAGTGGTTTAGACTCAATAAGGCTTTAGCAGTTGTTAAAGTAGTTTTGTATTCAGTTGAATATAGTGGATTAAGACCTCGTTGGAGAGAGGCGAAATCACCTTGACGGGTGGACTGGAGTAGTTTGAGATCAAACGAACCAGGATAAAAATAACGTGTTGTCTGCATTTGATTTCAAGTTTCAACAATTAAACCCCCCTTCTTGTGTTTTTCACATCTTCAACATAGTCGTACGCTTTGATCCCTAATTTTTGCCTGGACCGCCCTTTCGTGTTTTTAGTTCACCGGGATACCCTTTTTTGCCCAAGCCGCCTTTTCAGGTTTTGGACTTGCTGGGTGTACAGATTTTTTCATTTTCATCCCTTATTTTTGCCTGAACCCTTTTGGTTTGCCGTGAAGCCCTTATTTTTGCCTAGGCCAGTCAACCTAGCGGGTCTTTGATTATGCGTAGTACTTTTTGACTATGTCCACGCTCTCAGGATGTAGGGAGGTGTCATTATCGGTAGTGTTGTGTTTCCATACTACCAGAAGATCTTCGTTTGATCATGCAAGATTCGTTGCTGGAATTCATGTCCAATGCCCAAATTGATTCAGATGGAGATTTGCCCCTGGCTATTTGGAATTTTGAGAGACTCCTTGAATCTTGACTTAACTGCCCCATATGATGGACAATGCTCATGCCGTGCCCCTTGGTTGGAGGTGTTTTTTCCACTTGAGGTGACCCTTTTTATTGAGAAGGTTTTTTGTTCACTAGATATTCGTCGTGCGAATTTCTCTGCTGTTGAACAAATAGTCATATGCAAACAATATTATTCTAAGAATGCAAAGCTTATGTCTGTTTTGAAATTTTTGAAAATGCATTTTTCCAGTAAAACAGGCAATTTTTTTGTAAAATGTGATGTCAACTCAGGATTTACAGCAAGCCCTACAGGAGTCAGGATACCTTTTGTAACAGTATGCTTTCGGACTAACCCATGCTTCAGCTAGGACTTTTAAGGGTTATAACATAGTCTGGTTCACGGTTTAAGAAACAAAGGATAAAGGCTCAAATTTTATTTGTACCCACCCGTTCTCCGTGATGTTCTTCGATCCTAAACTCAGCTAATCGTGCATTAGATCCCGTTTGAGTCTTTGCTCTGATATTCCAGTGATGGTTCGGATACTGACAATTTATTTTGAACAAGCAATCATTTTTGTTGAGAGTTTGTAGGATCTCTTTCCTTTTTATTTTATTATCCCTGTCTTTTTCCTGAACTGTTTCTCTTGTGATTACAGTCAGCGGGATACCCCAGTTTTTCTTAAGTCTCCTTCACAGGTTTTGACTTATTGGGCTTTTATTTGAGAGATAATGACTGCCTATCCTTATGATTATACGGAACCAACACCGGCTTTTGTTTCAGAAGGACTCCTTTGATGCCATTCAATGTGCACCTGGATCAAATGAGAAAACTACCCTGCCCCAGGTTATAGTTAAGGGTTTTAATTTGTGAAAAGAAAAACTCCAACTTGTTTGGCTCAAAGGGGTTGACTAGGGATTATCTTCCTTATAACTCCACTGTTTAGGATTTGAAACAATGCATGTACCTCGTCAACGGGGTCTGTTCAAAAGCATACTGTAGAGATTTTGATATCATTTTCGTCATCCTCCCTCTAAAGGCTTAGAATTTTTTAATCGAGAGTTGATCATCACAAAAAATGAAAGCAATTTGAATATAGTGAAATACGAATGGATTGATTCAAAACAGACATATGTAATGCATTGATAAAGTAATAAAGCTTGACATGAATAAATGTTCGAACAATCAAAAGAAAATTACAACTTGAAAATTCTAATGAAAAAAAAGTCTTCTCGTCTCAATACTTGTCACTTCAAATGGTGAACCTTGGGGTGATGGAAAAAGAATTCAATCTGACCGTCTTGTATGAGTTCCAATGCTCCTTCATCAATCAGGTCTTGAATTTTGTTGCTCAATGCCCAACATATGTTAGTATCATGCCTCAGGTTGTTGGAGTGATATGCACACCTTGCATCAGGATTGTACCTTGGGGAGGCTATGTTGGGATTCTTAGGAGGGTCCCTTAACGTCACCAGATTCAATCTCAACAGGTGTTGTAAAGCCTGAGACAATGACATGTTGAGCTTGGTAAATTGCCTCTTGGGCATATTTGGCTTACTCTGATCAACCTGTTGTTCTTGGTGAGGTTGTTGTTGGACCCGTGAGGTAGCAGCAACTTGGAGAGGTCTATTCTTCATCAAACTAAACCTTTGACTTCTGGGAAGTTGATTAATGACTTGGTCCCCGGCCTTGACTGTTTGCTTTATGTTGTTGTATCTATCTTGATGAAGCTGGTTGATAATGGTTCTCAGCTCTTCTTGTTCCTAAGCTAAGCCTTGGATAAGAGCCATCTGCCCCAGCATCTGGGTTTTCATGGCACTGAACTCAGCTTGCAGTTGTTCCATCCGTTCGTCCTTATTGTCTTCAGGACTTTTCTTGACCAAGTTCCCAACGAGGAGGGTTTTCAACTCTTCCTGCCCCTTGGATAGGTTTAGGAATACGTCCCTGAACTGAGCTTCTCGAGTTTGAAGATCTTGGTTGTCTGGTTGGAAATCCATTGCTGAAATAAACAGCGAGAACATGAGAGACCTGTACTGGGAGACTTGTTATGCAATGATATGTATGTATGCAATGTTTTCAAGGATCCCGCGGGGTAAACAAGAAACTTGTTAGAATTTGAATTTTGCAGCTTTGATTGAAGAAACTTCATGTTGTTAAGAGTCCTTCTTCAAGAGTCAAGCTCACCATATCGAGTGGGTCATAGCCCCTGACTCAAGTTATCGTGTTTTGATTTCTAGACAAACTTGGCTAGAGGAAAATAAATCCCCTTTGCCCCTTTCTAGACATTTGATTTACCATAACCTGCATCACAAACCCTTGAGATCCCTGAAATGGTTAAGGAAATGTTAAGGCATGATGTTATGATGTGTATGCTATGCGTTTAAGCAAAAGTGCGAGGTGATGTAAGTGAACCCTGCAATAAATCCAGATTATTGGATAAGGACTGTAAACAAAACCTGCAAGGAACTCATGTTGTCAGATAACAAGAATGTGTAAGTAGTTCAAGTTTGAAAGCACACAAGTCATACAATAGCCCTTAAATTTCAGGCTGGCATGGAGTTTAGGTATTACCCTATTCCAGTTTAGTTGGTTCAACCTGTCCTAAAAATAGTAACCGAGTTCTAGAGGATCTCAATATCACTGACTACCCTCGATCGGTCATAATTCCAATTTAGCAACCTTTTCTTGCAGCCGGAATCATCGCGAGAGTTTAGTCTCAATGAGTGTAGCATACTGCTACTGTTCTATGGCCAAGTTGGTCAATTTAAAGGTTCTAAGGTCAGTTGGTGCTTAATGACCCCTTAGCAGACCCATATTCTCCTCGTTGCGCCACAAGGGATATCGGTACATACTAAAGTGCCACACCAATGTAGCTACTGCTCCAACCGTATCGGTGTACGCCATACAGTTCCCTCGCAGTTTATTGCTACTTACCTAAAGGGTATCCCCCAGATCTGGGTTAGGATCTATAGTAACTCTGATACAAGCCCACAAATATAAAGCATACAAGTCAAGCAATTGAAAACAATATGAACTATTCCTAAGGTACACCCCACTTATAATAGTACTCCCCAGCAGAGTCGCCAGTTCTGTGATACGATGGGAGAGAACTGACTGTTTTTTGGAATGCTGGTTTGCATTTTGCGTTTGTTTTTGCAAAATTTCGCGGTAAGCAAGAGTCGCCACCTATTTTTATTTTATCCAACAAGGAAAGGAAAAAAGCACAGAAAAATTCCTTTTTCGAGATGTTTCTCGGGTCCAGGGGGTAGATTATAGAAAGGGAAGGTGTTAGCATCCTTTCTATCTGTGGTTATCCACGGGCTCTTAGGTACTTTCTCAATTGTTTTCAAAATTTTTCTTTCTTTGTGATTATGGGTTTGAAAAAAGTCTTTTGTTTGAAAAAGAGTGTAAGTGTGAAAAAGATTTTGTTTTTTGAAAGAGCAAGTATCTAAGAACCATCTACCTACTCGAAAAAAGAAGCGTTCTATACTAACTTCCTTTAGACAATGCTATCACACTATTGATGAGTAGGAGCACCGTCGTTGGAGTTTTAAGGGTCAATTCGAATTTAGGGACGTGCGGACACTAAAGCAATGTTAGGACGCCTTAGAAGTAACCCTAATGTCTTAAATCATTTGTTTTGAGGCAACAATATCCGAGGCAACGGTTTCGAGGCGACTATGATCTTTAGACAAGAGGACGACCTCTAAAGTGACCTATACTCAATGACCGCATACGAAGGCAACCAAGTGGGGTGTACCCTAAGAGTGCGCATGCGCGAGTGTGTCCTTTTCAGTTTATTTTTATATTTGTACATGTCAATGGTGATCTAAGTTGATTTTAGGTTAAACATTCATTCTTGTCATGCAAACCCTATTACCAAACATCTACCAGTTGAATATTTGCAGAAATTAAAAGTGCGGAGTTTAAACTAAATTATTACAAGGCGTCGGATATTTACATCGCCAAAAGCAACCCTTTGAAAATAAAAGCAGAAAAATAAATGTCTTAATTAAAAATTATTACAATCCGGCAGCAGATACAATAATTCTAATAAATAAATAAAGTGCGCGAGAAATTGAATCGAAAGCGAAACTAGGGTTTTGACCCTCCTATCCCAATTAAGGAAAAAGAAACTGTTTTTGTTGTTTTTATTTATTTTTTAAGAAAAGAAATCAAATTCTAAAATTAACTGCCAAATTAATTATTAAATAAATTAATTAATGAAAAATATTAAATGACATTTTTTGGAGTTTTTGTTATTTTAGGAAAGAAATAAAATAATTAAGTTAGCCATAAAACCTATTTATTCTAATTGATTTTAAATATTTATAAAATAAATGAAAGTTACCTAAAATTAATATCCTAATTAAATTAATTAATATTTATTAATAAAAAATAAAATTCTAAAATTTAATTAGGTAAAAAATATTTTTGTGATTTTTGATAAAAAAGAAAATTAATTAATTGTTAGTAAAAATAATAAATAAATTACTCAAAGAAAAATATAGGAAAAGGAAATAAAGGGTGAGAAATTGGCCTGATTTTAGGGTGCAACAACTGTTGGTATCATGTGTAAGCTGTTTTGTTTTGGCCATTTGTGTTTTGGCTTTTGGCCACTTGTGTTCTGGCCTCAACGTTCCTTAACCTTCTCAGGATGTCTGCTTCACCATGTATTTGTGTCTTGTGTAAGCTGTTCTGTTTTGGCCATTTGTGTTTTGGCCTCAACGTTCCTTAATGAACCTGCATGGGATCCTGTCTAAATCTGCAGTGTTGAATCTCATGAACACATTAAATAAATTACTATATATCATGAAATACAAATACAGCCAATATATGAAGAAATTTAATGTTTAAGCCAATATGGCATGTATGAATGATTATACCCTTTTGATCATGGAGATCAAATCAGCCTTACCCTTACTGGAGAAGTAGTGATATGAATGCTTTTATGCCCTTTTGATCATGGAGATCAAACCAGCCTTACCCTTACTGGAGAAGTAGTGAGATATTGGTTTGTAACCGAGATGACTTGTTTGTAGTGAGATGTTGGTTTGTAACCGGGATGGCTTGTTTGTAGTGAGATGTTGGTTTTGTAATAAGGATTTCAAGGTTTTAGGGTTCTTGAAGTTTGATATTCTGACAGCGTTGTGTCAAGGGTTTTTTTTTCTCCCTGTTGGTGTGAAAAGAATGAGATTTATATAATGGAAATTAGAGCAAAGAAAATGGACTTTGAATGTGCAATTGGGCCTCCAATGTTCACTTGAGTTCATCACATTGCAGGCTAAGTCACAGGGGATTAAGTGCAATTTTTGAAGTTGAAATGTGAAAACAAAATGTAGCCGACATCGAGAACTAACTCCTGTCCGAAAATCGGCTCAATCGGATAAACGGTGAATTAGTTATGAATTTTTGAAGTTTCAGCTCAGACAAACCTATTTTGGGCTCCAATGTCGACTCTGACACGTTCTTCAATAAAAAACTGGTATTGATCGGAGCATAATTCAGTATCGACTTTTGAAGAAAAGTTGTAGATATTTGAGTCAGTGACCTTGTGTAAAAATATGAGCCCAATCCGATAAAAATTGACCGAGTTATGAATTTTCGAAGTTTCGACCCAGATAAAATAATATTCAGGATTCAGGATTTTCGACGCATCACACGTACTCTGAGTAAAAAACGAAGACCTTTTGGATACCGTTCTGTTGTACCCCAAAATTTGCCCTCCCATATTCTCCAAGATTTGTCAAGAATCAGTCAAACAGAATTTTTCTTGTCAGTCTAGCCAAATTAGGGTTTTCATGGACTTTTGATACAGTTCAAACAAATTATTAGGGTTTGTTTGATTTTGGCTCAGGTTTTGATCAGGCGGACGCTTCTTTGACATTTAACCAAGAATCAGAGTTTTTATGCGTGCATTCTCAGAAAGAATTAATTCTACAGTTCTTTTCAGTTTACTCTGAGATTTGGATTGAGGCATTTAAATCGAGAACTTGCAGTGTTTTATTTAATCAGTAAAGGCAAAGGTATAAGGATGTCTGTTTGATTCGACTGTGCAATGCTTGTGGCTATTTGAAGCGCCGGGTTTATTATTGATTGATGCTAAGACCATAGTGTTTATTAATTGTTTATTTATTCTAAGTTAGGATAATTGGGATTTATTTCCATTTATTATAATTTAAGAATTTATAAGTAATTAAATAGACAGCTGAAAAAAGAATTAACTGATCAAAAGTAGATTTTATTCATCTTTAATTATTTGTTACAATTATTACTTGTACACTGTAAATTTATTTACAGATGTTTACATTAATAATGTTACAATGATTAAAAGTGAAATAAAGATACATCCTAAAAAAATTCCTAAGTCTTCATCTTCTATTCTGCTACTCCTCTTTTGCTCCATTGATTTTTATCTACAAAACGGAGAAAAAGAAAAAGTCAAAAGCAGATGAAATGAAATTAAGAGCAGACAGTTAATTCAAAAGTCATCATTAAAAGCGACTGGCCGGAATCAGTTTTCCCTCTCTGCAAATCACAAGATTTCTCTTGGTTCACAAAGAGGGATATAAATAGTGCTTGCAATAAAATATGAAATGCACAAATTTACAATTGCACAAATTCAAAATTGTCACACAAGCTGCATAGTTCATAATTTCAAAATGTCAACAAGGCTGTAGCTTCAGAATATGCCAAACAAAGTATAAAGTCCAAAGGCAAACTGAACTGCATAAGGCCTAACCAAAGTCCAAACTAGACAGCAAACTAAAAACTGTCCACAAGCTGCCAAAAAGAGTCCAAAGGCTATTCAAAGCTGTCAACAAAGTACACAAAGTATGCAGGAAAGCAGGAATTATGCAGAGGAAAACTACAAATGCAAGCAACCTTCAAGCTACATCATTTTCCTAGGCCAGTCACTTTTTCAGCATAGTACAAATAATCAATATAATATGCTTTAATACTGGAGAGAGAGAAGAGAGAAGATAAATAGGCTTACAGCAGGTTTAGGCTTAGAAAAAAAGATATAAACAAGATATACCAGCATATAGAAAAAGGAGGCAGAAAATATCACAAAGAAAATACCAAAAACTGTATCAACAAAACATACAGTCCTGCCTCATACTGTAACACAAAACTGAAGCAAGCCTCAAGCTCTAAGCCTTCACCTGCTAACATATTCAAACCAGAACATCAAACTCCAAATCATAACCTGCTTCTCTCCAAAAACCTCACAAAGGCCTTAACCAAACATTGTAAACTGCCTCCACAAGCTCTCAAAGCCTGTGACCTGTTTCCCAACACAAGTTACACAAGCCTCATACCTGCACAAACCTGTAAACTTAAAACAAAACAACCAGAAGCTTAAACCTGCATTCAAAGCCTTAAGCCTTTAACCTGCTTCAGGAAAACCTGAAGCATCAAGCCCTCAAGCTTAACCTATCCAAGCCTCAAAGCCCTCAAGCTTAACCTGTCCAAGCCTCAAAGCCCTCAAGCTTAACCTGTCCAAGCCTAAACCACAAGCCTGAACTAACAGCATAAGCCAAGCCTCAAACTGAAGCCCAAGCTCTCAGAACTCAAAGAGTTCATCATCGAGTAACCAACAAAAACAGGGACTCAGAGCAAACATCATCATCTCAGAGCATACAAACAAAAGCAACATTCAACAACATATCAGGGCCATCATTCAAGCATACAGGGGCAAAGGGTTCACATAGACAGAAGAGGAAAAGAGAGTTGAGCAAGGGTTCTCAGATTATCATCATAAAACCCTAAGAAGCGAAATAAAGATACCAGGTTTTCCAGCAAAAGCCAGCTTCACCGCTCCCTCCGTCTCCGGCCGCCTGAAGCACCTCTGATCCGCTCCTCCTCCATCTCCAAAAGCCTCCGTCTCCAAAAGGTATAAAATTATCTCCTTTCTTTTAAAACACCTCACGAGGCAAATAACAAAAATAATAATTAGAACATGCACGAACTAAAGCAAGAGACGTAATTGGGAAATTTCTTACCTATGCTTGTCGCTGTTACGCTCAACAATGGAGGGAAGAGGAGTAGACGGCAACGCTCGGTGGCCCTAGGCGGAGGATCGGCGTTCAGTAACTTGGCCTGAGAAGATGAAGACGAAGCAAAAAGCGATAAATGGCGCGCCTCTGTATTCAACAAACCCTAACATCCAAATGAACAAAACCCATTGCAACCCTAAAACGTTATGAAACCAATGGGCCTTGCCCTTTTCAGAAGCCTTAAGCCCATTGTAAAATCAGGCGCACCCCCCGGGTTGATTACACTTCAAACTCTTCTTTGGGCCAAGAACATCTCTAAGGCCCATTCAACTTTTTTTTTCATATTTTTTAACTCATACATCAATCTTTTACTTTATTTTGTTTTGTCATTTTACTTCTTTTTTAGTAAAATATTACATATACAAAAAAATTTCTTAAAATGCTCCCTTTTTATATTATTACCATAAAAAATACATAAAAATAGGATTTTGGGTTAAATAATCTTTTTTTTTATTATTACAATATAAATACATAAACTTTAATTTTCTTAAAAACTTAAAACATTTTTTCTTTTCTTTTATTAAAACTTTGTTTGTACATAAAAAATACTAACATTAATACATAAAAAATAGAACTTAAAACATTTTCTTTTCTTTTATTAAAATCTTTTATTTGTACATATTTAACAAAAAGAATAAATAAATAAATACTTAATTTTGCCTTAAGTAAACATCTTTCTCACTTGTAAATAATCATACACTTACACAAATACATTGATACATTTACATTGCTCTATTCTTATACATTGCTATACACTACATATTACATTTGCGATTGATTCGATTTTATTGTAAATTTATTCGGACATTACTCTCCTATTAAGTCTCATCCCCATTTGTAAATATTTGTACCCCCACTCCCGGATACTTATTTGTAATAGCGTAGACTTTAAATTCCCGCAATTTATCGCTTTCAAATATACCATGGTTAGACCTAGGGTTTGTATGTACATAAAATCAAACGCTAGATAACCTAATACAAAGACAAATGCATGAAATCAATACACAATTCACACTTGCACCCTGTGATCGGTGGATCTGGAACTGACTGTTTAACGCTGGTTCGCGAAATGTCACGGAAGCAAGAGTCGCCACCGTCTTTTATTTTCTCCAAATGGAAAGGACAAAAGCACAGAAAAATTCCTTATAGAGATTGCTCTCGGTTCGGGAGGTAGATTATAGAAAGGGAAGGTGTTAGCACCCTTTCTATCCATGGTTATCCATGGGCTCTTAGATACTTGCTCATTGTGTTTTCAAAAATGGTTTGTTTGCTTTTCAACTGTGGGTTTTAAAAAGTTTCTTTGAAAATTCCAGTTCGACTCTTGTATCGGTCCTCAAGAGTGTTTGAAAAATTGCTTTCGAAAGCTTTTTGAAAAGGTGTCGGTGTGAAAAGTATTTTTGAATTTTTTTTGGAATTTAGAGCAAGTATCTAGAGTCGTCTACCTACCCTAAGGAATTCGTCTGTGTAAATGTCCTTTAAAGTAGTGCCATCCCACCATTGAGAGGTAGGTAGCACCACCGTTGGAGGTGTTCGGGTCAATTCGAGGTTCGGGACATGGTGATCACCGGAGCAATAGGAAGACACCTTAGAAGCTACCCTCATGCCAGGTTCCCGGATCATGAGGACTTACTAAGACATCCTCTACTCGACGATCACCTTTCGAAGGGCAAGACAACAGTGAGGCGTACCCTAGGGGTGGTGTGTGATTTGTGTGTCATGTTCATTTATTTTTGTCTTGTCATGTTATGGGTGATCTACGCTTTTGTTTTTATTTAGACATTCATTCTTTCATGCCATTATTAACAGTTAAAAAAGTGCGGAAAAATAAAATTCCTAAACTATTACAAAGGCGCGGGTCCACATCGCCAAATTAAAATTCAGGACCCGATTTGACAGAAAATAAAGAAGTGCGAGAAATAAAATGTCCGAGTTTACAAGGCTTTGGGAGAATTACATTAATATTAAAAGAAAAAGAAATAAATACGCGAATTAAATTAAAATTAGAAACGAGGGCGTTGGACCCTTTTTAATGAAATTAAATTAAATTATTAAATTAATTAAAATTAAAACGAAAGGAAGTTATTTTTGGTATTTTTGTATTTTATGATTTTAATGAAAAAAATTAATTGAAATTAAAATACTAACCCTAATTCTAATTGTTTTTTTTTAGTTTATTAAGAAAGTACTAAAGTTAAACCTAAATTAACCTAATTATTTACATGCAATATTAATTTATAAAAATAATAGGAAATATTTAATTATTATGAAAGAAAAGAAAAAAGGGTAAAAATTATTACAAACCCTAATTCTACCAAGTTTTAAGTTTATTAAAAAAAATATTAAGATTAACCCTAGATTAAAACTAATTAATTAATAAAGGTTTTATTTACAAAAATATTAATTAAATAAATATATTTTAATTTTGTCCTTTCTGATTTTTTTGTGTTTTTTTTATATTATTGTGAAAATATTTAAGTTAAAGAATTAAATAAAAGAAAAGAAATAATTGAATCAAAATAAAAAATAAAATAAAATAGAAAAGATGTTGCAAACCTAGGGGGGTCTGTCCCCAAATTGGAGGCTTTAGTCAGTAATTCAGGCCCATTTATCCTTGGCCTTGTTGACTTTCCAAGATAGCGTGCCCAGGCGTTGACTCAAGTCCATAGTATTCATCAGATCTGGTCCCTTGGTTGAGTGCAATGGGACATGTGGCGTGTTGGATGGAGAGTTGCATGGTAGGCGCCTGGGAGTAAGCTACATACAAACACAGTTAGAAAAATAATATGGAATGGAAGGGGGACCTGGGGCTCGAACCCAGGTCCTGATGATTACCAACGAACATGCTTACCAACCACGCTGCTTTATCTATTTGTACATTATATAAACAACAAACAATATAAAATAAAACAAATGTTAATGCTCCTTTTCGCGCGAAATTTTGAATAAACCAATCGCTGCCTTCCACCTAGCCTTCGTCTTCCTTGCTTTGTTTTTTGCCTGAAACATAAAAGAAATTGGCAACGGTTTTGAACCGTTCCCTTAAGCAACTTTCTGGAAAATAGCGAATAGGCCATATGGCCTCATAAATTAGGCGCGAGGGTTGGGTTCTTTTCGTCCAAATGCGCTGAATTTAGTCATGGTACTGTGATGTTCCAATTTTACCTTAACTGGGAAACCCCAATTCAAAGATTCACAAACCCTAAAAGACAACAATGGTGGAATCGCGTATAGTGCACAAAAACACAATTAAATTATGTGGTTAGCTTTAGAATTACATAATGAACACAAATCAAACATCAAAAATTATAAAAAATGCATGAATCGAGATGCAAGAATGTCAAATATTTTCTGTACAGGTCACCATCGTTCTCACGTTTCTTGGTGTTAGGATGAATGATTTTGATTGGAAAACTTTCCTTGAAGCCTCGGGAAGGTAATGGAACAAGTCTCTTGGCTTGAATCGACCTAGAAGATGGTTTTCAGATTTGAGTTTTTCTTGAAAAATTCCAAGTTTGTTTAGGGATTTCTGGCGCAGCTTGGAGTCCATTTTGAATAGGGTTAGCATGTATATGTATGTGTGAAGGTTTTAGGTCAAAGAAATCACACAAAAACCTTTGCATTCATGATTTGAAAGATTTGATTTTCAAAGATCTTTTTCAATATTTTTTCATGCTTATTTGGTACAAATCATGGCCAATTGACTTGATTCTTTCTATATTTGGTCTTGCACGAAATCATAAGCTTATTCCTTGCATAAAAAGATTTGAAAAGTTAGGTTTAGTATTTTTCATGTATTTTAATTAATTAAATGAATTATTAATAATCCAAATAAATAAATAAAAATGATAAAAAACTTCCCTTTGGGCCAAATGGTCGTGCACATGCCTTGGATGATGAATTGTGGAAGAAAAAGAGGCCCATTAGCATTTTTAGGTCATTTGAATCAATGTTGACTTTCCAAAATATCCAAAAATTTCCCAACTTCCACAAGGCATAACTTGCTCAATTTTTAAGCTTTGCTCATGTTCTTTGACATTTTGGAAAGGTCTTTGAGTCCTCTAACCAATGTCTTTGGTCCCATGTAATTTTGATTTACCAATCTCTAGTTATGGCCTTTGACTTAAAGTCCCTTTTTGTTGACTTTTGAAAATGACCTATAATGTTGAAATTGATAACTTTTTGTGAGAGCATTTCATGGACTTGAAGTGTGAAGAGGAGTTGTAGGAAATGTCTTCCTCTTCAAAATGAGCTTTGGATGGAATTTTTCTGATAATCCATGTGGAAGTTATGCCCTGGTCAATTTACAGTTGACTTTTTCAACTGTCCAAATATGGAAACTTTTGCATCTTGATGATTTTTGAGCCAAGCTTTGAGAATCATGATCAAGCATTGATCAGATGATGTTTGTGGCTTCAAAATGAGTTGTTGACCAAAAATTTGAACTTTTGACTGTCAAATGACCATTTTGCCCTTGCAGTTGACTATAGTGCAATTAGGGTTTTTGACTGTGCAATTTTGTGCTGTAAGTCTTGAAACTTTGTATGAGGATGCTTGACCATGTTTATAGGCAGGTGGGACTTGATTGGACCCTTGGAAACTTCATTTACTTTGTCAGAACCAAAACCCTAATTTTTGACTGTTAGGAGATCCTTGAACTGTGCAACCCTTGGGGAGATTTTGAAGCATGACTTGGCAATTTCTTGAAGTGTATGGGAGGGAAAATTTTGGGGTACAACACACCCCCAGGATAATCCCACTCGTTGCCTTCCAAAATGGGCCATGCTTGCACGTTGAGTTTCTTTGGCAAAACAAAACAAAATGATCATAAGTCCCTCGATGACGCTTTCGAAAGTTGCCTACAAAATGATCATAGTCCCTTCAAGCAAATTGCCAAAGACACTTGGCACCATTGCATTCATGGTCCATACGATGACCCGTGCCCGTCCCGTTAACATCCTAACACAAGATTATCCACCAAATACAATGGTGGAACAAAATTGTTAAAAGGGTTAAAACATAGGAAAAATCTTTGAGTAAATTTAGGGGTAGACAACTCTTAGTTACTTGATCCAACTTGCAAAACACACTTGCCTACTTTTCAAAACCACACTCCACAAACACTTTCAAAACAAACTTCCAAAAGCATTTGAAACATCTTTTCAAAAAGACAAACACCTTTGCATATACTCAAATAAGAGTCATTTCAACGGTTGCCTAGACAAGGCATCTTTTTCAAAACATTTTCAAAACACACACACACACCACAATTTCAAGCAATTGAAAATCAAAGGCAAGTGATCTAAAACAAGTAAATAAGAGCCCATGGATAACCATGGATGAAAAGGGTGCTAATACCTTCCCTTTTCATGATCTACCCCCCGAACCCACGAAACATCTCAAAAGGTTTTTCTTGTGCTTTTTAACCTTTCCTTTAGGATAAAATAAAAAGTCGATGGCGACTCTTGCTAAACCGAACAAGTGCGAATACAAACGCAAAAACTCAAGTCAGTTCTCCCACCGTATCACAGAACTGGCGACTCTGCTGGGGAATGTTAATTCAAAAGTGGGGTTACCTTAGGGTTTAGATCACCTATACATACTTGCTTTGATTGCTTTACTTTTTGGTTCCTTGTTTGGGTTTGTTGTAAATCCTACACCCGGATCTGGGGAATACCCTTTAGGTAGCATAAGCTGTGAGGGACCTGTCCGGCGTAGACCGATACGGGTGAAGCAGTGGCTACGTTGGTGTGACACCTTGGTCTGTACCGATATCCCTTGTGTTGCAACGAGGAGAATATGGGTCTTCTGAGGAGTCATTAAGCACCAACCGACCTTAGAACCCTAAATTGACCCAACTTGGCCATAGAACGGTAGCAGTATGCTACACTCATTGAGGCTAAACTCTCCCGATGGTTCTGGCCGCAAGAAAAGATTGCGATGTTGGAGTTATGACTGATTGAGGGTAGTCAGTGATATTGAGATCCTCTAGAACCCAGTTACTTTTGATAGGACAGGTCTTAACCAACGAAACTGAAAGAGGGTACTTACCTACAAACCCCATGCAAGCCTAAACCTAAGGACTTGTTTGCTTTGTGTGAATATGATTACCTGTGTATACACTCACTTGCTTTTTGCATACATGTACATAACATCATAACATCATACCATAGCATTTTCAATAAACCTTTTCAAGGATCTTGAGGGTCTGTGGATGCAGGGTCACGTTGAACCAAACGTCTACCAAGGGGCAAGACGTTTTCTCCTCTAAACAAATGTCATCAAAGATCAAGTGTAACAACTTGAATCAGGGGCTATGACCCACTTGACATGGTGAGCTTGATTCTCGTGGAAGGACATCCACCGGTGCAAAGTTCTCCAATCAAAGATCAAAGTTCAACCTCTAACATTTTCTTGTGTTTACCCAAAGAGATCCTTGAAAACATGCATCCACATATCATGCATTGCATCATGACCGTTTTTCCTTTTCAGGTTTCCTTACTCTCCTACTGTTTATTTCAGTAAGAGATGGCTCTAGAAAGGACTGTCAAGGATATCCAGGACCAAAATGCTCAGCTTCAAGAAATGTTCTTGAACTTGTCCTTGGGGCAAGAAGAAATGAAAGATCTCCTCACAAAGGGCTTGGTCCAGGAGACTTCAAACAATGCCAGGAATGATCAGTTGGAGGCACTACAGTCTGAGCTGACTACAATGAGGATCCAAATGATGGGGCAACTGGTGGGCCAGATGGCTCTCATCCAGGACTTGTCTCAAAGACAAGAGGGGCTCAGAGTTCTCGTCAACCAACTGCTTCGGGACAACCAACTGGGGCAAACATCTGAGGTTGAAGAGGAAGTCACCACTCAAGAAGACAAGGGGAAGGCTCCTCTACTTGCTTCAGGGTCACAAGCCCATCAACAACCTCGCCAGCGTCAACGGGGTAATCAGCGTAAGCAAAATACGTCGGGAAGACAGTTCACAGAGACTGACATACCGTCATCTCTAATACTGGAGCGCTTGTTAGAGGTCAATCTGACTGCTTTAAGGGATCCTATTCGGAAGCCCAATACCTCCGCTCCTAACTATCATCCCGATGCATTTTGTGTTTACCACTCCTATAGCCCGGGACATGACACCGACGACTGTTGGGCCTTGAAGAACAAGATTTAAGATCTGATTGACATTGGAGTGTCGAGGTTCATGCCAGATGGCGAGATGAAAATCTTCCGTTAAGGGTTCCTCCACCTGAAGTGACAAAGCTCAATCTGAGAGATTTTTGTTCCATTTGAATTTCCAAGTTGTAATCTCTTTGTTGTTCAAACAATTGTCTTTTAATGTCAAACTTTGTTTCATTAATGCATTGCATATGTTTGTCTTAAATTCATCCATTCGTTTTCACTACTCTTATGCTTTCTTTATGATATCTAACTCTTGATAAAAAGCTGCAAGCTTTTGAGGGAGGATGACGAAACAATACCGTAATCTCATACAGTATTCTTTTGAACAGACCTTGCTGATGATGTACAGGCATTTCTTTCAATTCCCAAACACTGGAGTTATAAGGAAGATAATCCCTAGTCAACCCCTTCGAGCCAAAGAAGTAGGAGTTTTCTGTTCTAAACAATCAAAACCTTTGATATAAACCTGGGGCAGGGTAGTATCTCAGTTAATTCAAAAGAAAATGCGCATTGAAGTCGCAAACTCTCAGTTCGTAACACAACGAATGACATCAAAAGCATTCCTTTGGAATCAAAAGACAGTGATGGTTCCCTATCACATAGACAATCAATCTCTCAAAAAAGGAAAAAGGCCACTAAGCCAAAACCTATAAAGGAGGCTTAAGAAAGCTGGGGCATCCCGCTGACTGTAATCTCAAAAACAGGAATAGTCAGGCAAAAGTTAGGGATCAAAATCAAAAGAACGAGGTCGTTACAAATCCTCAACAACATGAAAAATGTTGAAAAAGAAAAAGGAGATGATGACTGTCTCCCAAATTCAATTGGTGAACCATCACCCAAAAAGTCGTTCCAAACTCGAATAAAGTGCGACGCACAATTAACTAAGCTTAGGATTAAAGAACATCACGAAGAGCGGGTGGGTACAAGTATACTTTGAGCCTTTATCCTTTGTTTCTTAAACCGTGAACCAAGCCACGATACAACCCTTCAAAAGTCCTAATTGAAGCATGGGTTAGTTCGAAAGCATACTGTTACAAAAGGTATCCTGACTCCTGTAAGGCTTTGCTCTAAATCTTGTTTTGATTTTGTCTTATGAAAAGTTTTCTGCTAAAAAATGCATTTTTCAAAACTTCAAGACAGACATAAACTTTGCATTGCTTGAATATCACTGTTTGCATTTGACTATTTGTTTGAAAGCGAAGAAATTCACACAACGAATATCCGAGGAACGAAAACTCTCTCAGTGAACGAAAATCACTTCAAAAGGATGACACTTCCAATGACAAGTCTCCTATCAACAAGGGGTATGACATGTCACCATCCAATTAACCCGGGGCAGTCCAGTCAAGGTTTCAACAGATCTTTCAAAGTTCAGTTAACCTGGGGTTGTCCAGTCAAGATTTCAAGAAATCTCTCAATTCGCAGAGTAATCTGATTCAAGACTCCTTCATCATCACTTGGGGCATTCGAATGTCAAAAGTGTTCAACAATTCCTTCATCACCTGCTGGAAGTTACAACCACCAACAAAATAACGGACAATTGAAGCTCCTAAAAATCTGTTTCTCTCAAGAGTGAAGACTCTCATCCCTATCACCTCAGAAGATTGGTGTACCCCCAATTTCTGACCCTTAACAAAATCATTCTAGAGATAGTTCAGATGTGACCCAGATTTGGTGACATTCCGTAACTTATTCCAGATTTCATTCTAGAGATAGTTCAGATGTGACCCAGGTTTGGCGACATTCCGTAACTTATTCAAGATTTCCTTCTAGATATAGTTCAAGATGTGACCCAAGATTTGGCGACATTCCGTAACTTATTCAAGATTTCCTTCTAGAGATAGTTCAGATGTGACCCAGGTTTGGCGACATTCCGTAACTTCTTCTAGATTTCATTCTAGAGATAGTTCAAGATGTGACCCAGATTAGGCGATATTCCGTAACTTATTCAAGATTTCATTCTAGAGATAGTTTCAGATGTGACCCTGATTTGGCGACATTCCGATACTTATTCCAGACCTGCTTCCAGAAATAGTTCAAGATGTGACCCAGAGATGGCGACATTCCGTAACTTATTCAAGAATTTCCTTCTAGATATAGTTCAAGATGTGACCCAGAGATGGCGACATTCTATAACTTATTCAGATTTGCTTCCAGAAATAGTTCAAGATGTGACCCAGAGATGGCGACATTCCGTAACTTATTCAAGATTTCCTTCTAGAGATAGTTCAGATGTGACCCAGGTTTGGCGACATTCCGTAACTTCTTCAAGATTTCATTCTAGAGATAGTTCAAGATGTGACCCTGATTTGGCGATATTCCGATACTTATTCTAGACCTGCTTCCAGAAATAGTTCAAGATGTGACCCAGAGATGGCGACATTCCGTAACTTATTCAAGAATTTCCTTCTAGATATAGTTCAAGATGTGACCCAGAGATGGCGACATTCTATAACTTATTCAGATTTGCTTCCAGAAATAGTTCAAGATGTGACCCAGAGATGGCGACATTTCGTAACTTATTCAAGATTTCCTTCTAGATATAGTTCAAGATGTGACCCAAGATTTGGCGACATTCCGTAACTTATTCAAGATTTCCTTCTAGAGATAGTTCAAATGTGACCCAGGTTTAGCGACATTCCGTAACTTCTTCAAGATTTCATTCTAGAGATAGTTCAAGATGTGACCCAGATTTGGCGACATTCCGTAACTTATTCAAGATTTCATTCTAGAGATAGTTTCAGATGTGACCCTGATTTGGCGACATTCCGATACTTATTCCAGACCTGCTTCCAGAAATAGTTCAAGATGTGACCCAAAGATGGCGACATTCCGTAACTTATTTAAGAATTTCCTTCTAGATATAGTTCAAGATGTGACCCAGAGATGGCGACATTCTATAACTTATTTAGATTTTCTTCCAGAAATAGTTCAAGATGTGACCCAGAGATGGCGACATTCCGTAACTTATTCCAGATCAACACCTGCAATGATCAAAAGATTCTCGACTTCCCCAACCAGAGAGCCTTCCAGAATCTAATTCCCCTCAGAGTCAAGTTTCAAAATCCCCAGTGGAGCCAAAACTGTCAATCCCCAGCGGAGTTCATCAAATTCCCCAACATAACTTATCATTGGAATCCCCAGCGGAGTTCTCATCAAAACCTCAGCGAAGTATCTCTTCCCACAGAGCAATTCCCCGCAGAGTAATCTCTCCAACAAGTTTATTCCCCAACAGAGTCATCTTCTCCTACCGGTTTATTCTTGCAACCATCATCCCCAGCGAAAGCGAAGAACTCTACTCTTCAAACATCAGCCCAGGATTCAACAAGCTCCCGGCATTCGTCAAGGATTTATCTTCCTAGACAAAAATACATTCATAGACATTTCACATTTTATACATCCTGATACAAGCATATACGCATCATATCACATGATCTTATTTATTTTTGAGAACATCATGCCATCATGCATCTCATACGTCATGACATTGCATACAACTAATGTTTTGCCTTTTCAGGAAAAAGGTCAATCAAAAGACGATTACTATCAACTGTCTCAATTCCAGATTCGATACCTGTATCTAGCCAGGTCATATCTGTGAGTGACTGATTGTAGATTCGATACCTGTATCCAGCCAGGGCATGTCTGTATGAAGAGTTTAGAGATTCGACTCCTGTATCCAGCCAGGGCATATCTGTAGACGACCAATTCCAGATTCGACACCTGTATCTAGCCAGGGCATATCTGTGAGTGATTGATTGTAGATTCGATACCTGTATCTAGCCAGGGCATGTCTGCATGAAGAGTTTAGAGATTCGATTCCCGTATCCAGCCAGGGCATATCTGTAGACGACCAATTCCAGATTCGATACCTGTATCTAGCCAGGGCATATCTACGAGTAACTGATTGAAGATTCGATACCTGTATCCAGCCAGGGCATGTCTGCATGAAGAGTTTAGAGATTCGATTCCTGTATCCAGCCAGGGCATATCTGTAGACGATAATTTCCAGATTCGATACCTGTATCCAGCCAGGGCATATCTGTAGACGACAAATTCCAGATTCGACACCTGTATCTAGCCAGGGCATATCTGTGAGATTGATTGTAGATTCGATACCAGTATCTAGCCAGGGCATATCTGCATGAGGAGTTTAGAGATTTGATACCTGTATCCAGCCAGGGCATATCTGTAGACGACCAATTCCAGATTCGATTCCTGTATCTAGCCAGGGCATATCTGTGAGTGGCTGATTGTAGATTCGATACCTGTATCCAGCCAGGGCATATCTGCATGAAGAGTTTAGAGATTCGATACCTGTATCCAGCCAGGGCATATCTGTAGACGTCTAATTCCAGATTCGATACATGTATCCAGCCAGGGCATATCTGTAGACGACAATTTCCAGATTCGATACCTGTATCCAGCCAGGGCATATCTGTAGACGGCCAATTCCAGATTCGACACCTGTATCTATCCAGGGCATATCTGTGAGTGATTGATTGTAGATTCGATACCTGTATCCAGCCAGGGCGTATCTGCATGAAGAGTTTCCAGATTCGATACCTGTATCCAGCTAGGGCATATCTGTAGACGACAAATTCTAGATCTGATACCTGTATCCAGCCAGGGCATATCTGTAGACGACCAATTCCAGATCCGATACCTGTATCCAGCAAGGGCATATCTGCATGAAGAGTTTATAGATTTGATACCTGTATCCAGCCAGGGCATATCTGTAGACGACCAATTCCAGATCCGATATCTGTATCTAGCCAGGGCATATCTGCATGAAGAGTTTGAAGATCAACCCCTGTAACAGGCCAGGAAATTATCTTTCTTTCTCAGGTACGCAAGTTCTCGCTAAGGAATCTCTTACGCGATCGACACCTCGGATGGCATCTTTAAGCCCATCTCCATAACTATCCATTACACTTCCAAATGGCATCTATAAGCCCATTCCCGACAAGGTTCTGTCACATCTCCAGATGGCATCTATAAGCCCATCCTCCTATCCATCATCTCTCCAAATGACATCTATAAGCTCATTCCCGACATCACATTGTTGATACTCCACTATGCGAGTGCAAATTTCTGGGCACTTAGTGTTCAATCATCTTCCACCTTCGGATCACAAAAGGCATGCAAGCCAATCTACATCCTCAGGTCTAAGAAGATTGAACAGGGGCAACTGTTGTACCCCAAAATTTGCCCTCCCATATTCTCCAAGATTTGTCAAGAATCAGTCAAACAAAATTTTTCTTGTCAGTCTAGCCAAATTAGGGTTTTCATGGACTTTTGATACAGTTCAAACAAATTATTAGGGTTTGTTTGATTTTGGCTCAAGTTTTGATCTGGCGGACGCTTCTTTGACATTTAACCAAGAATCAGAGTTTTTGTGCGCGCATTCTCAGAAAGAATTAATTCTACAGTTCTTTTCAGTTCACTCTGAGATTTGGATTGAGGCATTTGAATCGAGAACTTGCAGTGTTTTATTTAATCAGTAAAGGCAAAGGCATAAGGATGTTTGTTTGATTCGACTGTGCAATGCTTGTGGCTATTTGAAGCGCCGGGTTTATTATTGATTGATGCTAAGACCACAGTGTTTATTAATTGTTTATTTATTCTAAGTTAGGATAGTTGGGATTTATTTCCATTTATTATAATTTAAGAATTTATAAGTAATTAAATAGACAGCTGAAAAAAGAATTAACTGATCAAAAGTAGATTTTATTCATCTTTAATTATTTGTTACAATTATTACTTGTACACTGTAAATTTATTTACAGATGTTTATATTAATAATGTTATAATGATTAAAAGTGAAATAAAGATACATCCTAAAAAAATTCCTAAGTCTTCATCTTCTATTCTGCTACTCCTCTTTTGCTCCATTGATTTTTATCTGCAAAACAGAGAAAAAGAAAAAGTCAAAAGCAGATGAAATGAAATTAAGAGCAGACAGTTAATTCAAAAGTCATCATTAAAAGTGACTGGTCGGAATCAGTTTGCCCTCTCTGCAAATCACAAGATTTCTCTTGGTTCACAAAGAAGGATAGAAATAGTGCTTGCAATAAAATATGAAATGCACAAATTTACAATTGCACAAATTCAAAATTGTCACACAAGCTGCATAGTTCATAATTTCAAAATGTCAACAAGGCTGTAGCTTCAGAATATGCCAAACAAAGTATAAAGTCCAAAGGCAAACTGAACTGCATAAGGCCTAACCAAAGTCCAAACTAGACAACAAACTAAAAACTGTCCACAAGCTGCCAAAAAGAGTCCAAAGGCTATTCAAAGCTGTCAACAAAGTACACAAAGTATGCAGGAAAGCAGGAATTATGCAGAGGAAAACTACAAATGCAAGCAACCTTCAAGCTACATCATTTTCCTAGGCCAGTCACTTTTTCAGCATAGTACAAATAAGCAATATAATATGCTTTAATACTGGAGAGAGAGAGAAGAGAGAAGAGAAATAGGCTTACAGCAGGTTTAGGCTTAGAAAAAAAGATATAAACAATATATACCAGCATATAGAAAAAGGAGGCAGAAAATATCACAAAGAAAATACCAAAAACTGTATCAACAAAACATACAGTCCTGCCTCATACTGTAACACAAAACTGAAGCAAGCCTCAAGCTCTAAGCCTTCACCTGCTAACATATTCAAACCAGAACATCAAACTCCAAACCATAACCTGCTTCTCTCCAAAAACCTCACAAAGGCCTTAACCAAACATTGCAAACTACCTCCACAAGCTCTCAAAGCCTGTGACCTGTTTCCCAACACAAGTTACACAAGCCTCATACCTGCACAAACCTGTAAACTTAAAACAAAACAACCAGAAGCTTAAACCTGCATTCAAAGCCTTAAGCCTTTAACCTGCTTCAAGAAAACCTGAAGCATCAAGCCCTCAAGCTTAACCTATCCAAGCCTCAAAGCCCTCAAGCTTAACCTGTCCAAGCCTAAACCACAAGCCTGAACTAACAGCATAAGCCAAGCCTCAAACTGAAGCCCAAGCTCTCAGAACTCAAAGAGTTCATCATCGAGTAACCAACAAAAACAGGGACTCAGAGCAAACATCATCATCTCAGAGCATACAAACAAAAGCAAAATTCAACAGCATATCAGGGCCATCATACAAGCATACAGGGGCAAGGGTTCACATAGACAGAAGAGGAAAAGAGAGTTGAGCAAGGGTTCTCAGATTATCATCATAAAACCCTAAGAAGCGAAATAAAGATACCAGGTTTTCCAGCAAAAGCCAGCTTCACCGCTCCCTCCGTCTCCGGCCGCCTGAAGCACCTCCGATCCGCTCCTCCTCCATCTCCAAAAGCCTTCGTCTCCAAAAGGTATAAAATTCTCTCCTTTCTTTTAAAACACCTCACGAGGCAAATAACAAAAATAATAATCAGAACATGCACGAACTAAAGCAATAGACGTAATTGGGAAATTTCTTACCTATGCTTGTCGCTGTTACGCTCAACAATGGAGGGAAGAGGAGTAGACGGCAACGCTCGGTGGCCCTAGGCGGAGGATCGGAGTTCAGTAACTTGGCCTGAGAAGATGAAGATGAAGCAAAAAGCGATAAACGGTGCGCCTCTGTATTCAACAAACCCTAACATCCAAATGAACAAAACCCATTGCAACCCTAAAACGTTGTGAAACCAATGGGCCTTGCCCTTTTCAGAAGCCTTAAGCCCATTGTAAAATCAGGCGCACCCCCTTGGGTTGATTACACTTCAAACTCTGCTTTGGACCAAGAACATCTCTAAGGCCCATTCAACTTTTTTTTCATATTTTTTAACTCATACATCAATCTTTTACTTTATTTTGTTTTGTCACTTTACTTCTTTTTTAGTAAAATATTACATATACAAAAAAATTTCTTAAAATGTTCCCTTTTTATATTATTACCATAAAAATACATAAAAATAGGATTTTGGGTTAAATAATCTTTTTTTTATTATTACAATATAAATACATAAACTTTAATTTTCTTAAAAACTTAAAACATTTTTTCTTTTCTTTTATTAAAACTTTGTTTGTACATAAAAAAATACTAACATTAATACATAAAAAATAGAACTTAAAACATTTTCTTTTCTTTTATTAAAATCTTTTGTTTGTACATATTTAACAAAAACATAAAAAAGAATAAATAAATAAATACTTAATTTTGCCTTAAGTAAACATCTTTCTCACTTGTAAATAATCATACACTTACACAAATACATTGATACATTTACATTGCTTTATTCTTATACATTGCTATACACTACGTATTACATTTGCGATTGATTCGATTTGGTTGTAAATTTATTCGGACATTACTCTCCTATTAAGTCTCATCCCCATTTGTAAATATTTGTACCCCCACTCCCGGATACTTATTTTTAATAGCGTAGACTTTAAATTCCCGCAATTTATCGCTTTCAAATATACCATGGTTAGACCTAGGGTTTGTATGTACATAAAATCAAATGCTAGATAATATAATACAAAGACAAATGCATGAAATCAATACACAATTCACACTTGCACCCCTAGGGTAATCCCACTCGTTGCCTTCCAAAATGGGCCATGCTTGCACGTTGAGTTTCTTTGGCAAAACAAAACAAAATGATCATAAGTCCCTCGATGACGCTTTCGAAAGTTGCCTACAAAATGATCATAGTCCCTTCAAGCAAATTGCCAAAGACACTTGGCACCATTGCATTCATGGTCCATACGATGACCCGCGCCCATCCCGTTAACATCCTAACACAAGATTGTCCACCAAATACAATGGTGGAACAAAATTGTTAAAAGGGTTTAAACATAGGAAAAATCTTTGAGTAAATTTAGGGGTAGACAACTCTTAGTTACTTGATCTAACTTGCAAAACACACTTGCCTACTTTTCAAAACCACACTCCACAAACACTTTCAAAACAAACTTCCAAAAACATTTGAAATATCTTTTCAAAAAGACAAACACCTTTGCATATACTCAAAAAGAGTCATTTCAACGGTTGCCTAGACAAGGCGTCTTTTTCAAAACATTTTCAAAACACACACACACACACACACCACAATTTCAAGCAATTGAAAATCAAAGGCAAGTGATCTAAAACAAGTAACTAAGAGCCCATGGATAACCATGGATGAAAAGGGTGCCAATACCTTCCATTTTCATAATCTACCCCCCGAACCCACAAAACATCTCAAAAGGTTTTTCCTGTGCTTTTTAACCTTTCCTTTAGGATAAAATAAAAAGTCGGTGGCGTCTCTTGCTAAACCGAATAAGTGCGAATACAAACGCAAAAACTCAAGTCAGTTCTCCCACCGTATCACACGTTCGAACTCAATACCTTTTGTGAAAACTTAGCCAACTCAATTTTTGAAATTTTGGCGCCAGAACCAGCTCGATACGATGAAAATCGACCAAGTTATGATTTTCTGAACATGACGCAAATAAACTTCTGTCACAAATTTTCTGTACGAAAATACTTGATAAATCCACATTTTTGAAGACCTTATGATCGAAATTGGCTTCCATCTGTGAGAGATGAAAACGTAGATAATGTCAAGACAGAATTTTGGACACCGGAACAGGTTCAAGACAAGTCACGATCTTCAAGGTATGAATTTTTTAGCGCGTAAAAACTGCACTTTCAGCACACTTTTTCACCATATTTCTTCGAGAAAACTCACACATTCGGATACCTTCTTTAAAGAATTAACTCTTGAGCCGAACCGGAATTTGAGAATACGTTATCAGAGATATCTTGGCGAAAGAACACCTGAATATGAAGCGCCGGGTTGGACTTGTGAATCCCCGAATCGTTACAAAACGGCGAACCGATCTTCAGCACAGAAAATACTCTGAGAATATCCATTGACGAAATAAACGTCACTTGTAACCTGAAGAAGCTTGATAAATATACCTTTATTCCATAACCATAAAACCAATAATATGCGTGTATGAAAAGAGGGCAAATTTTGGAGTACAACAAATAGCAAGATTGCAAATGACCTTGACCAATACACGACCCAGAAAGAAATCAAGGGAAGTGTACTAGCTGATCATTTGGCTCATCAGGCTGTGGTGACTACCAATTCATGAACTTTGAATTCTCGGATGAGAACATTATGTTAGTGACTGTCTGTGAAGAACCTGGACCGGATGAAGGACATGAGGAAGGATCCCGATGGACTATGGTTTTTGATGAAGCCTCAAATGCACTCAGCAATGGCATCAGTGCTATAATCATGTCTTCCGAAGGCTGTTATACTCCTTTCACGGCCAGATTATGTTTCAACTATACCAACAACATGGAGGAGTATGAAGCATGCATCATGGGTCTCAAAGCTGCTATCGACATGAGGATCAAGTTCTTGAGCATTTTCGGGGATTCATACTTGGTAATAAGTCAAATCAAAGGGGAGTGGGACACGAAGCACCTGAATATCATCCCTTATAAAGAACATGTCGTGACATTGCTTCCACACTTTGAAGAGGTCACCTTTGAACATTTCCCACGAGAAGAGAATCAATTAGCGGACGCACTAGCTACTATGTCGTCTATGTTCAAGGTCAAGTGGGACAACAGAGCTCCTCAGATCACCATTGAGAGGTTGGATGAACCAGCATACTGCTATGAGATTGACACTGAAGAGGTAGCAGAAAAACCTTGGTTCCACGAAGTGAAAAGGTATCTTGAGACTCAATAGTATCCTGAGGGGGCGTCTGTCAATGATAAGAAGTTTCTAAGAAGGTTCTCCACAAAGTTCTTCCTCAATAATGGAATCTTCTACAAGCGTAACATGACTCTACTTTACTTCGGTGCATAGATAAGAACAAAGCAGAGAGGATTATGGCATATCTACACGAAGGTACCTTTGGCACCCATTCTAGTGGATATACCATGGCTAAAAAGATCCTACAGAAGGATACTATTGGTCAACTATGGAAGCAGACTGTTATCAGCATTCCCGAACTTGTCACAAATGCTAGATCTACATTGATAAAGTGCATGTACCTCCGATTCCCTTAAATATCTTGACGGCTCCTTGACCCTTTACAATGTGGGGCATTGACATGATCCGAGAGATTAGACCTACCACTTCCAATGGGCATCACTTCATCCTAGTGGGCATTGATTACTTCACGAAGTGGGTTGAGGCGGCCTCTTTTGCTACTGTTACCAAGAATGTTGTGGCGCAGTTTATCAAGCATAACCTGATTTGTCAGTATGGTGTGCCAGAGAGAATCATTACAAACAATGGTACAAATCTCAACAATATGATGATCACCAAACTCTGTAAACAAATCAAGATCCAGCATCACAATTCTTCCCCTTACCGGCCGAAGATGAATGGCACTATGGAGGCTGCTAACAAGAATATCAAGAAAATCATACAAAAGATGACGGTGACATATAAAGACTGGCATGAGATGTTACCATTTGCTCTTCATGGTTACCGCACCTCAGCATGTACGTCAACAGGGGCAACACATTATTCTCTGGTATATGGTATGGAGGTTGTCCTACCTATTGAAGTCTAGATCCCTTCTTTGAGGATCATGAAGGATATGGGTTTGAACGAAGATGATTGGATCCAGACTCGACTTAATCAACTGAATCTGATTGATGAGAAAAGGCTTACTGATGTCTGTCATGGTCAAATGTATCAAAAGCGGATGATCAAGGCATTTAACAAAAAGGTCAGATGTCAAGTATATCAAGTGGGTGATCTAGTAATCAAGCGCATCATATTACCACAAGGTGATCTCAGGGGAAAATGGACTCCCACGTACGAAGGGCCATTTATGATCAAAAGCATATTTTCGGGTGGAGCCATGATTCTAACCATCATGGATAGTGACGACCTTCCTCACCCGGTTAATACGGACATAGTGAAAAGATACTACGCGTAAATAAAGACCCGCTAGGTTGACTGGCCTAGGAAAAAATAAGGGCATCCCAGCGAAACAAAAGGGTTCGGGAAAAAATTAGGGATAAAAACAAAAAAAAAATCTGTACACCCGGTAAGTCGAAAACCTGAAAAGGCGGCTTGGAAAAAAAGGGTATCCCGGTGGACTGTAAAACCGAAAGGGAAGTCCATGAAAAGTTAGGGATTTGAAGCGTATCACTCAAACGATACCGATCAATCCAGTCAACTTTGGACAAGTAGCAAAGTGATGAGACGCTCAAGGACATAGGGGCAATAGCAGAATTGAAACTCAATGGGATTATTACACATAGTTGTTTTCTCTTTGTATACTATTTTGTATAGTTTTCATTTTCACGACGTCGTTCTCCTACTAGAACGTCAATCTCTTTGTACAAAATGCCTGTTATAGGCGAACTTAAAAAAAAAGTTAATACAAATCGTTCCTTGAAAGTACCAAAGCTATTTGTTTTATTTTTCTGTTTTGTTTTGCAAAAACATCCAATGATTATTTTTGACATATGCATTTAAATATGATCACTGTTCACAAATACTTGCATAAAAAACAGAAAGATAGTTACTAATGATTTTAAGAAATGGGGAAAAGTCTAAGAAACAATTTGGCGTCCCGACAATTACTTCTTCCAATAGGTACAGGGGCAGAGGTAGTTTGAGACGAAGTCGCCATTAACAATGCAACCCCACGATGTCTATGTTCCCCATAAAGTAGAAATAACCAGAGTTTTGATCTCTCCTTCCCCAAGCAGGAATTACCTCCTCCAGCAAAGTTCCTTCAAAGAGATGAAATCTGTATTCCCCAGCCGAGATTTATAATTTCAAACAGTTCGTAAAACCTCCTCCCAGGTAGATTTTATTTCTATAATTGTGGAAGCTTATTCCCCAACAGAGTTTATGTCTCTACAGCGGCAAAACCTTCCAACAAAGCATTATCTCCCTCCACGGAGTTATCCTCAAGCAGAGTCAATCCCCGGTAGAATATCCTCAAACTGAAAGAGGGAATCCCCAACAAATCATCTTAATTCATCATCCCCAGCGGAATGAAGGATTCAGCGTCCTTATACTCTCCAGCAGCAGTCAAGGATTTACTTTCCCAGACTGGAAAATATCGCAATAGCATCCCATATTCATACATCATGGCATGCACATACACATCGCATACAACATAATCTCATTTATTTTGAGAACATCATCACAATTCATTTCATACATCATGACATTGAATATAACTAACTTTTTAGCTTTTTCAGGGAAAGATAAAATCAACAAACACCGCTACTTATGTGACCTGGTAGTCTTATCAAAGGCTACGAAAGGCTATTTCAGCACCTTCCTCAGAATAACATTCTCAGAAGACCTTCTCTGGTTCAGTTAGATCAACGCTAAGATCTCTCTGATTCCTATTCCAGTTGAAGATGACCCAAGAATTTTTTTCTAGTTCAGTTAAATCGACACTAAGATTTTTCTGATTCTTATCCAATCAAAGATGAATCCAATACCTTATCTGGTTCAGTCAGACTGACACTAAGATCTCTTTGATTCCTATTCCAGATGAAGGTGATCCAAGACTTTTTTTCTGGTTCAGTTAAATCGACACTAAGATTTTTTTTATTCTTATCCAATCAAAGATAAACCAAGACCTCTGCTAGTTCAGTTCGAATCGACTATTAATTTGTTACTGATTCTTTTCTGGTAGATCCTTCTCTGGTTCAGTTAAATTGACACTAAGATATTTCTGATTTCTATTCCAGTTTGAGAAACTGCAAAGCCTGGAGTATGACCAGACAATATTTTAATCTCATTTCCCCAGTAAGTCGTTGTGAAGCCTAGAATATGACCAGGTAGCAGTCAGCCTTATCATCCTCAGCAAGTCACTGCGAATCCTGGATCCTGACCAGATAGTAGTTCACTTCCGTCTCTTCAGTCAAGAGATGACTCCTCAGTAGAGTAATGGACAACCGAAGCTCCTAGACTCTATTCCCTTAAAAACATTCACCATCGTACTCCTCCTCGGACAGCAGGAACAAGAATCCCCACAAAGAGACTCCTTACGAAGTCAGCATCTATTTCAGATGGCATCATTAAGCCCATCTCCGACGACTCTCTGTCATATTCCTTGGATGGAATCTTGAAGCCCATCTCCCACAGTATTCTGTCATCTTTTCCAAATGGCATCTGTAAGCCCATTCCTGATATTATTCACCAGCAGTCTCACTTCGGGCGAGTGCAAATTTCCGGGCACTCTAGTGTTTAATCATCTTCCACATTCAGATCACGAAATGCAAACAAGCTAATCTAAATCTTCAGGTTTAAGAAGATTGAACAGGGGCAGCTATTGTACCCCAAAATTTTCCCTCCCACTTTCACACAAGACATACTCCTAGAGATTCTCAATTGCTCAAGGTTGACCAAGAATTGACCAGACAATTCTCCTCCTAAGGCAATAAACCCCTAACTAGGGTTTCAATTTTCATCAAGATGGTTGAGCTCCAATGGTCTCAAATGCTTCCCATGGTCCTAATATGTCTTCAATATTATCCATGCCAAATTTCATGCCTTTCACAATAAGTTCGCTCAGTCAATTGCTCAAGTATTGGAAAATCAACTATGTTGGGTCAAAAGTCAACTGTGGCCCATGTACAATCAAACTTCAAGATTTTTGGTCAACATCAACATTTTGAAGTGATATCCATCATTTTATCAAGGGTTGATCATGATTCCTCAAGAAATGCTCCTAATTCATCAAAAGTTAAGAATTGCTAAATTAGGGTTTCTATAGGAAAAGTCAACCAAACTTTGACCAAGCATAACTTTCTCATACTTTATCAGAAAGTTTCCAAACAAATCTCATTTTGAAGAGAATACAATTCCCTACAACTTCTGTTCAGCCCTCAAGTCCAAGAAATGCACCATTTGAAAGATGCAAGTTCATACATTACAGGTCATTTTTAGAAAGTCAATAAAAGCCACTTTTTGCCAAGACCTTTAACATCAAGATAACATCTTCAAATGCAAAATTGATCAAAAGAGGGATTGAAGTAGACATACTAGGCTTTCTAACAAGTCCAATATCATCATCATGAGATAAAAATTTAGCAAGTTATGGCTTTCCCAAGTTGGGAAAATTTGGGAATTTTCAAGAAATATGCATTGAGCAAATTTGAGCTTTTAAGGCAATGGCTCATTCTTTTGGACTTCAAACATCTTCCTAAGATAATAGAGGACTCCTAAAACCATTTTTGCATAGTCTTGACTTTATTTTAATTTTATATTAATTTTATTTAATTAAAAATCAAAATAAATCAAGATTATTACAAATAATATGGTTAAGGCTTGTTTTAATGCATGGAGGGGTCCCAATTTTCGTGTACATCAAGGCTAATATGTTTGCACTCATTCAAATTTCAAAAATGGATAAAATCCCTTAACTTTGGCCAAGGTTACAAATGGACATTCATGGCATTCAAATGCTTGTCTATGGTTGTTACAAGCATTACATTTCTTTGTCTTCGCAATCCTCTCTATATAAAGAAGGCATTTGCAAGCTCCAAAGACAAGTAAGAAGCCTAGAGAACCCCTGCCCATTTTGTAAAAAAAAGTGCCAAATTGTAAAATTTGAATTTCATGTTCAAGCTTGCTTCAGCCCAAACTAAAGATCAAGATAAACTCCTGGAGATTCCTTGAAGTGTTTGCCATCCTTACCGGCCCTTGAAACACCACGAAGCAGCCTCATCCACTCTCACTGTTTGCTTCATTTTTTTAAATTTGTTTTGCACGATTCATGTAGTATTAATATATTTTAACCATGCATATCTAACCGTGTGAGTATTTGCAAGCTTTTGGTTTAGTTTGATTGCAGTTTAGGAGCCAAAATCGCATACTACCATTTCTAGGGTTTGACCTTTAGAATTGGGGATTTTCACAATGGCTAAAATTAGCCAAAACTAAGGACCCTATCGTGTTCAGGAGGTTGAGAGCAATCAATCCCTGGCCTCAAAGTGAAATTAGTTTGCGTATTTGTGCTTGTTTCAAATGCAGGTTTTATAGTGACGGACAAAAAATTGTCATTATACATATTTCTACCTAAGACGACAGAGGGAGGTATGAGATGAAGTGTGTCGGCCTCTGATTAACCCATTCAAATATTGGCGCGCGTTTTTTTTTATTTCCTGGATAATGACTTGTTTTTTGATATAATATTATAGTTTCATTATAATAAACAAATGACATGTTAGCCCAGTTGGTAGGGAAATACGTTGGTAAAGGAAAGGACCTGGGTTCGAGTCCCAGGTCTAACAATTTCTTATTTTCCCATTATTTCATGCAGGGTCTAATGCTCACCATATTCCAGCAATTCTCAACCACCAGTTGTCTCCTGATCAGATCTAATGCATACAAATACGCGAGCCCATCATGGACTCTCTAGACATGCCCATACAGGATCGAATACCAATCTGGACTTTAACTTTTTGGCCCAGCATTTTTTCAAACAACACCCCCCATTTGGGTTTTAATGCCAGGCCCATTTGCTTTATTTGTTTTCTAATTTCATTTTATTTTTGTTTATTTATTTTCAAAAGTCATTTTTTTAATAAATAAAAAATAAAAAAATAGATTTATTTTTTTTCTAAATATATTTTAATTAATTAGTTAATTATTTTAATTTTATTTTGTTAACTTTAAAATCAATTAGACTTGGGTTATTTCATTCAAATATTTTCTTAAATAAAAAATGCAAAAAATGTTAGGTTTTTGTTTAGAATTTAATTTTGATCAATAAATTTCTTTTATTTTATTTAATTAAATTTAGTTTTAATTTAATTTAGTATTTTTCCTAAATAAACAAAAGCAACCAAATATATTTTTTACTTAGCATTTTCTTAGGATTTTCTTAGACGTAATGTTTCATTTCACGTGCATTATTTTTTTCTCGCATTTTATATTCATGTAACTGTTATACGGGATGTAATAGCCAATATTAATGCACTTTAGTGCTTTATTTTCTTTTTCCTATTTGGTTTGAAATGTAAATCCCCCTCCCTGAAGCCATGTAATAGTCTAGATTTTTACTTTCCGCATTTTATTTTTCTGTATATATAACTGCTAGTAACTTAGGCGTGCATGACAAGATAAAGTCAATTAACCATTAGATCACTAATCTCAAGATAATATAACTGAAAAAACACACTTCTCACACTTGCATCCTTAGGGTATTTCTCACTTGGTTGCCTTCGAAAATGGTCATGTCTCTCGAACATAGGGATATCTTAGCAAAGACCCACGATTCTAAAGTCATCATAAAGATCATGGTCCTTTAACGTCCCTCGAGTTGCCTACGAGAAAAATGATCTTGTTCCTCGATGTTGCCTATATGATGACAGTCCCTTCGAATGCTAAGATATCCTTACCTGTTGCCTTCAATGACCATAGCGTCCCTTTCGATAAGTCCCTCAACATCCGACGATAGGGCTACCTACTCACTAATAGCAGGATAGCACTATCTAAAGGGTAGGAGGAAAAGAACATCCTTTTTTGAGTAGGTAGACTGTTATTAAATACTTGCTCAAATCTGAATTTTTCACACTTACACATTTTTCAAAAACTATTTTCAAAAACGCTTTATCACACTCTTGAGGACTGATACAAGAGTTACCATAAAGCAAACAAAAATATTTCAAACGGCACAAAAACAAACAGTTTTCAAAAAATGAGCAAGTAGCTAAGAGCCTGTGCAAAACATCAGATAGAAAGGGTGCTAATACATTCTCTCTCCATAATCTACCCTGTTGTACCCCAAAATTTGCTCTCCCATATTTCTCAAAATATTTCAAGAAAAATTCACAAGTCCAACCCGGCGCGTCATATTCAGGTATTCTTTCGCCAAGATATCTCTGATAACATATTCTCAAATTCAGGTTCGATCAAGAGTCAATTCTTTAAAGAAGGTATCCGAATGTGTGAGTTTGCTCGAAGAAATATGGTGAAAAAGTGTGCTGAAAGTGCAGTTTTTACGCGCTAAAAAATTCATAACTTGAAGATCGTGGCTCGTTTTGAACCCGTTCCGGTGGCCAAAATTCCGTATTGACGTTATCTACGTTTTCGTCTCTCACGGTTGGAAGCCAATTTCGATCAGAAGGTCTTCAAAAATGTGGATTTATCAAGTATTTTCGTACAGAAAATTTGTGACAGAAGTTTATTTATGTCATGTTCAAAAAATCATAACTTGGTCGATTTTCATCATATCGAGCTGGTTCCGACGCCAAAATTTCACAAATTGAGTTGGCTACATTTTCACATAAGGTATTGAGTTCAAACGGTATTCAAAAGGCCTTCGTTTTTTGCTCAGAGTGCGTGACACGCTGAAAATCCTGAATGCTGAATATTATTTCATCTGGGCCGAAACTTCGAAAATTCATAACTCGGTCAATTTTTATCGGATTGGGCTCATATTTTTACACAAGGTCCCTGACTCATAGATCTACAACTTTGCTTCAAAAGTCGAGACCGGATTATGCTCCTATCAATACCAGTTTTTTATTGAAGAACGTGTCAGAGTCGACACTGGAGCCCAAAATAAGTTTGTCTGAGCTGAAACTTCAAAAATTCATAACTAATTCACCATTTATCCGATTGAGCCGATTTTCGGACAGAAGTTAGTTATCGATGTCGGCTACATTTTGTTTTTCACATTTCAACTTCAAAAATTGAACTTAAGTCCCTGCGATTTAGCCTGGAAAGTGACGAACTCAAGTGAACATTAGAGGCCCAATTGAACATTCAAAGCCCATTTTCTTTACCCTAATTTCCATTATATAATCACCTTCTTTTCACACAAACCAGAGAGGAGAGAAAAAGGAGGAAAAGAGAGAAAAAACCTTGCCACAACACTGTTAGAATATCAAATTCTTTCAAGAACCCTAAAAACTTGAAATCCTTATTACAAATCCCTCTCTCACTACAAACAAGCCATCACAGTTACAAACCAACACCTCACTACTTCTTCAGTAAGGATAAGGCTGACTTGGTCTCCATGATCCAAAAGGCATAAAAACATTCAGGTCACTAATTTTCCAGTAAGGGTAAGATTGATTTGATCTCCATGATCAAAAGGGTATAATCATTCATACATGCCATATTGTGCCTAAACATTAAATTTCTTCATATATTGACTTTATTCGCATTTTATGATTTTATTTAATGGGTTCATGAGATTCAACACTGCAGATTTTAGACAGGATCCCATGCAGGTTCATTAAGGAACATTGAGGCTAAAACACAAATGGGCAAAAGCCAAAAGCCAAATGGCCAAAGTAGAACAACTTATGCATGACACCAATACATGGCGAGACAGACATCCTGAGAAGATTAAGGAACGTTGAAGCCAGAACACAAATGGCCAACAGCCAGAACACAAATGTCCATGAAACTCAATCCAATGGCCAAAGAATGCAGACCACGGTACTCAGTCAACCACATGCACGCAAGCACAAAAAGTCAAAAAGGGCTTGTATTCAATGGGCCAAATTGCTTTCAATAAACCTCCAAATTGGGTCAGACACCCCCATTGTTTGTATTCTTTTCTTTAATTTTCTTTTCTTTTCCTTTAATTATTTTAATTGTTTTCTTTAAATTCCAATAATTAATTTTCACAATAAAAAAAAATCAGAAACTAAAATGCTTATTTTTTTAATAATATTTAATTCACTATTAATTTATTTTGTAAATAAACTTTAATAACCAATTTAGTTTAATTTAGGGTTTTCAATTTTAATCTTTTCTTAAATAACTAAAATATGTAGAAATTAGGTTTTTTTAACATTTTCATCCTTTTTCTTAATAAACAATTTTTTCTTATTATCATTATTATTAATTACTAATTTATTTTGTAAATAAACATGTATATTAAATACTTAGTAAATTAGGTTAAACTTTAATATTTTTTTCATTAATAATTAAAAACAACTTAGAATTAGGGTTTCTCTTCAATTTTAATTTTCTTTATTTCATAAATACAAAAAACCTAAAAAACACTTCTTTTCTTTTATTAAATAATTAATTAGTTTTCTTATTTCAATTTAATTTCAAAAGGGTCCAACACCCTCGAACGTTCTATTTTTATTCTTTTCGCACGTTATTTTATTTTCCTTTGTGAATATTATGTAACTGCTCAAGCCATGTAATAGTAATTAGGAATTTATTTATTTTCCGCATTTTTTACCAAACGGGTCTTTGTTAATTTGGCGATGTATAGACCCGCGCCTTGTAATAGCGTAGGATTTTACTTTCCGCATTTAAATTTCCGCACTTTTAAATTATAATTTAATGAAAGAATGTATGGCTAATTAAAAACAATGCGTAGCTCACCATGTCATGATCAAAGATAATTGCTAAACATGAAAATAACACACAAATTCACACACCACTTCTAGGGTACGCCTCACTGTTGCCTTGCCTTCGAAACGTGGTCGTCGAGTATAGGACGTTTTAGTAAGTCCTTATGTCCATGACATGATCCAGTTGCCTCGAAACGGTTGCCTCGGAATTAAAAAGGATCAATGGCATAAGGGTAGCTTCTAAGGTGTCCTACTGTTGCTCTGGTGACCACACTGTCCCTAAACTCGAATTGACCCGAACACCTCCAACGGTGGTGCTACCTACCTCTCAATGGTGGGATGGCACTACCTTAAGGACATCTACACAGCTTAATTCCTTAGGGTAGGTGGATGACTCGTAGATACTTGCTCTATTCAAAAACAAATCAAAACTCTTTTCACACCGACACTCTCAAAAAAGCTTTCAAAACAATTTTTCAAACACTCTTGAGGACTGATACAAGAGTCGATCTGAAATTTTTAAACGAAACTTTTTCAAACTCACTCACATTTTGAAAAGCAAACATTTTGAAAACATAAGAGCAAGTATCTAAGAGCCCATGGATAACCATGGATAGAAAGGGTGCTAACACCTTCCCTTTCTATAAATCTACCTCCCGAACCCGAGAAACTATCTCATAAGGAATTTTGCTGTGCTTTTGTCCTGTCCATGTTGGAGAAAATAAAAGACGGTGGCGACTCTTGCTTCCGCGTCATTTCGCGAACCAGCTAAAAACAGTCAGTTCTATTTCCACCGATCACATACCCCCTTACTCAAAATCTCAAAAAAGGTATTGTTCTGTTCTTTTCACCCTTTCCTTTGTTGGATAAAAGAAAAGTCGGTGGCGACTCTGGCTTACCGCGACATTTGCAAACAAAAAATGCAAACCAATATATAACAGTCAATTATGCCACCGTATCACAACAAGTAATTAGGAGAAGTCTTCAAATGAAATCCAAGCATGGGGTATTTAAGTGAATTTGATCAGGGTAAGCACATAATATCAACCTTAATCTAATGAACCTCAATTGAAGCATAATAGATGAAAACCTTTGATCTTTAATCAAACATAGAGAAATAAACTTTAATAGTCTCGTAGGCTGGTGCAGGATGAAGTGTGTAATAACCACAATCACAAACCTTAGTTCCACAATTCACTACTTGCAGAAAGAACCAGATGAGTCAGCTTTATTGGATGAAACCTCAAATCAATAGGAACCCTAATTTGAAAGATTATTGATCCCATGCTAAGTTACTAATCAATGATGCATGATGTGTTAAATGACCTAATGGAGTTATGTAGATGGCACGAGAAGCACAAAATGCATAAACTAGATAAAAGTGAAAGTGGAGGACAAATTTGGGGTAGTACAACTGCCTATATTTAATCGTCTTAAACCAGAAAGTACGATTGGCGCGTGTCTTTCGAAAGTTCGAGGTAGAAGATGATTAAATATCAATGCCAAAAATTTATTCTGAGAGAAAGTGTGAGTGTTTATTTATCTTTGCAACATCCACTGTGGAATTAAAAAAAGGTGGGACTAAACCGGAGGTATACGTCGATCAGGACACGACGACATCAGAGTACATCGATCAGGACACGATGACAGAGGAAAACACAGATCAGGACAAGGTGATTAAAAGGAAGACATCATTCATGACACGATGATTGAAAGGAAGACATCGATCATGACACGATGGCTAACAGGAATACATCGATTAGGACATGATGATCCAAAGTAAGACATCGATCAGGACATGATGACTGAGAGGAAAACACTGATCGGGACAGGATGGCTAACAAGAATACACCAATCAGGAAACAATGATTGAAAGGAAGACATCAATCAGGACACGATGATTGAGAGGAATACATCGATCAAAACACGATGATTCCTAGGGTGGCATCGATCAGGACACGATAACCAAAAGGAAGACATCGATCAGGACATGATGGCTAACAAGAATAAACCAATTAGGACATGATGATTCGCAGGAAAGGTATCGATCAGGACACTATAACAAAAAGGAAGACATCGATCAGGACACGACGGCTAACAAGAATACACCGATCAGGACACAATGATTCGCAAGAGAGGTATCAATCAGGACACGATAACCAAAAGGAAGACATCGATCAAGACACGATGGCTAATATGAATACATCGATCAGGAAACGATGATTCATAGAAGAGGTATCGATTAGGACACAATGACCAAAAGGGAGATATCGATCAGGACACGATGGCTAACAAGAATACACCGATCAGGACATGATGGTTCACAGAAGAGGTATCGATCAGGATACGATAACCAAAAGGAAGACATCGATCAGGACACGATGGCTAACAGGAATACATCAATCAGGACACGATTATTCGCAAATGAGGTATCAATCGAGACACAATAACCAAAAGGAAGACATCGATCAGGACACGATGGCGAACAGGAACACATCAATCAGGACACGAAGATTCACAGGGGAAGGTATCGATCAGGACACGATAACCAAAAGGAAGACATCGATCAGGACATGATTGCTAATAGGAATACATCGATCAGGACACGATGATTCACAAGGGAATGTATCGATTAAGACACGATAACCAAAAGGAAGACATCGATCAGGACACGATGGCCAACAAGAATACATCGATCAGGACACGATGATTCACAAGAGAGGTATCGATCAGGACACGATAACCAAAAGGAAGACATCGATCAGGACACGATGGCCAACAAGAATACATCGATCAGGACACAATGATTCACAAGAGAGGTATCGATCATGACACGATAATCAAAAGGAAGACATCGATGAGGACATGATGGCTAATAGGAATTGACACGACGAGTGTTTAGAAGTTGACACGATGAGTGTTTAGAAACTGACACGATGAGTGTTGGAAGGTAGCATGATGTGAACACAAGGACTGAGAAGACTTGTAACTTGGCATGATACCAATACAAGGAAGGGATCGAGCTTGTAACATAGCATGCTGCCAATACAAGGAAGAGATCAGACTTGTAACTTAGTGTGATGCCAATACAAGGAAGGGATCTAAATTGTAACATAGCGTGATGCCAATACAAGGAAGATATCGGACTTGTAACATAGTGTGATGCCAATACAAGGAAGAGATCAGACTTGTAACGTAGCGTGATGCCAATATAAGGAAGATATCAGACTTGTAACGTAGTACGATGCCAATACAAGGAAGAGATCAAACTTGTAACGTAGCGTGATGCCAATACAAGGAAGGTATAACACAGATGAGTGTTTGAATCGATACAGACGAGTATCAAAGAAATGTTAAACACAGACGAGTGTTTGTGAGACTGACACAGACGAGTGTTTGGAGAACTGAAACGGATGAGTGTTCGAATCAATACAGATGGGTATTAAAAGAAGATACGGACGAGAATCAAAGAAAGATTTAACACGGATGAGTGTTTGAAGAACTGACACGAATAAGTGTGTATGAGTTGACACAGACGAGTGTTTGGAAACCGATATAGACGAGTGTTTGGAGACTGAATTATTTGTCAGACGGGAACTGGTTATCAGACGGGAACTTGGTTTAGGATTAATCGTCAGACGGGAACTGACTACCAGGAAAGAACTGGAGTTTAGAATGACAAGGTGTATTCATTTTATTAGGAATTGTGAAAGTGAAGGTCATCAGCTGGGGATTTGGGAATGATATCCTCTTGTAGGGATGTATTATTGTCCGTGAAGTATTCAGGTCTTTTGTGTAAGGAACCCAGTCTGGCTTATGCTTCGTATGCATGTTTGAATTTCTTTTGACGCAAAGATCCATTCTGATGGATTAGAAACGCGCTTTTGAGGATGCGATGCTATGCAATGATAACTATATGCAATGAAAAGAAATAGACTTCATGGGGATAAGCAGAGGCTCGTTGGAAACTATTGCTCATCACTGGGGATGCCAATACATATCGGCGCTGGGAGCCTACAGTGCCAGGAATTACTGGGGATACTGGTAAGATTTTGCATTGGGGAGCTCATGATACCAAATATTGTTGATGACTCTATTGAAAATTGAATTGCTGGCGAAGTGAGTCTTTAGGTACGCCACTGGATTCCGAAACACACTGTTGGGGAAGAGATAATCTGGCCTGACTTCTCTACATCCTGAACCGCTTGAAGGATGGTAGAACTGAACATGTGGTAGAACTGAATATGCCAAAGAATGGATACTGAACACCATGTAGATCTCTTCGAATACATGCCCCAAATTTACGCCACATTGGGAAATTATCTCTTGAATCACTTGGGGATAAAATATGAGCATGGACACTTGTGTATGCCTCTATTTAGCTCTGGGAGTGCCCCGGTTTAGCTCCACTGGGGATGCACTTGTTTAGATCTTGGGGATACACTTGGGCGTGCCAAGTCAAGCGGAGACCCCAGAATTTCCAAATTCACTTGGCAATTAGGTTCAAAACTGTCTGTAGCAGATGGAGGTAGCTTCGTACGCTGGTAAGGTTAGGGTGACTGTTATGATGCTTTTAGCTTGATTCGTCTCGTACAACATAATTGGTGTGAGCAACTTCGCAAGTACGAATGAAGAATGCCCCTGTCTGGAGGATCTCTGAGAAGATCTATGTTGAATAGAAGACCAAAATATCGTGCCACAATACGATATGAAGTGGCCTGCCCTAATGTCTTGAGTCACGAAATAAACTACTCTTGATTACAACTTTCTTAGAGACATTTGTCGAATCTCGACGTAACTGCCCCAGGTTGAATGAATCCTGAATAGATTTATCGATGTGATATCCCCTGATTGATAGCTTAAAGAGATTTATCGATGTGATAGCCTCTGATTGATATTAGCTTGAAGAGATTTATCGACGTAATAGCCTCTAATTGATAACTTTAAAGGAATGCCCCTGATTTAGATGACCTCGGAGATATCGCCTCTCGACTTAATTGCCCCAGATTGGCAAAATCTGCTAACTTAATCCCTAAAGGGTACTCAGACTATGAAGCACCAAGATGATTTCTCTTGACAGAATCTTCGGTTAACATTCCCTTGGATAAGTCATTTCTCTTGTGGTAGCTAACTTTTGCTTCAACAGAGTATTCAAGCCTCTCTTCTCTGACAAGATTGAGCTCTTTACCGATTGTTCATTATGTAAACTTACTTGATGTTAACCAGTTGTTTTGTATGCAGAAGAATGTTTATTATGAGAATGATAATTTTAATGCAACACATATGTAAGTCTTGAAGTTTGATTTTTTTTTTAATGAAATGATGTCACAACTCTGTTGTCAACGAGTCACTAGCTAGAGAGCAACATTTGCAAATTATTTTTTTATGAAAGGTAATGCAAGCATATGATACCAATAAAGATATTTAAACATACCTCTTAGGAGTCAGTTAAACGCTATCTCGTTGTAGCACACTTTCAAATTTACCCATGCTTCAATTAGGACTTTGAAATGGTTATAACGTGGTCTGGTTCACGATTTTAGAAAAAAGATTTAAGGCTCAAAATTATTTGGTTCCCACCCATTCTCCATGATGTTATCCATTCCTATGTTTAGTTGACCCAATACAAGCATTCATCTCTCGAGAAGAGTTTGCGATGGTTGAGGAACCACTGAGGCCTCTTGGACACGACAGTCAAAAACTTCTGATTTTGGTGTCTGATCACATGACCTTGTTCTTTCGATAAGGATTTTATTGGTAATCCTTTTCTCGCCTTTTAGGCTTTTAAATTTCTTTCTTACTTTTTCCCAGACAAATTCTTTTGAATTTCGATTTGAAAGTCCAACGGGATACCCCAACTTTTGCCTAAGCGACTTGTTTTCAAGATTCGACTTAGCGGGGCTTTTTGTTTCTTTCTTATTCATACTTTTCGTTTTTTAACAAGTCGTTGATCTTCACGTTATTTTTGATTTGTTGGAAGAGACCGTGACTGTCCGAGTCTTTGGTAGATAAGGGATAGCCATTATTGTATCGTCATCTGTTGACCTCCTGATGTGCGAGAGATACCCATTGGAATATCATTAGTTGATGCACGTTGCTGATAGATGAGGGTTAACCATTGTGGTTTTGACTTTACTCAAACTTTTGGTGGATAACCATTTTTGTATCCTTGGATGAACACTCTTGATGAGTTCTGAACGCTCGATCAGATTAACTGGAATCTACCCTCCCCAGGATTAAAATAAGGGTTTTTTCTGAACATAAAAGAAGCTCTTACTTCGAAGGCTCAGAGGGGTTAACGAGGGTCTATCTCCCTTATATCTCTAGTGTTTAGGAATATAAACAAGGCATGTACATCATCAGCAAGGTCTTACTTAAAAGCATACCAACCAGAGATTTTAGCGTTTTTAGATCATCCTCATCCTCCTTCCAATTCTTTACCTAAGCATAAGACTTGGAGACTTGGAATCAATATGCAAGTAACCTATTTAAAGAGTGATAACGAATGGACGAATAAAAATGAAAAGAACACTTCAAGACAAGCATACTTATTGCAATAAAATTTTCATTCAAAAATAGATAATTTTCTACATGCAAGCAACATTTAAACAAACAAGCAAGAATGCAAATGAAAATGCACTAAAGAAACCAATGGTTGCCATTGTTAAGGAGACTTGGCTCCATATGGACTTCTTGATTCTGACGACTTTCTACACTCTTGATGATTGAATGGGTGAGAGAATTTCCCTTATGATCTGATTTTGACACCACAGTCTCTGGATTGATTCCATCTTGGACCTTGTCTCTGGATGACATACCATCTTCAATTGAATGGCCAGGTGCCCCAGAATAATATGCATAGAAGATTCTTTCAGGAGAACGAATGAATGCTTTTCCTGACGAATTGGTATAAACTTCATCACCAAATATCTTATGTCGCAAAGAAACAATACAATTCTTCTTCTATCACAATAGAAGAGACATCCACCTGGTGAGAAAGATTCTGGAAATTGGCCAAATAGGAATTGGACCTTTGAAAGAGACGCCATACATGTGTTGGGCTTTATACTTCAACCTCTTTACAGTTTTCAATATCAAAACCGGGTGCCCCAGAATAGGGGATACATCTAGCATGTGTATCACAATCGGAAGAGATGTTTGTGGGAGGAAGACCCCAAAGATATGAGTTGGAAATAATAGGATGTAATGCATTGGGATCACATCAACATGCTCATCGGGCTTCTCATGTCTTTTCTTAAAATCTTTTTTCCATGAATTCACTAGGGGAACAAAGACTGGTTGTAGTCGAACAGACCAGGGAACACAAAGCTGTGGAGAGTGCCCATGATTGAATAGTTGGGTTCCCCGGTGTGGCAACCACATCTGACGTTAGTAAACAAAAATGAGCACTAATATAAGACCCTACAGAGAATGGGAACCATCTATTGATAAGATGTTCTAAGAACTCAAGATTGTATAACACCCCCTGGTTGAAAGTGTTCCCCAAAAACATGAGGAGAAGAAGGAACCCCTTGTTGTGGTAGTAAGTGCAAGATTGTTTACATCATCATCAGAGCTTCCATGACCTGGTTTATTTGAGTCTTCAATTGATTATCTTCCTTCTCGAAGTATTCCTGGCCATGGGCCGAAGCTTACATGTATACCATAACTAACCCCATTAGGATTTTCGTAACGGTCAATCCCCCACAGAGTCATCTCATACTGATTTTTGAACATGTGAAGCAAGAAATCAAATTGAACCTTTGAAGAGAGCACTAGGTCTGAATAAGAATCCCCACCTATTATGAATGCATGAGTATGCATGGGGTGCAAGAATGGATGCCCTGTCATGTTCCGTCATTTCCAAGGAATTTACATGCTTTGATTTTGATTTTACACAAGTAAAAGGTGGAAAGGTTCAACACAAGACTTGCAAATGTGATTTTCTAGAAATAACAGAACATGTTTGTTAAGCATGTGGTTAACGATGTTATGTATGCAAAGACATGGGATCAAAGTTCTATCACTTATGAATATGATTGCTGAACTATTCTGAACCATATGAATATTATCAGATCAAAGGTACGACATATCTTCTGCATATACAAGAACCAAGTACCATGTAGATCTCCCATTGTACGAGATCAAGGCTTTTGGAACATCGGATACTGTTGAGCCTTCTAAACATGCTGAGAATACAAAGACCGAAGGCTCGAATGAACCTCCAAATAAACAAGTCAGGTACTCAGAAAATATATTTGAGAACCATATGGTCACCAACAGAACATACAGTCACCATCTAAACATAGTCACCAACATAAATCCAGAACATAATCATTAGAACAAATAATCATCGTCTGTGAGTAACCATCTGAACTAGTCACCATCCGAGCATAGTCACCATCTGTACCTGTGATAATAATTCTCTCCCCACTCACGGGTGAAAACTAGGTCAGGGTAAGGTCAAGTAACTCAGAATAGAGGGTACTCCTGAAAAACTACCGCCGTATCACCTACGTGAAAATGATATCCCCTCATTTGTACCTCATATGAGCGTGGAAGACATGGCGGCAATAGTGAAACCTAGGTCAACTATCCGTTCATGTTCCACTCTATTCCTAGGGTTCCTATGGTATACAACTCTGGCCTGGGTATTGGGCCTTATACCTCATAGTAACACCCACCCAATAAGAAACAGATCCAGTATAGCAGTAGTATATGGAAAATAGTAAAATGCAATGCATACATATGCTCAAGTATATACAAAATGAATGAATAAACTGAAAGCATAAAAAATAAATACAAAAAGAAAGGAAACAAGATCTAGGAGCAACTCCGGGATGGACCAGCATTTGGTTGACCTATCCCCCGTGAAGTCGCCAGCTAAAACAACCGGCTGAAAATCATCAAACAATGAATCCGCCATCAAACGTCTTTTGTCCTACATGAAGGGAAAGGTAAATATCGATAAAACCTGAGAAGGGAGAAGTCATGGTCTTGCGACTGAGAGATCGGGTAAGGGAGTCTGTTACGCGAGGGGAAGGTATTAGCACCCCATACGCCCGTAGTACTCTATGATATCCACTCTTGCTATCTATCTTATGGGTGTGTTTAATCTATTCTTACTGTTTATTACTGCTAAAGGGAGAATGCATGCAAAAGAAAGGAGAAAAGAATGTACGAAAAATAAAATTGTACTCGCTTGGGCCCTACCCCAATGCATACGTATCCTTTTTTAGGAATAGTTCGACTCACATGTTTTTGTTTGTTTTGTCTTTTTTATGGACGATTTTAAATCCGCCTTCTGCCGCAGCTCGACCTTTGGAGACTCACGTGTTGGAACATAATTAAACTAATCATGTCCTTACTTGAAAAAGGTTTTGAGTTAAGGTGCTTGGACTCACAAAAAGGTTTGAATTGGTTTGTATTTTGTTACCTTGAAAAAGGGTCTAAGTGTGATTAGCATATTTTATGATTTGTTAAGAAAAATTTTTTAGTTTTAAATGCATATGCAAAAGCGGAAGAAAAGAGTCTAAGGGAGACTAGCTTATTTTTTCTTACACCCTCCTTATTTTTTTCTCTTATTAATATATATTAAAAAATAAAAGTATAAGAAAAAATAAATATAAAATATAAAAGGGATTAGGGTTCAAGCTTCGTGTCTGTCTCTTCTCCGATTGAACCGCTGTCACAACTTCTCCCTCCGCCTCAGTTCGCTTCGACCTCTCATCTTCCTCGATCATTTATCACAACTATGATGCCATGGCTCCACCGTTCAATGCTTCGAAGCTCCCTCCCTTTCTCCCCTGTCTACGATTCAAACTCAGCAGAAAACAGAAAATGCAAATGAAATAAAACATGTACCGACCAGAGTACCACCGGTGGTTCTTCGAATTGATGAAGATGATAAGAAAACCAAAGTGTGATACGGTGGCAGAACCGGACTGTTTTAGGAAAATGTTGGTTTGCATTTTGTGTTGGTATTCACAAAATGTCGCGGTAAGCAAGAGTCGCCACCGACTTTTATTTTATCTAACTGGAAAGGAAAAAAGCACAGAAAAATTCCTTTTTCGAGATTTTGAGTACGGGGGGTATATTATAGACCCTTGCACTCTTCCAATCAACGTCGCCTTCAACAACTTCATGATACTTGATGAAATAGTGTAAATTACAACCATCCAGAATAACTCGCACACCAAGTTTTCAACACAATTCTTCGAACATAACAACATACATTGACTTTAGTGGCATGCTACCATAGGAGATTAGTCCAATTACTACACTAATAGTATCCAAAATATTCCTCAAGGTAATCAACTAAGGTTCAGTTCCACTTTCCGACCATTAGAGATCAAAACATAATTTAGCCATTTTCCACAAAACCACAACAGCATCTTCAATCTTACCCCTCAAGCTACTTAAACATAACCATGTTTGAAGCATCAACTTCTCGGTAATACTTACATCTTACAATCGGCGGTATACTGAACCAACCCCTTGCACAAAACTTCAGAGAAGAAACTTCTCCCCCACTTATTTCACACGTACCTCAGCAGACAACGAAAAGGAACAATCAAGTAACGACAGTGTTTCACACACATGTCGCGTACCAAAAGGGATTAAACACATAAACAACCTGGCCGATAGACCGACCTGCTCTGATACCACTATTGTAACACCCTCTAAAACCCCGCATAAATTTTCGCGATTTTAAATAAAACATACTTTCAGAGTACATGTATTAACGAGGATGCCACAATTCTCTTTTTAATAAAAACAAAGTTCCTGTCATGCATAACATAGAAGCAACTCATACATGTTTACACAGCGGAATAATTTAATTAACAAAACCAATGTTATAATATTTTCAAAATCATCAGGGATTATCACCTGGAAAATATCAACATCATATTATAACAAACATAAGGAAGTAAACGAGTCTGACTAAAGCAGCTCAACAAACAAACGTTCCCGGAGTTACAACTACCAGAGCATGACCCGGACAATACTTAAACGGAAATAAACTAGAAACAACAAGCCTTCGCCAAGCACCTGAACGAAGCTCCTCAATCTGAAATATTCAACAGTAAGGGTGAGCATCTCAACTATACATTTGATTATACGTTCATAACAATAAGTTCAGAAAACCATAAGCCTCACCCAAACAGTTAGCATGTTTCATAGTTTACGAAAACCTTTACAATTCATATATTCATAATATATCACTTTTCATACTTATAATTAACATCAAACATCATTAACAATTTAGCAGCAATACATGCATACAATCAATTCAATATAACATTGGAAAATCATCCATTCATGTTATATTCAATATAATGCAACACACCCATGCATGTGGTACCATTTTACCGCCCCATTAAATCTCGGGTCACGGATAACTCACCGTTCCATTATATCGCGGACACGGCTACCACCTCAACGTTCCATTAAATCGCGGACACGTATATTGGCCACCATGTTAATTCCACACAATGGGAATTAACAAATGCAACATGATATGTAAAGTATGTAACACTCAGCATACTATTAACATCAATCAACATATCATGCAACATCAACAACATCAATCATAACAGGATATGGATAGCATGTAATCACTCAGCATACTATTAAACATCAATCATATCAAGTTATATCATAATTAATGCTTGATAACATCATCTAAAAGCATGACAATAAAATCCATATAGTGTTGGTATCATAACATACAATCGTTATTCGATACAAGCATCAATCAACACTAGGAAAATAAATAAACAACATATTCAAAACATGTCAAACACTGCACATCAAAACAGGATCAATCCGTACATAACAGCATGCACAGAAAACATAGTTTAAAAACCAACACAGGAGGTTTAACACGGGTGCCCGTGTAAATCAACATTGCCCGTGTGGAAATGTGTCCAGAAACACGTTATTTTGCCAATACAGGGGATCAACACGGGTGCCCGTGTGAATCAACACGGCCCGTGTTGAAATGTGTCTGGAAACACATATTTTTACCCATCCAGTGGATCAACACGGGTGCCCGTGTAGAACAACACGGCCCGTGTTGATGAGCGCGATCCCAAAATTCCTGCACCTGCAGCAGCTCATATATCCAGATTTTTGCACGAAAATACCTTTCTACGGCAGTGCAATGCAGTACAAAAACATCCAATCTACCATGGGAACCTAAAATCCCTAATTGGTTCATAAAATTTGGGAACCTAAACCTTTTCTAACAAGATTCGACCCTAAAGTTATCAATCATTCAGAACATCATAGAAGATGGGGTTATCCTACGAATTACCCGACCAATTGCATCTAAACCCATAAGCAAATATAAATTGAGTAGTAGCCCCTCTTACCTTATCAAATTGCAGCTTCGAACTCTTGAGCGATTGTCCTTCGTTCTTCAGAGCTCCAATCCCAAATATCTCCAAACACCTCACTAAAATACATAACAACCAAATTCACTTATAAACATAAACACTTTCTCCAATAATCACTTATTAAAATAAGCTCTTAAAGCTACTTAATTCCTCATAATCATATAGAAAATTTCACTAGCTTTCCAACGCATCAAACGGCGCCTAAATCGGAGTTACGATTTAAAAGTTATGGCCGAAACGATTTTTGGGAAAAACCTACCCGAGCATCAACACAGAAGATCAACACGGGTGCCCGTGTGCATCAACACGGCCCGTGTTGATGACTCTGCAACATCATATTTCACGTTTTTAAGCTTCCCAAAATCACCCCAACTCATTCCTAATCATCCCCAAACATCCTAAAACCATCAAAATCGAATTCCTATCATATAGCAATGATCTAAAGCATACAATAGGATCAATACCACATCAAAACCCAATAAATTCCATTCATGTTTCATCATCACAACAACCATGGCATCAAGAATCCATCATCCCTACAAATCCCTAACTCATATAGAATATATATCACAACTTATTCATAGTAAAAGAATGATCAACCCCTTACCTTGGATAATCTGCAGCTCCTGCAACTTCCTCGATCAATCTTCTCCTTCTTCTCCTTTCTCTTCTTTACACGTTCTCTGAGTTCCAAAATCCCAAAATCTCAGTTTTACGTGAAAGTGAGCAAAAGTGACATATAAGTCCCAAATAACATTTTACTTCACTTGTACCCCCTCTTTTACCAACAACATCATAGCCCAATAACCTTCAATCCTTATTTTTTTCTACAATTATTTATAAAATAAATAATAATCCTTTTATTTTATATTAACCCAAATAAAATAATTTTATTGGTTTCAAATAAAATAACTCTTATTAAGATAATTCCAAATAAATAGAACTGGGGTGTTACAACTCTCCCCCACTTAGGATATTTTCGTCCTCGAAAATCCAATCGACACAACCACTCTCAACACCAATTCTGGACATACCAAACACTCAACGTATTATCAACCAACAACTGTTGCACTCAGGCATACAACGTCGTCTTTTCGTCTTAACAATATTACATGGTCAACTTAGCGACCATATCGACACCAAAACATACACAACTAATCATAACGATATACCCGATATTAGCTCATCGACACCCTCAACACCATCTTGATACATCGCTTATGAAGTAATAACATCCGCAAACTACTTATACTTGAACATACAACCATCATATTATCATCTTGACAACATTCTTAATACAAACTCACGCGCCAATTCATTCCTTAATATACGAATTCCAATTATCAACCAAATACTTACAACTTGATTACTCTCGTCATATCACTCTTATAGTGACATCCACATAACCGACCAAATCACCTTTAACCCAATCTGAAATATTACCATTCCTTTCAGTAATCAACACTGACATCACAACAACGAAAACAAAATTCTCATAACATCTGCTTACGGGTCTTAATCCAAAAATTATATACAACTCTCCATAAACCAACAACCACATTAATATCCTTATTAAATCAACTGACATTTATAATAAACCAACATACTCTGGCACATCACGCTTCAGATGCGCAACTCCGATTACTTATAAAGTATCAACTCTACCAAGTTTACTCCAATTTCCACTCTTGGATGAAACATTCATATACTTCCATGAATTCCCAATTGTCATAAAACATAACTACGACTTTATCATCTTTTTAGTAACATAATCCTCAAAAATCGTCTTAAAAACATAACCACATTACAACCACATACAGTACATGGGTCCAATTAATTCCAACAAGATGACTCATCTTCTTCCAACCAAACTCGCACTTTAATAAACAAACTTATAATTTCACTTCTTTTAAATAGCAACAAGAAACAAAAATAACAACATATTCTTCAGAATGCACTATACTAGTCGACACAACACGTCTGTCCATCAACTATGATTCTGTCTACTATCAACAATAGATTAAGGGTGATCAGTTCCTCAATTTGCCAATAGATAGACGAAAACCATAACGGAGCATAAACCATCGTTACCAAACTATAATAGTGTTCCTTCCGAACTTTTTCTCAAATCTTTCACAACATCATAATCCAACAATTACCAATCATCATAAGATCCACCTCTGACACTTTCGCATCCTTCCATGCAGAACAACATGTCTCTCAACTCATTTCCAAACAACATTTTACGATTGAACTCGTCTCAACAACTGCAATAACAACCACCCATGTCCAAAAAGTCTATAATTCCCCAACCGACTTCAAAGTCTCTTCCTATGAGAATACTTCTACCACACTTGGAAACATTTTCATATAAAAGAAATATACTTTTATCTCCTTGCAGGTTCAAACAGAACATCAATCCAACAATCCAAACACAAGATACGGATCCCAAAGTTATCCGAAAATACGAACACTAACGTCATACAACAACCTACTACAACACATCTTACGACAACATCAGAATAAAATTTCTTTATCCATACTTTACATCCTTCTTCACTCTTTCAATTTTTTCAACAAGAAACACCCAACGTCCAACACAATTATTTCCTTCGATACATGCCTCCCAAGCATAAATATTCTATAATGAAGGTAATTACTTGTAGATTCTATAAATTCATGAATCGCTCAAATCCGAGTTACGAGTAAAAAGTTATCATCTTTGCAATGGGACTGATTCATAATTCCCGCATGCAGAATTTTCCAAAATTCAGCATCAGACCCAAATATTAAAATGCATTTTTCTCCTTCTTCACGCACTTTCCGAAGACAAATCTTATATGCAAACTATATGGAATTTCGTAAGCTTTCCAAAAAGTCAATAACCGCTTTGATCGGAATCACAAGTGAAAAGTTATACCACTTTTACTAACAGCTGCTCCAAAATTACAAAAATCTGAATTTGAGATTGATGAACATAAGTTCCATCTTTCTCTCTTTCTTCCAAAATTCACCCACATCCTTTCTTTTTATCCAACTACGAAAATCATCCGATATTAATCCAACTATACTAAAGACATACAATCCGACGAGTTAATCCCTTCAACTTATCATTTCTTTGGAATAGACTTTATTCTCAATTGTCTTAAATTCACCGTCTAAAAACCTACCCACATTTTCAACTTGACCGATACAGATTCATGAGTCCATACTCTCGCCGGTCCGCAACAACAGCGACTCAATGACCCTTGCACTCTTCCAATCAACGTCGCCTTCAACAACTTCATGATACTTGATGAAATAGTGTAAATTACAACCATCCAGAATAACTCGCACACCAAGTTTTCAACATAATTCTTCGAACATAACAACATACATTGACTTTAGTGGCATGCTACCATAGGAGATTAGTCCAATTACTACACTAATAGTATCCAAAATATTCCTCAAGGTAATCAACTAAGGTTCAGTTCCACTTTCCGACCATTAGAGATCAAAACATAATTTAGCCATTTTCCACAAAACCACAACAGCATCTTCAATCTTACCCCTCAAGCTACTTAAACATAACCATGTTTGAAGCATCAACTTCTCGGTAATACTTACATCTTACAATCGGCGGTATACTGAACCAACCCCTTGCACAAAACTTCAGAGAAGAAACTTCTCCCCCACTTATTTCACACGTACCTCAGCAGACAACGAAAAGGAACAATCAAGTAACGACAGTGTTTCACACACATGTCGCGTACCAAAAGGGATTAAACACATAAACAACCTGGCCGATAGACCGACCTGCTCTGATACCACTATTGTAACACCCTCTAAAACCCCGCATAAATTTTCGCGATTTTAAATAAAACATACTTTCAGAGTACATGTATTAACGAGGATGCCACAATTCTCTTTTTAATAAAAACAAAGTTCCTGTCATGCATAACATAGAAGCAACTCATACATGTTTACACAGCGGAATAATTTAATTAACAAAACCAATGTTATAATATTTTCAAAATCATCAGGGATTATCACCTGGAAAATATCAACATCATATTATAACAAACATAAGGAAGTAAACGAGTCTGACTAAAGCAGCTCAACAAACAAACGTTCCCGGAGTTACAACTACCAGAGCATGACCCGGACAATACTTAAACGGAAATAAACTAGAAACAACAAGCCTTCGCCAAGCACCTGAACGAAGCTCCTCAATCTGAAATATTCAACAGTAAGGGTGAGCATCTCAACTATACATTTGATTATACGTTCATAACAATAAGTTCAGAAAACCATAAGCCTCACCCAAACAGTTAGCATGTTTCATAGTTTACGAAAACCTTTACAATTCATATATTCATAATATATCACTTTTCATACTTATAATTAACATCAAACATCATTAACAATTTAGCAGCAATACATGCATACAATCAATTCAATATAACATTGGAAAATCATCCATTCATGTTATATTCAATATAATGCAACACACCCATGCATGTGGTACCATTTTACCGCCCCATTAAATCTCGGGTCACGGATAACTCACCGTTCCATTATATCGCGGACACGGCTACCACCTCAACGTTCCATTAAATCGCGGACACGTATATTGGCCACCATGTTAATTCCACACAATGGGAATTAACAAATGCAACATGATATGTAAAGTATGTAACACTCAGCATACTATTAACATCAATCAACATATCATGCAACATCAACAACATCAATCATAACAGGATATGGATAGCATGTAATCACTCAGCATACTATTAAACATCAATCATATCAAGTTATATCATAATTCATGCTTGATAACATCATCTAAAAGCATGACAATAAAATCCATATAGTGTTGGTATCATAACATACAATCGTTATTCGATACAAGCATCAATCAACACTAGGAAAATAAATAAACAACATATTCAAAACATGTCAAACACTGCACATCAAAACAGGATCAATCCATACATAACAGCATGCACAGAAAACATAGTTTAAAAACCAACACAGGAGGTTTAACACGGGTGCCCATGTAAATCAACACTGCCCGTGTGGAAATGTGTCTAGAAACACGTTATTTTGCCAATACAGGGGATCAACACGGGTGCCCGTGTGAATCAACACGGCCCGTGTTGAAATGTGCCTGGAAACACATCTTTTTACCCATCCAGTGGATCAACACGGGTGCCCGTGTAGAACAACACGGCCCGTGTTGATGAGCGCGATCCCAAAATTCCTGCACCTGCAGCAGCTCATATATCCATATTTTTGTATGAAAATACCTTTCTACGGCAGTGCAATGCAGTACAAAAACATCCAATCTACCATGGGAACCTAAAATCCCTAATTGGTTCATAAAATTTGGGAACCTAAACCTTTTCTAACAAGATTCGACCCTAAAGTTATCAATCATTCAGAACATCATAGAAGATGGGGTTATCCTACGAATTACCCGACCAATTGCATCTAAACCCATAAGCAAATATAAATTGAGTAGTAGCCCCCCTTACCTTATCAAATTGCAGCTTTGAACTCTTGAGCGATTGTCCGTCGTTCTTCAGAGCTCCAATCCCAAATATCTCCAAACACCTCACTAAAATACATAACAACCAAATTCACTTATAAACATAAACACTTTCTCCAATAATCACTTATTAAAATAAGCTCTTAAAGCTACTTAATTCCTCATAATCATATAGAAAATTTCACTAGCTTTCCAACGCATCAAACGGCGCCTAAATCGGAGTTACGGTTCAAAAGTTATGACCGAAACGATTTTTGGGAAAAACCTACCCGAGCATCAACACAGAAGATCAACACGGGTGCCCGTGTGCATCAACACGGCCCGTGTTGATGACTCTGCAACATCATATTTCACGTTTTTAAGCTTCCCAAAATCACCCCAACTCATTCCTAATCATCCCCAAACATCCTAAAACCATCAAAATCGAATTCCTATCATATAGAAATGATCTAAAGCATACAATAGGATCAATACCACATCAAAACCCAATAAATTCCATTCATGTTTCATCATCACAACAACCATGGCATCAAGAATCCATCATCCCTACAAATCCCTAACTCATATAGAATATATATCACAACTTATTCATAGTAAAAGAATGATCAACCCCTTACCTTGGATAATCTGCAGCTCCTGCAACTTCCTCGATCAATCTTCTCCTTCTTCTCCTTTCTCTTCTTTACACGTTCTCTGAGTTCCAAAATCCCAAAATCTCAGTTTTACGTGAAAGTGAGCAAAAGTGACATATAAGTCCCAAATAACATTTTACTTCACTTGTACCCCCTCTTTTACCAACAACATCATAGCCCAATAACCTTCAATCCTTATTTTTTTCTACAATTATTTATAAAATAAATAATAATCCTTTTATTTTATATTAACCCAAATAAAATAATTTTATTGGTTTCAAATAAAATAACTCTTATTAAGATAATTCCAAATAAATAGAACTGGGGTGTTACAGGGGGTATATTATAGAAAGGGAAGGTATTAGCACCCTTTCTATCCATTTTTTTCTACTGGCTCTTAGGTACTTGCTTATCATTTTAAAATTGCTTCCGTGTTTGTGTGTTTTGAAAAGTTTTGTTTTACTTCGATTTAACCCTTGCTTCTGTCTTCAAGAGTGTTACGAAGTTGTTTTGAAAACTTTGTTTGAAAAGAGTGTAAGTGTGGAAAAGTTTGATTTTGAGCAAGTACCTACTAGCATCTACCTACTCGAAAAAAGAAAGTTTTTGTTCTTGTTTCCTTTAGACAGCACTATCCTACTATTTGAGAAATAGGTAGCACCATCGTTGGAGTTTGTAAGGGTCAATTCGAAAGGGACGTACGATCACTAAAGCAATGTTAGGACGTCTTAGTAGTAACCCTAATGTCTTAAGATCATATTCGAGGCAACATTTCCGAGGCAACATTTCTGAGGCAACCTTTCCGAATAGGACATTTTATCTTTGTTTAGACAAAAGGGCGACCACTAAAATATCCTATACTTAATGAACGTTTACCGAAGGCAACCAAAGTGAGAGTATACCCTAGGAGCGCGCATGTGCGAGTGATTTGATTTCAGTTATTATCTTTGCACATTAAGGGTTTGCTAACCATTTTAAAATTAACATACATTCTTGTCATGCAATCCTATTATCATACATCTAACAGTTAATATTTGCGAAAATTAAAATGCGAGAAATAAAACTACGCTATTAAAAGGCTTCGGGGAGGGGGATTAATTACATAGCCAAAACCCCCGTAAAACGATAAATAAAAGAAAAATCCTAATTAAACTATTACATCCCATGAGCAGTTACATCAATATCGTACAAATAAATAAACGCGCGATGAATCGAGAACGAGAGAAAATTAGGGTTTTGACCCCGTCTAAACCTAATTAAAAGAAAAATTATTTTTGGTTGTTTTTGATTATTTTGAGAAAACTAAGGTTTTAATTAAATAATTACAAACCTAATTATTAATTAATTTTAATTTAAGAAAAATAATTAATTTTGACCTATTTTTATATTTTTGTTATTTTAAGAAAAGAAAATAAAAATTAAATCAAACACATCCTAATTTTCTAATTGATTTTAGGTCATTTACAAAAAGATTAAAATTACCCTAAATTTAATTAAACTAATACTAAATTAATTTTGACAAAATAAAATAAAATAAAATAAAATAAAATAAATTTTAATTTAATGAAAATTGATTTTTATGAGTTTTTTTGTATAAAAAGAATTAATTTGTGATATAGAAAATAATTTAAACAAAAATAAAATAAAAGAAAATATAAAAGAAAAGAGAGAAATGGGCCTGGTATCAAAAGTAAAAGGGGGGTGTCCATAGCATATCTGAGCCCAAAAGCCTTGGTCCACGTTTGACTTCTCAGATTCCATGTTGCAAGTTGACCAGGGTGCATCATGGACCTCAAAGGATGGGCGTTAGATCTAGCCTTCTGGAGATCTAGTGATTGAACGTTGAGGGCATATGGTGAGACGCTTGGGTCAAGGGTGCACTGAATCAGTAACAAGAAAATAAGAAAATAGCGTTTTGTTGGGACCTGGGATCGAACCCAGGTCCTCATGATTCAAACCATCACCTTGTTGCCATCTGTGCCACGCTGCTTATTTGTATATGTAATAATAATCAAACATTATATTAGAAAAAGCAAGTTAATGCATCAAAACGCGCGAAATTTAAATGGATGAATCACACCATGCCACACCATCATCTTCCCCAGCATCCGTCGTCTTAGGTAAAACAACTTTTACCTACAGACGTTCTCTGTAGGTATAGCCCCTGTGATTTTCCAAAATCCACTGCGCGCATGATAAATCAATTCTAGTGGTACCAATCAACTTGTGGCAACCTCACGAGCATCATGGTACCACTCTTCATGGCCAATTGTTCCTGCAATCAAAACCCCTAAAAACGAAACCTAAACCCTAATCATGGCAGATCTCTGTATGGCTAACAAAAACGCAATTGAGTATTATCATTAGCTTGCAAATGTTTCACTGAACAAGAATATGTAAAGAATTCATGCTACAAATGACATAATAGTAATATTGAATTTCAAGAAAGTAAGGATATTGTGAGGTGCTTACAATGCATTTTTGGGCACAAAAATGCTTGTTGATGATTGGGATAGACTCCTTGAATGTCCAGCAAGTGAATGGTATGCTTGGAATAACTTGAAAGAGCCTGGAACTATGAAATCCGATTGCCACTTTTCTTGAGTTTTTGCAAGTTTTTCCTCAGCTTCTCACGCCTCCAATTCTTTCGCTTTTTGCCTGGATTCGTTCTATATGTAGCCTTGAGTGAATTAGGTTTACCAATTTGCTCCAAATCTTTTTCAATTAAGGTGATTGAATCATGATTTGATTCTTATTCAAATATTTCTAAATCAAGAAAAACTCATACTTTTTGTGTACAAACAAGCCTTGCATGATTTGGTCTCATTGCCAGCTATTCATGGACCTGAAATATGCACAAAATCTCAAGGTTTAAATGATTTTGATATTTTCATGATTTTATTTTGATTTAATTTAATTTAATTGAAATAAAAATCAAAATAAATTAAAAAAATAAAATAAAGGCAAGTGGGAAGGATAATGGGTCGTGGACCATGTCACAAACTCAATACAAGCACAAAACGTTGGGCCTATTTGACAAAAATTGCAATTTGAGGCATATTTGACTTTTGGCAATTTTGCAAAAAAGGTCAACTTCACCCATTCACATCTCCTTCAATTTTGACTCTAGAGATGTGTTCTTGGACTTTTTAGAAATCTCAAGATGTCCTCTAAGCAACCCTTTTGGTCTCATCTCAATTGAGTCTTCCATGTTCATGTATGAAGCTTTGACAAAAAAGGTGTTTTTGTTGACTTTTCAAAATGACCTATAATGTCCAAATTCATAACTTCTTGTGAGTGCATATTTTGAACTTGGAAGATGAAGATGAATTGTAGGGAATTATAGCCTCTTAAAAATGAGATTTGTATAGGTCATTTCTAATAAAGTATGAGAAAGTTATGCTTGGTCAAAGTTAGGTTGACTTTTCCTACAAAACCCTAATTTAGTAACTTTTGGGTTTTGATGAATTGTGTGCAATCCTTGATGAATCATGATCAAACCTTGATCAAATGATGAATAATACTTCAAAATGATGATGTTGACCAAAAATCTTGAAGTTTGACTGTATGTAGGACACAGTTGACTTTTGCCCTAGCACAGTCGATTTTCAGGCCTTTGAGCAATTGACTGAGCAAACTTCCTCTGCAAGGCTTGAAACTTGACATGTATGATCTTGAGAACATATTAGGACAATGATGAGAATTTTGGATCCCTTGGACTCAAGTATCTTGATGCAACTTGAAACCCTATTTTGAGGTAGACTGCCTTAGGATTTAGTTTGTCTAGTGAACCCTTGGACTTCCTTGAGCAATTTGAGGACCTCACTTGAAATGCATTGAGAAATATGTGAGAGAAAATTTTGGGGTACAACACATAGGATCTTCTTCTTTGCGAAATATGGATGAATCAACTCAGATACGTCAGATTTCGCATTTCTGCTTCCTTCTTCTACCTTTTCTAATTCTGATTCTTCTGCGTGCTATTTTAAATTGTTGTGCGTATGCTGAGATTATTCGTGTGTTGTTGTAGAAATTAAGATGATGCGGTGAAGTAGAGAATTTGGAGTTGAAGGTGAACAATATGTTCTTGTTGTGTTCTTCGTGATGCAAATGAGAAAGCGGTGATTTTGAAGTTGAAGATTGTTGATGGTGATGAGGTTGAAGACTCAAGAATGAATATAAATGATGACGGTGATGAATAGTGTTGCAGAGAGGATTAGGATCAGTTTCAGAAGTAGAAGGCCATTGAAGGTGAAGTTAATAAGATATACTTAAGGTTCTTCTAAATTTTTGTTTGGTGATTTTTCTGTTTTTCTTCCCTTCTCAATCGAGAATCTCCCCTCTCTTCTTCTGTTATTCTGTTTATATCTGTTGGAAGGAGTTTTCTGATAGATGTGGTTAGGGGTTTCCGTTAGAGATCTGTTTAGGTAGTTAGGAAGTTAGTTTCTGGTTTTTCTGTTAATGGGTTAGCTGGAACACTAATTGAAAGCAGTTGGGAAATTTTGTTTGAGTTTGTTCTGTTATAAACTGAATGATGCAATAAAGAGTGTTAGGAGTTAGTTACAGGGTTGTTTAGAAGTTGGTTAAAACAGTTAGAAGGGTAGAAAGTTGTTTTGGATCTGTTTAAAACTGATAAAAGTTAGTTATGGTTAGAGGAGTGAGAGTTATGGGAATTGGTTTAGAAAACAGTTACTTTGAATTCTATTTCATATTTTCCTGCTTTTCACTTTTTTATTTTTGTTTTAATTTGAATTTCACTTTTCCGAGCTCTGAACCTGCACACGTGTGATCCTTTTTATGTTCTAACAGGACATAGCCTTTGTAGCAGCATCTTCGGTGGATCCATGAGCAATAACTTTCTTCACTATACTGATGATGTCCGACTCTGGTATGCGAACTGGTAATGAGTTCAAACGGTATGCTTCCTTATAATTGTTCTATGTTAGCTTCTTTCTTTTGAATGCATAATGACATGAAGTGAAATGAGCATGAACATGGCGTGTTTGGGAGGCTGGTGCAGTGATGATGAATGCTCGCAGATTTGTGATGTAGATGCACGAGGAGGTGAAGATGGTTGAAGCAGTAGATAACGATTAATAGAGACGATGAAAAGATCAAGAGTATGTTAGATGCAGATGTTCTGGGTATGGAGATTTTCTGGTAACTTCTCTTTTCTTATCCCTTTCTATTTTCCATCTCTTCCGCAATCTCCCTTGAATAGTCATATCTAATTCCCCCTTTGCATCTGTGGAAATTTATGTTATATTGTCTGGAAAGTTTGTTATAACATCAATCAATCTAAGTCCTTGAATTGCATTAGTTTGGTACACAACTAACAGTGAGATTCGATGGCAGTTATGAAATGGTAGGAAGTTAGGATTTGTTTTGAAAGTTTGTTAGCTGTTAGGTTAGAAACTGTCAGGGGTCAGAAAGTTAGTAGATAGTTGTATTTTCTATTGTAATTTTAGTTTAGAAATTGGATGGGGTTAGAAAAGGCAGTTAGGGATAGGTTTTCATTTGGTGTGCTGGATTTTAACTGAACAGGTTTAGTATTGGCTCCAATCATATATTATACAGGTTTATGAATTAGTACTAAGGTTAGTGAATACAATTAGGTGTTAAATGGTGAATAGGGTAGAGTACTCATGTATTGCATTATGCTGACTTGAATTGTTTGGACTGGAATATGTGCAGGTTTCAAATGAAAATTGGCAAAGGTTTATGAATGTGTTTACATTTCCCTTGATTTCCTTCTTTGAACTTAGTGTAGTGTCGGTTTTAAATTGGTTTGGGGTTGTTTTTGCAGGTTGTTGGAGCATAGTGCCATGGACTTGATGAAAGCAAATGGAAGCGATGCGAAGGAATCTTGAAGTTCAGCGGTTCAGTAATGAAGGTGGAAACATGAAGATATGAATGAGTCTTTGTTTGTGGGGTTTGAGAACCAATGTCGCGTGGAGATGACTGAAGAGATTCTTGTAGAAAATTGAAAAGACTTATGTAACTTAGAGAATATTGTCACCTCTTGTAATTTTTCTTTGTGAATTGTAACTTGTTCCTCTAAGTTCTTTTTAAGGACTATAGTTTTTGTATTTCTTGTATGAATGATAACTATGAATATAGTTGGAATCAAATTTGAATAATGAAGGAAACTTTGTCTTGAAGCCTTTGCATGGATAAATCTTTGTATGAAACATGGTGAAAACCTTGGAACCAAGCTTGTATACCTTTCATATCTCCACACTAATTCAATCTAAATTGAGCACTCATATGACATTCTTGAACTTTTTTTAATAACCCTAATTCAAGTTTGAATTTCCAATTCACAATGCATTGCCTTTGACACACCATTTGATTGAAGAAAACCCTAATTGTTGAAGGACGAATAAGTGAAACTTTGATCCCTAGCTCAAACTTTAAGATGCTTCCTTGCTTGATAAAGACTCAATGCATCAAACCCTGGTATTGACTTGTAACGCAAGTAATTAGGAGAAGTCTTCAAATGAAATCCAAGCATGAGGTATTGAAGTAAAATTGACCAGGGTAAGCACATAATCAACCTTAATCCAATGAACCTCAATTGAAGCATAATAGATGAAAACCTATGATCTTCAATCAAACATAGTGAAATAAACTTTAATAGTTTCATAGCCTGGTGAAGGATGAAGTGTGTAATGACCATAATCACAAACCTTAGTTCCACAATTCACTACTTGCAGAAAGAACCAGATGAGTCAGCTGTATTGGATGAAACCTCAAATCAATAGGAACCATAATTTGCAAGATTATTGATCCCATGCTAAGTTACTAATCAATGATGCATGATGTATTAAATGATCTAATGGATTTATGTATATGGAATGAGAAGCGCAAAATGCATAAACCAGATAAAAATGAAAGGGGGGGACAAAATTGGGGTATTACAACCATATCTTGAGTAATAAGTTGATTCAGTGATCGAAAATTAAAATGTCTAAACCTCAAATGCCACAACCAACTATCCTTGTGGTCAACAATAGTTTTCAAACATTGAACTTCAGTCGAACTGATCATAGTATTAAATGTCCTTTTCTTCGACAACAGAGATTTTAAGACCAAATTGTTCTTAGTGTCGAACAATTTCAAAAATCCATCTTTCATGACAACTGAGAAACCTTTTTTGACAAGTTGTCCAACACTTAGCAAGTTTCACTTTATTCCAGGTACATAAAGCACATCTTTGATCATATCTTTCCTTCCATTACTTATTTGAAAGACTATATTTCCATTATCTCCTTCTTGCAACGAAGTATTATCAGCAAGTTTTACATTCGATTCATCAAAATCTGCCAACCACTCATTTCGACCAGTTATGTGATTCGAGCAGCCTGAGTCGAGAAACCATATTTTGGGTTCGACATGGTTATCTGCAACTGCAGCCATAACCACCATACCACCTTTAGAATAATCTGAATCTTGGCGTGTAAGGTTTGCTCCTTCGTCCTTGCTTGTCGATCCCTTATCTTTTTTGTACAAATAGTTCTTGGCAACATGACCCCACTTTTCACAATTATAGCACTTCACACTTTTTTTTATCTTCTTTACCCTTTTGATAGTTTCCTCCTCCTTTCGAGGATTCAGAAGCTCCATCTTCGACCTGATGTTTGTGAGGTTTAGACCAAGACTTCTTGGCTTGAGTCTTGTTGAACTTGCCTTTGAATCTGTTGGAACCATCATCCTTTTTTCATGACTTACCTTGCAGAACCTGTATCAAGTCTTGCACTCCTTTCCTTTCGACAATCCTCATCTCATGCGCCTCCAACGAACCAACCAAAAATTTCACTCTAGTGGTTTTAAGATTGTTGTATTCTTGAATAGCTACGATAACGTGATCAAAGTGAGAGGTCAACATTCTCATTACCTTCTCAACTATCATCTTATCAGTTATGGTTTCACCACAACCCTTCATGAGATGGACGAGTTTTTGAACATTCGATACATATTCTGCAACTTTTTCATCTTCTTTCACCGACAACAACTCATATTGTTGACGCAAGGTTTGTAACTTGACAACCTTGACTTTCTCACCTCCTTCGTAATACTTCACCAGAATATCCCATGCCTCCTTCGCCGTTTCAGTATGAGAGATTATGTAGAAATTAGCAGCATCGACCGCAGTCTGAATGTAATAAGCATCCTTACAATCTTTCTTCTTGACTTTGTTGTGGGCTTTTTTCTGTTCGTCGGTTACATTTGCAGCCAACGCAAGAACGTCGTTGGTAACCATTTCTAGGGTTTCATGGAATCCAAACAACGATTGCAACTTTTTTTCCCATCGGATCCAATTCTTGGGGTCAAGCATTGGAAGAGAATTAAGAATGCCTTTATCACTAGCCATCTTCGTAGCAGTTGATTCACTTGCCCTAGAAACATTATCTCTGACGTGAAATTCTTGAAAGCTAGATCAAGAACAATAACCAGAAGCTCTGAATACCAATTTGTTAGTGCGTGAGACACTTTTGAGGAGACAAAGAGGAAATAATAAATAAAATAAAGATTTATATGATTGAATTGTACAAATAATGATACAGACTAGGACTATTTATATACAACCCTAATTGAGCTTAAGTCTACACAACTTAAATTATATTTAAATATTAAATCTAATCAAATCAAATCAAATATTTTAATAAGACTATGTTTGACATATATGTTTTTGAGCTTATAGCTTATAAGTTTACATGACAATAAAAGATCTATATTATAAATTTTCTATGGGTCGAGACTACTTAAACTAGACATGTCTTACGGGCTATATGCTAACGCATGAGTAGATGACTACTTAATTATTTCCTTTATTTTTCTACTAAACTATACATTTTCGATGGACCGAGACTATTTAATTTGTATATCTTTTATATACATTTCTTAATCATTCATATACTATATTTATTTAATATTTTTAACGATATTACGTGACCCGTGCAAACGCACGGGTAGATAATCGATTTTATATATGAATCTGTGTGAAGTTTACTTCATCATACACTCGTATATTTTTCAACATAATCTCTATGTATATCCTGACAACTATTTCAAAATGATAAATTAAATTAATATTTATATGACAATCATCATTAGAGATATTTTTTGTCTTAATTCATATACATTTTTATATATTTCTTAACTATAAATATATAATATTTATTTAATATTTATATTAACTTTTTAGGACTCGTGCGAACGCACAACTCTTTTACTAATTTTGTATATAATCTATGGTGAGTACAATAGCACACATTTTCATTTAATAAGGACGTGCATTAACAACAACCACACATTCGGCCTGACCCACAAGCTTTTGATTTCGGGATGGATTACATTAAATAAGTGGTTCGAAGTATGCATAATATTTTATACGAAGACAAGCCTAATTCATTGTTTTATAACATTATCATATAAATCTATTTCTTTTATCAATTATTTTCCTATTAATTGATCAATGGGGAGAATTCATATTCGAATTTCGTCTTAAAAAACGATAGTTAAAGATGATGATTATAATTTTCAGTCCATCATATTTCTATGCAATTTAAGGAATTAGTACACTTCAATATTAAGTATTTCTAGGTGTTAAATTATTTTTGTTGTATGTATCATTTTTACTGATCTGTATCTTATTGGCATATATATATATATATATATATATATATATATATATATATATATATATATATATATATATATATATATATATATATATATATATATATATATATATATATATATATATATATATATATATATATATATATATATATATATAATATTTTTGTTTGTATTATTTTTACTGATCTTTATCATTTTCACAAGCATGTAGTTATAAATCTAGTAACTTGTATCATTTTTTAACACATAAACTATAAAATATTTAATAGAAGTGGAATATATTATATCATTTTAAATCAAATGGATAAATTTATATTGTTATCGTAAAGACAGAATACCCACATCTGACTTACATATTTGCACATCTAAATGACAAAACCTCTATTCATATACAAATTAAGATTGCAACAAACCAAAAAAAGCTATGGTTGTCATCGAGAGTCATAACAAGATAAGAAGACACTGACTCAACGTGATTAGATGTTATCCATATCTTTTTTTGAATATGGTGTTTGGTGTCTAAACTCCTATGATTAGAACAAAATTTAAATTATAATAAGCTAAAAACAACAACATAAATTTAAGAAGTATACATATGTATATATGACCATGGATTAAGCTAATACCTTATTCTTCATACATCCATGTGTAATGTCTCCGGAGACAACATGAAACATATATCTCATAACATAGAATCCACAAGAATGGATGTCAGGTTATTTTCGCCACTATAAATAATTTTCATATATTTATGTCACAATTAATACACACAAATAATATAATGTCAAAAAACACAAGTAATTTATACTAACTTTTGGATAAACATGTGTTGGCTTTTTACTGTGAGTATATTATATTTTCCCATCGCTCTACACATGCACGTCGGTTAAAATTAAACATGAATTAAAATTATTCAATTCTAAAGTTAAAATTTGAGTATTAAAATTAACATCACTTATCCATTCAAAGCTTTAGTCACAACTTCGGGCAATACAGAGTGCAACGAGCAAAACACAATTATAATATTTCAATTATTTCAGAAAACTTGTTTTCAAATCATAATTACAAGTAGCACGCTATCTAATTTAATTATAACAAGGTCACACGTTGGTTGTGGTAACCAGCAACATACAGTTACACGCAAACAACGGACGTGCTACCGTCGTTATATGCGTTTTGCTACCACTATTGTATATGTTTTCCGTAGTAGTAATGGTTATTTCTAGTGATAATTGACTTCTATTTAAGTTTTTCCTTTCTTTAGATGACAGGGATAAGTATAAGGTGATTTTGCCATGATTTAACATCTTATTGTGTAGTCTATTTTGAAGGTTCGTAATGTTGATATCTTTGATAGTAGTGTTCCAACAATTGTGAAACAACTGGAGAAGAGATATTTTTAGATTTGGAATTAAGTTTAAATGAAAAAAGAGATGGTTTCATGTATTTTCTATGATTTTCTTCATAACCTTATAATCAGGATTGAGTGTTTCTCTTAATTGATTAAGGTTGATAGTGATTTTTTTAGTTCTTTCTTGATGAGCTCGCTTCAGTGTTTTTTTAGATCCATATAACTGTTTAGAATTTTTGGTGCGTTTGTATTCTTTTATTTAGTTTTTTGTTGTAGCTTTTACTTTTTATGGTTGTGGTCTGTTTAACTAAAACTTCTCCCACTTGCAGATACCCTTCACTTTTATACTTTGGTGGTTTTAAATCTTTATTAATATTATATTGGTCATTTAATAAAAAAACTAATCGGATAAATAGTTTCTTAGAAACTAATAAGTAATTTTTTCCTTTGAGCTAAATATATAAGAGCCAATTATATATACATTTTTTTGGTGAATAACAGTGAAAAATTTCACAAGATCAATTTTCCTACTTCAGTATGGTATCACTCGCCTTGATCTATCAGAATCATGTTTCCACTCAACTTGAAGGTCATTTTCATCTTTTTTTTTTCTTTCTTCATTTCATATATTCTATTACGCTTGTTTTAATGAAAGGAGAAGGAACGATGGAATGAGAGAATCCATGATCAATTGTCGGACTGATATTTTACAAAAATTTATTTATTATAAAATTTATTTTTATGTGAAGTTTTGTTAAGATAGATATTTTCGAAAAAATGTTTGTCATGGGGACATAATATCTAAGATATTTTATTAAAATTTAAGTCTATTCATATGAAATATTAACTTATTATTAATTAACATTTTAAAATTTGGACCGGTGAGTGACCTAGTTAAACCACTAGATCACTAATAACCTGCATGGTTGTTATCCCGATTTTTTTTTTGGAATAATCAGATATTAAAAAAAATCGTAAATAATAATGTTTCGGAAAAAATTACGCAAATAATTATATTTCAGATGACTCCTCAAAGGAGGAGTCATCTCACTTGGCGCTCACACCTAATTTTTAAGGGGAGGCGCCATCTCACTCGGCGCCTAGGTGCTTAGGACTTGTCCTAAGCCAAGTGAGATGACGCCTTAGTGCATTTACTAGGGCAATTTTCGCGTTTTTTTTTCTTCAATCCAATGGTTACGTATTCGATATAGGATCAACAAAATTGACTTTTTATTTACAAAAAATGATTACACCCATAAGCATTACATAAAAAAAACAGATTAAATAAAAAAAACAGATTAATCAGTGGTCCCCCAGAACCCGGTAATGACCCCCGGTTCGGCATCCTCGTCCTCGCCTTTCCCGTGCTGGGTGTCGTCGTGTTTCCTGCCGTGGGAGGATCGATGACCCAGCAAAGTCAATGCGTTCCAGATCCATGAAATCAGTCAGATCTTCATATCTAGAAGATCCGCTTTGGTACGGTCGGTTACCCATATCCTCAAAGTTTGGTCGTGTTGGCGGTGGGTGGGGTTCCATGGTTGGTCTGTAGCATTGATCGTCTGAGTACGGGGGGTAGAAAGGAAATGGATCTTGGGATGTTTGGTATTGAGGATGTTGGGTGGTTTGGTGATACCGTGGTTGATGGTAAGTTGGGTCGGTTGGTTCATAATCTTCCGACATTCCCAGATCAGGGCTAAGGCTGGATGTTGAGGGGCCCATATTGGGATATACAGAAGACTGAAACTGTGTGTGGGGTATGCGGGTGTGTTGGTATTGTGATTGGAATTGCGGTTGGGTGTGAGGCATATGGGGGTATTGGTACTGAGGTGGTGATTGTGGTTGGTTGTGGGGCATTTGGGTGTAATTATATTGTGGTGGTGACTATGGTTGGATGTTTGTGGTTCTGTTTCGTCTGGGGGGTTGGTGGGAGGTTGATGTGTGTTGGGTTTGTTGTTGGGGAAATGAGGGTTGTGCCCATTGTGTTCGTGGGTCAACCAAATACCTTGGATGAGACACGTGCATTTCAGGGTTACTAACCGACCTGTACCAAGATAAATACTGATCCGTGTGTCACATATTACCATGATTGAGGAAAACCGGGAATTACAAGACATGTCGGTGACGCCTCTGCCACATCTTACACCATTCTTGAGCAAAGTCTTTCCAGTTGGTAAGACCCTATTGGGCGTCGACCCTTTTGAGATGCCACGGGGACAAACAAGTCGGATCATTGGGTATCTCTTGATGCATTTCGAACTGCATCTTCACACGGTTGTTGTGGTACATCTCCACAACATTGAACCGTATGATTGCAGTCTTGGCGCACCAAATTGCTGCATCCTCGGGGTTTGGTTCATGGCCCAAACCCAAATATGGTCTCCAGACAAACCGCGCATAAAATTAAATCAGGTTAATGAAAACGTAATATATAAATAATTTAAAAGTAGAAAAGTTAAAAGGTACGACGTACATCATCCGGGCCTAGGTGATCTAATAGATTGCGGTATAGTGCGACATTGAATCTTGGATTATTGCCGTAATCCATACCCCTCACGCAATACCTAAAGGAAATGAAAAATATTTTATTTTTATCATATCTTTGGTGAAGAGATGAATAGTAATAAATGATATAACTTGATGACTTACTTTGTTGCGTACGGGAAAATGAATGTGTTGTTGTTGACGGGGTTTAGGGACTCCATCCTCCACCAACCCCAGGCTTGAAGTAAAAAAGTGCAGCCATAAAATGTACATTTTTCCTTGATTGCATTTTTGCACAAGGAACTGTATAGGTGGGCTAAAACAGCAGAACCCCAACTATACTTTCTAGTTTTTTTGAAGTCTCTAAGTAAATTTAAATATATAAAATTTACACTATTTCCCGTACTTTTGAGAAATAAAAAGGTTCCAAATAGTATCATTAGATAAGTTCTAGCTTTTATTACCCTGTCTTGCTCGGAGGAATTTTCGTTTAATTCCAAAATCGCATAATGATTTTTAAGCTCAGCTAGTAGTATACCCTGACCTCTCGCACCACCACCTTCAACCATATCCCTGCCCAACAATTCTTCACACAGAGAATTGGGTTGTTGAACCGACCCGTTAACAACCTTACCATCAAAAGGGAGACCCAGTAACATGTACACATCCTCTAGCGTGATTGTACATTCACCTATTGGTAGGTGAAATGTATGGATCTCTGGTCTCCACCTTTCCAACATTGCAAGTATGAACTTTGAATCAATTATGCAGTTGGATATCTTTATAACATGTCCGAAACCTGCGTATTCCAGATATGGTACGATAAATGGGTCGGGAGAAAGGTAGTTGTGAGACCGGATTCTGAATCTTTTGGTATCCTGAGTTAATAATGTAAAAGGTGTAAGATTAAGTAAGATGAACAAATCATTACCAGAAGTATAAAAAATGTATAACTATAAAAGAAACTTACAAATGCTGCAATGTTGTCCCTTGTGCCTCTGTGAGAATCGCCCATTGTGAGAAGAGCCATTGTTGAAAATGCCTGAGAATATGAAAGACTTAGAAATTGTAAGAGATTCTGAAAGAGTTTGTAGCAGAGAGTGAGATGATTGTGGATGCGAGAGAAGTATGTTATGCTCTGTATTTATAGGAAAAAAAAATTTCATAGAGTAAGTGAGGTGGTAGCTGCATGCATGTAACACGATTGGACATGAACGGAGGCGCCATTGGATTTGGCGAAAGAGTACAAAAATGAAAGGTGTCGCCATCCCCATTGGCGAATAAGAGATGGCATGAGTGGAAGAGTAGGCACAGGCTAGGTGACAACCTTGGAGAAGGCATTCCTGAATGCATGTAACACTATTGGAGGTGATGAGAGGAGACTTACAAGTTATAGTGTAGGTGCAGAGTAGGCGCATGCTAGGTGGCAGCCTTGGAGAAGGCATCTCTGCATGCATGTAACACGATTGGACAAGAAGGGAGGTGCCATTGGACTTGGCGAAAGAGTACAAAAATGAAAGGTGTCGCCATCCCCATTAGCGAACAAGAGGTGGCATGGGTTGCAGAGTAGGCGCAAGCTAGGTGACAGCCTTGGAGAAGGCATGCCTGAATGCATGTAAAACTATTGGAGGTGATGGGAGGAGACTTACAGGTTACAGTGTAGGTGCAGAGTAGACGCATGCTAGGTGGCAGCCTTGGAGAAGGCATCCCTGAATGCATGTAACACTATTGGACGTGAAGGGAGGCGCCATTGGACTTGGCGAAAGAGTACAAAAATGAAAGGTGTCGCCATCCCCATTGGAGAATAAGAGGTGGCATGGGTTATAGAGTAGGCGCAAGCTAGGTGACAACCTTGGAGAAGGCATGCCTGAATGCATGTAACACTATTGGATGTGATGGGGGGAGACTTACAAGTTACAGTGTAGGTGCAAAGTAGGTGCAGGCTAAGTGGCAGCCTTGGAGAAGGCATCCCTGAATGCATGTAACACTATTGGACGTGAAGGGAGGCGCCATTGGACTTGGCGAAAGAGTACAAAAATGAAAGGTGTTGTCATCCCCATTGGCGAATAAGAGGTGGCATGGGTTGTAGAGTAGGCGCAGACTAGGTGACAGCCTTGGTAACACTATTGAACGTGATGGGAGGAGCCTTAGAGGTTACAACCTTAGTTAATTCAAATTCAAAATGTACCTATTTAGTCTTACATTTATCAAAACACTAATTCACTTAATCTCTCAAACCTTCCAACCTTCAAACCTTCAAACAATCAAACCTTCAAACCTTCAAACAATCAAACCTTCAAACCTTCGAATAACTCATAAACTTCAAACCTTCCAACCTTCAAACCTTCAAACCATCAAACAATCATACACAATGGCCTCTGCACCCCAATATGTCATCAGTGCATATTTCAACGGCGAGACATACATTTGTCCCACCTTTGGGTTTTTTTTTAGAGACACAGACAACATTCAATTTCATTTAAACGGGAAAGCCAATTTCTTGTACTTCAAAAAACGATTGGAGGTCAAACTTGGACGAGGCTCGGTGACACAAATATTTTATCAGAATCCAGTTTTTTTGGTAACAACCAAATAATATTTTATAAGGTTGAGGTCCAAGATGACGAGGATCTTCAGAATATGTTTTCCAGTCATGTGTATTCCGGGTACGACTCTATTGAGTTGTACATTATGCTGCGAGAGCCTCAGGTGACACAAGTGGTTGATCCTTTGGAGATCGAACAAGCAGAGGTAGATGCAGTTGATGAAGAAAAAGATGACGAGTTAGAGTTTGATGAAATGGTGAATGATGATTCTGAAGACGATGGGATACCTGGTATTCCTGCAAACGAGATCTACACATCACCTCCGCACATGACAAACTTCAACATGGGCGGAGATGAACCGTCTTCTGATTTATTTTTCAATCCATATATGCAGTTGGATGAAAACTTAAAAGAGAAAGACAAGTTTCGTAACAGAGAAGAATGTATCAGAGCCATAAAAAAATTCCACATGCTCAACTCGTTCGATTTAAGGTGGACCGTGTAAACCCAGAAAGGTACAAGATCAAGTGTGTCCACCCCTGATTGTATATTCAAGCTCACTGCATCATACAAATTAAGAGGTGATTGTTGGGTCATAGGTTCCATGTCTACCCACACCTGTGTCAGTTCTACTCAACCACAGGACCATCGAAAACTTAATTACAATCTCATTTGTCAAGAAATCCTACCACTCGTCAGCAACGATCCATCTTTGATGGTGAAAACCATCATCTCCCACATCACTATGGTTTTTAACTATACTCCATATTACCGTAAGGCATGGTTAGCAAAGACCAAGGCGATTGAAAAGGTGTACGGAAACTTGGAGGAGTCATACCAAGAATTTCCTCGCTACCTGAATGCACTCCAGAATTATTCTCCGGGTACTGTTTACATTCTGGAAACAGTGCCAGCATACGCTCAAGATGGTAGTTAACTAAACGAAAATGGAATGTTCAGTTGAGTGTTTTGGGTATTTCAACTTGCATCACAGGGTTTTCATCATGCAAACCAATTATGCAAATTGATGGGACTTGGTTGTATGGTAAATACAAAGGCACGCTACTGATAGAAGTTGCACAAGATGGCAACAACAACATTTTCCCAATTGCCTTTGCCCTAGTCGAGGGGGAGACCGGTGGTGCTTGGAGCTTTTTTCTGAAAAACCTGCGAACACACGTGGCTCCTCAACAAGATCTCTATTTGATCTCGGATAGACATGCATCCATTGAAAGTGCATATAATAATCCTGCAAACAGTTGGCATGACCCTCCTTCTATGCATGTCTATTGCGTTAGATATATCGTCCAAAATTTCACGAGGGAGATCAAGGACAAAACACTAAGGAAAGCGGTTATGAATACGGGATATGTATTGACACAACCCACATTCAAATATTACCGCAACGAGATCCGTTTGTCAAATCCAGAAGCCGGTAGGTGGATCGATAATATTCTGGTCGAAAAATGGACTAGGTCATACGACAATGACCAAAGATGGGGGCACATGACAACAAATCTAATTGAATCGATGAATGGGGTATTCAAAGGCATACGAAACCTCCCGGTCACTGCTTTGGTAAAATCTACGTATTTTAGGATGGCTTCGTTGTTTGCCAAAAGAGGTGAAATATGGAATGCGGTGTTGCAATCTGGACAACTTTGGAGTGAAAGCTGCATGAAGTACATTAAGGCAGAAAGTGCCAAAGCCAACACCCATATGGTTATACGGTTTGACGGACACAACCACAACTTCATTGTGAAAGGGACAATCGACCACAACGAGGGCCTGCCAAGACAAGAATATAGGATTGCACTACCTTCTCGTTGGTGCGATTGTGGCAAGTTTCAAGTCTTTCGTATGCCTTGCTCTCATGTCATTGTCGCGTGTGCTTATACCCATCAAGACGCGCTATAACTTCTATCACACATTTACAAATCTGAAACGTTGCTCAACGTTTACAACAACAACTTCCCTTTGGTAGCAAAACCAGATTATTGGCCTACATATGACAGCGAAATAGTATGGCACAATGACCAAATGTGAAGGAACAAAAAGGGTCGTCCCCAAAGTAAGCGCATCACAACCGAAATGGACTCCCTTGATAAGCTGGAAAGAAAGTGTGGTTTATGCCGTCAGGTCGGATACAATCGCAAAAATTATCCGAATCGGGCGTCTGCCTCGACCACATAAAAATTGTATTACATAAAATCTTTCCTTAATTATGTTGTAAACATTAGGGTTTTTCGTTAACAGTATTTGCTACAATAAACATTGCGCGTACAAGAAAAAAACACGATATTCCATCTACGAAATTACAACTGTTAAAACAATATCATCTGACCCATGCATCATCAACATTACTCCGCTGTCTGTTTTGACTTCCTCCAACCAAACATTAGGTCTTCCTGTCGCATGTGAGGTTGTTGTTTGTCTTCGCTGGATCCTTCGAATTTTCCCCCCTCCACGATGTCTCCATCTAGCCATCGCAACAACTCCCGCTTCAAACGCTCCATGGAGTGAATGTGCCAGAATTTCATTTTCATCGCAGATTTTGTGGCGGAGAAGATAACGTAACCATCTCTGGTAAAAATCATGGGCGATGTCATGACGCAAATAACAGAGTAAAAAATAAGAAAACAGTGCGAGAAAGTGTGAGAAATGATGGAGAAACGGACGAATTATTTATAAAAACAACATTTTGCCCTAGGAGCCAAGTGAGATGGCGCCTCCTCTCACTTTTAAAGTGCATGCGCCATCTCACTTGGCTAAAAGAGAGAGGAGGCGCCAAGTGAGATGTCGCCTAGGACAAAAAGCTTGGTGGAGCAGTCAAGTGAGATGACTCCTCCTTTGGAGAGCCATCTGAAACATGGTTATTTGCGTAATTTTTTCCGAAACGTGGTTATTTGCGAATTTCTTT